>CM040246.1:79771197-79822983 GCA_022545495.1 Chrysanthemum lavandulifolium
ATTATCACCATTAAAGTGAGTAGTTCTCGTGTTATTAACCTTATCTAATAACAAATATTCTCCTGGTCTTAAATTTTATGTTTTTTGACTTTTTAAATAAATTTGATTCTAAATATTTTGTTTATATTATATAATACTTGATGAAAATTATATCAACGAAAATACATTTAAACACAATCTATTCATATATTTTTGCGATCAAGATTATATAATACAAACAAAAATATTTAAAGTCAAAGTTAAATTCAAAAAGTTAAAACGGACATAAAATTTAAGACGAAGATAGTATCAAATATCCGTAGCAAATAACACTCGTGAGGCTGATATCAGACATGTTATTGTTTACATAATAAAGTAACACAATATTTGTTAGAGACTTTGCTACTTTTTTTTCTCTGCATCTTACAGCTCGATGACTTTTCTCTCTTTTTTTGGCTACGAAGAGGAAGAAAGCAGTGAAGCACATCAATGAAGCACAACTTGAAACCTTTATATTTTACAGCAACTTTGATATAAATCAATGAAGCACGACACGAGAAACTGAAGATCACACCGAAGTCACTGAAGCACAACACAAAATTAGTCGGAGTCTAAGATTCTTGGATATTCTATTGTATTTTATTTCTAAAAGTAATTGTTGTAAGGGTTTTTTCTAACTTGTGCTCTAAGAGTATGAGGTATGGCAACGAGATTCGCTCGCCACTCCGAGGTGGAGGCCTTGCCACTCGCCGCCGAATCTCGCCGCCACACCACCTCCACTCGCCACTCCTTTGATCGCCGCTCCCACAACATGAATAAAGACAAAGAATTTTTTAAATATATCCGTTGAATACAACGGTTAAGAAATAAATGAGGGTGGGTGGGGCCCAAGTGAAGAGGCTGAGGTTGGTTGTGAATGAGGGATTTTTAAGTGGGTTTGTTGAAATGATGCAAGATCCGCGGGGCCTAAACGAAGAGAATTGGCTATTGCCATACCCATGCTCTAAGGGGGTGGCAACCATGCCAATCTCAAATTTTCATACCTAATCACCCACCAATAATATTCTTCCATCTTATCTCATACATCATATCACATACCTAACAATAGATTTTTAGTGGCAACCATGCCTAACTCATACCTATACCAATTTAATGCCCAACATCTCTTTTTTAAATGCCCAACGTATACATTTTGGCCATGCCAAATCGGTGAACAATACCGATTTACCACACCGAACCCCGAAACCGAACCATGCCGATTTAGTGGCAATGCATACCCCGATCGGCATTGTTCATGCCTAAGGCATGCCGAGAGGCGTTGCCAGTCCCGGGACACAAGTTAAGCACATTATAAGTACACAGGGACCCACGAAAAATTACACAGGGATCCACATAAAAGTACACACAAGTGTTGCCATATAGATGCGCCCCATGCTTTTCACAGATTTATTATGAACTCATGCTTCCTAAAGCACAAATTAGAAAAACCTTTGTTGTAAAATTCAATTCAATTTAATTTTATATTAAATTCGATTCAATACATACCCATTACGCTATACATGTCTAGTACAACCTTAATTAATAACAATGAAATAAATCTATCATAGGAAATTAATTGTCACGACATAGATTTATCATGGAAAATGGAAGAAGCATACCGATATGTATATAGAAACTATAAAGATGTAAAGTTATCAACATAAGTATTCAACATGTAGTTCGCAATTACTTTTTATTCTTAAATTGTGTCTTGTTTCCACTAGATGAATCATGTTGGACTTCAACGTAACTTACTTTTGATTAGTGGTACGAAATCTATAGATAAATCTTATCTACATGACTCACCACTCTCACCAGTAGCTAGCAAACAGATATCTTACCAGTAACTGGCCCCATCATTTATGGGTTTATAACGTGGGACCTACTTCACATAAAGTGAAGCCCTTTTTGGTAATTTTATAAAAAAAGAACCCGTCTAGATACTCCCCATCTGTCCTTGTACGTTATGGGCCTGATGGGCATACAACAAAATCACGAGAATAGAGCATTTGTTTTGTTGTAGAGGATTTGACTCTCAATATTGTATTTTACGAGTACTTTTTCTAGAAGCAAATTATATACAGGTGTTGTATAAATAAACAAACTAGCAAAAATTAGAACTACAATGGTAACAGATGCTCCCTCAATCAAGTTGTCATGAGTTCAAGTCACGTTTGACACAATTGTGTGAGATAGTTGTAAGTTAGACTTTCTGAAAAAACGAAATCAGCAAATAAAAAGAAAAGAAAAAGAAATACATCGTTACATAGGATATAGCCGACCAGTAACATGCAACATCAACGACCAATCCTAAAACTCAAACTACTCTAATGAAAACAGACACAACAAGAAGTGTAAATCCAGCAACTCGACCTTCATACCAACCAAATGCAATATGACTAAAGGCAGTCACCTGGCTAACTTTGCTTTGTTATCATACCACGTTTGGTTGTTGAGCCTATTGATTGTTATAGACTCCCATCTTATTTCTGACCATAAGCCTGGATCTGCTGGTAGGACAAGCATTACTCCTGATTCTGTCCATGCCGGTGGTAGAGTCCATTGTGAGTTATGATACTCACTATATTCTCCACTAAATGCATTACCTTTTCCTTGGGGATAACCAAACTAATAGTCTGGTTTGTAGAATGGTTGTGTGTTCTGTCGTGCTGGCGGATAGATTGATGGCCCCATGAGCATTGGGTGGAGGTTGGTAACTTCCCCCAGATTCTGCCTCTCCGGCGGTTGGGAATGCTTGCTCTTCATGCTTACTGATGATTTGTGCTGTCAATTGTTTAAAATTTCAGAATTTTGGATATGGCAGATTATCACCATCATCATCTTCTTTAGAAAGATGAAGAATTGTATAGTTCTCACCACGCTTTGTTACGAATGGGTTTTTTCCCATTTTAACTTTGATCTTTGTTTCTGAGTGGCGAGTTGGTCATCCCATTGTGGTAAATATTCATCAAGAAATTCTTGCTGATTTCTTGAAAGTTCTTCTCGTAGGACAAGGATCTTTCCACCACTTCTTTAATCATCCTCCCAGTTACTTGATTCATCAAGAATAGTTACTTGATTCATCAAGAATTGTCACTTTTCCTGGGGTAATTTCATCATCTGAGAATTCATCTCTCCAGCCAGTTGCTGAACTGGCTGTCTATTGGAGTTGTGGTTGATGGGGCATCATACTTGACATAACAGTCCCATTTTCTAGACGGTTCACCAAAAGTCGACCACTTGTGTCTTGATCGTTTTGATTTATTGGAGTATATAGTTTGGTGTAATGGTTCATCTTCTAGAATTCTTGCTTCATTAAGGCATTCCTCACAAAAACATATACCACAAGGGATATCTTTTATTTGAGGATCTTATAAGCAGATTCCTATAAAATGTTCTTCATCTTCATCTAGATGATCATTACCCAATACTTTTCGGTCATGTTGGTCAACCGAGTATCTTCTTTGGTTGGGGCCTTTGGCGGTATCTTTCAAATCGAAGGCTTCTTCGATTTGTTATGCCTTTCATTTAGTGCTACCTTGATGCAACACGTCTCGAGGTCCTTTCGGATGGCTTTATGTTCCAAACTCATTCCTTCAAGCTCTTCTACACTTCTTTTTCGCTAGGTATTGTTGTGATGCCATTTGTTGTAAGATGATCCACAACATTTTCCACATTGTATTGGAATCCTATATATCTGGTATTTGATAACCTGTATATCATGGCTATTGTGACTATCAGGTTACTTTCACCTCCTTACCAAGTATCATATCCATAGGTCAACCACTATATTTAATTATTGTATAATTATTGTACTTTTATGTCAGAATTGAGTCACGAGTCGTTTGTAAAATAATTCAGTCAATAATGGCTCCCTGAAATATGTCTTGGCATCTAGTATATTCCAGAGAGCCATTATTGACTGAATTATTTTACAAACAACTCGTGACTCAATTCTAAGGTACAATAGTTAAACATAGTGGCTGACATTTTTGACTGAACTTGATTACATGCGGGCTTGAACATGGAACATTTTACAAACTGACCACGAACATGACAATTGAGACGAAATCTGCCAGAACCTCAAACGAAACAGCTCCGCCCACCATAACGCATGGTAACATTGCAAACCGGACTGTATGAAATCACAAACTGAAAGGGACCCTTGCTAAAATTCATTCGCTGAAACAAACACGATGTTTGACCATAAACTTCTGGCAAGGCCAAGAGAACACTTCAAGATTAGAAATATAAAACTGCACAACGTTAACTTAAGTGAGTGGATCTCATAAAACTCACTTATAATTTTATAAATAACAAGGCATTGTTGCTACATGTTGTTCTCTTCAAGTTTAGATAATCACTTGCTAAAATATTTGAAGAAAACAAGTGTACAATGTGTATAACTCAAATATACTTATATTGACAACACCGCACTCTACACATCAACAAAACCCAAAGAACACCTCAAACCCATCTCATACTTTCACTTTTCGAGATAAATACATCTCTACATGCAAATTGTTATAACGTTAAAGCATCTTCTAGACAACAAAAGCAATTCCCTTCTCGCCTCCAACGTTCTTTGACATGATCTCCCACGAAGAGGCCAAATATGATTCCTCCGGCAAAACAAACGGCTTTGAAATCTCACTAATCATCAGATCCCCACAAAATGGACATTCACTCGCTATTGCATCATCTAACTGTGACCGAATCTGTTCATCATTTACGCAACATTAGAACCGCGTAAGATACTAAAAACGACAAACCAATAGTTAAACCTTGTACGCAGCACGTAAGACATACCTTATCAACAGGAGCCACACTTGTGATAGAGTCATCGCCACCTGAACCACCATTTACACCCACTTTGGGCTCAACACTCATTAAAGTGAGTTGCTTCTGAAGATCCAGTATATGCTCAGCCTGCAAATGGATTTGAAAGTGATCACGCAGTGAATGTGTATGTGCGATTAACTGATTATAAACTAACATTCACTGATTATAAATTAAGTACTTACTTGATTTTGATCGGTACATTTGGTTACATGGGCAACAAGGCATTGTGCATGAAATGCGTGTCCACATGGGAACACATAAAAAGGTGCCATTGGGCTTATTGTTGTATAACCCCTTGACATTCGGTAATCCGCACCAGCAGATAAAATTATCCGCCGGCAAACCTATTAAGTAGAATAAACTCACATATTATAGAAGAAGTGAACTACTAATAGAAAATAATATGAATAAACCACGAGTAAATAATTACCCCGCATTCCTCGTCACGGTCGACGACTGTGTATCTTTGAGCAAGTGCACTGATATCATTTCTTATATTATCCGCACCATGTGTTGCATCATTCATCTCCTCTTTCAATTTCTCAATTTGCTGATTATAATCCTCTAAAGATGAACAAATTGCTTCCTACAAAAAAGTTAAGAATTAATTCAATTCTGGTTAAACTCCTCTCAATTGTTGATTATAATTACCTTGAAGTCGTCAATTAGTGCAAAATCTGGAAAGAAAGGTAAGATATCTTCAATCTTTAAGAGGCCGTCGGTTTCCTTTAGAAATGCGATTGCTTTCCTAATGTTTTCTCTTTTAGTACCCTTTTCCTGTTCAACAACATGTTTGGCAACCATAAGCCAAAGCTTCTTCCGCAACTCTTCATCATCTTCCACTTTGTCTGCTTCAGCCATTGCAAGCTCAGGGTCAACCTTAATCATCAAAGTCAAACATTAGAAGATGTCACACAAAACCGTAAACCACATATGTCACCAAAGGGTTACCTGAAGAGCAAGTGCAACAGCTTCTTCGTGCATTAACATCATGCTGTATATATGAACACATGCACGCATACGCTTTTCCTTGAGGCAAAGACGTAAGGCATACTTTGGATCATAGAAGAAATCAGGGCCATTAGATCGTCCTTTCCCAAATTTACATTGTAGGAACCGCAGAAGGGCACTGTCATCTTCCTGATTGTTTTATCGAATAAATCCATCTGATAGGTTTTCATATCAACTAGGGAATAGTAATATTATAGAATGACAAACCTTCTTTGCATATAGAGAGAGCAAGAGATTATGAACACCCGGGTCTTCATTTTGCAAGCGATGAACACAAAATTCTAAATACTTGATGACTTCATGGGTTTCGTTTCTGCGTTTATATTTTGGTAGGAGATGCATCAATATATTGCAATTTTGTATTAAGAAAAAGTTTTAGCATCAATAATCAAACAGTAAACTTACTTGGCATGAGGTTCACTTGAATACGACATCATTGCAGGAATCAGCTTTCTTGGATTCAAGTCTTTCCTGGTCATCCATGACTCGACGGTTTCATATGCATCAAGCATGATGAGATCTGGAGCAAACTTATACTGCACCGCAAAAATAACACAAAGTAAATATAAAATTCCATAAACTGCAGATGTTACAGAACAGTTTGTGAACTAAATCAAGCATTAAAGAAATGATGACTGAAATATGGTGGTTATGTGTAACAAAAATTATGTTTTCGAAACTCATTAGAGTCCTCCTGCTGAAGATAACAACTGCATAAATGGTAACTTCAAAGCTAACTAGTACTATGATGAGAAAGATAACAGAAAGAGAAAAAGACTAATGTATTTTTTGTTTGATGATAAGATAAGAAATGCCAATTTGAGTGTCGGTTTCACCACCATACGATTACCTGAAGGTCAACAGAAACACTAGGTTTTTGAAGTACATCCAAGGCTCTCTTTGCTTCTCCTTGCTACACAAGTAGAACAAAGATGGGTAAACATTAGTTTAATACATCATAAGATTGGACATAAAGTTTGAGTCAAATGGAAAAACCATCGACTCAACTAGCAAACAGATACTGTAGATTATAATCTAACCTCGTACTTTTTACATTTTAATAAAAATCACAAGTAATTATGAAGTCAGAGAAATACAAAGCAGAGTGCTAAAGAAAAACCTGAATGTAGTGATGAACCACAATCTCGTGTTGTTCCTTTAGAGTAGCAAAGTATACCAATTCATCAACTCTTCCGTAGCTGTAAAACAAAATAATAAGTGCAAAATTGCAGAGAGGGGGTCACTAACAGAATATGAATATGACACAACCAAATGATATGAACCTTTCAAGTAGCTTCATTGTAGTTGCCTCATCCAGTACATCCTTACTGTCACTGAGAAAAGCACGAAATTCCATAATGATAGACTGGTATTCTGAATTACGGTTGTTTGGCGAGTCATCTTCCAGCAGTAGTCGATTGATCTAAGCATTTATACATCACATCCAAGATGAGGTAAGTGCATTAAATTTTCAAAGATAAATAAGATATTAAAAATGATACACAAGTGAAAACAAGCAATAAGAAAATGCAGTTGGAAGAGTTATACTCCCACCGCCTCATAAATAGAGTCAATTTCTGTTTTTAGATTTTAAACCTGATAGTCATTAAAGAAAATTAGCATAGAGAAGAAGAACCTTGTCGAGGTAAAGTTCTGTGACCCATGTAGAAATCATCATTATTTGAAATTTATCATCTTTCACAAGATTATCGAGCTTCCTTAACAAAAAGGTCCTTAAGGCATCCTGCAAGAAACAGAAAATATAAACACCACTTTTTACCTAAAGAGCCAACGCCTTTATTGTCCAACAAGTGTGCCATATTCAATCAAGTGAAGACTGAACACGAACAGAACTGCATTTACCTGTTCCCCTATGGTAATAAACTTCAATGTAATCTCTTCAAATGACAAGGCGTAGTTGATCTGCAGATGATATTACAGTCAATGGAGACGGGAAGGAGGAGAAACTAAATAAACAATCCTTAAAAGAAAAAATCACTCACTTTAGCAAAGAACGATGCTGCTCTAAAAAAGTCCCTGGCTGAGAAAGCAGCTTCGGCCTGCAACACAATCCCATTAGTTAACCATGTTGCACAAAAATATGATAATATATATAAAGATAGATATATACACCGTGAAAATAGCCAGTATACTACATTTCAGTGACAGAATAAAAAAACCATATCCATATAATTAAGAAAGCATCTCTATCTGCACCTGTTCTAAGTATACTTGATCTCTCTGGAAAGGATCAGAACAATTTTCTAAAGCAGCAGCGTATTGTTTCAAGTTCAGGTACACTTTCCACATATCTCGACCTTCATCAGTTACAGAAACCTATTCGACTATCGATAGTCAGTCATTATTTAACAGATAATTCAAGTAAATAGTTGAATAATAACAAGTAAAAGAAACCCATGACACAAACCTGAAATATTGAGTTTTCATCATATGCGTAGAACAACCCAGCGGATGCATCAATGGATAGTCCAATGATCCCCTTTGACGACGACTCTGATGGTTGATCAAAATGAAGTTCTTCTACAATTTGTTCACTAATTCTGTTTACAACCTAAACGATACCACATCATAAAAAAATGTTGAATAAAAAAAATTGCAAAAACTTTGATGATAGATAGAAGTGTATTTTAACTATATGCACACCTTCACTCTGTTTCCAATTAGAAGCAAAAAGTGGTATTCTGAGAGTGCAATAGAGCTAGGTTTAACCACTTCGCCACCATCACTTAACTTTGAATAGTCCAAAAGAGCTTTGTTCTCCACAAAATTCTCATCCCCATTCGGTGATCTGTTATTAATTTAAAGATAGAATTAGATTAGTAAATCACAACGAAAGTGGGTATATATTTATATAATACAGTAATTTGTTAATTTCATTATCTACCTGTTTTGTGCTCCGAAGTTGAGACCACCATGATAGATACCAGCTCCAGAAAGCCAAGCAAAATGCACAGCTCTTCTTTGTTTAATGAAGAAGTGTAGCTCACTGCATGATAACATACATAGGTGCATTTCTAGCAAGATTAAAAGATAGGAGAGATATAAATATTAAAATGACAGTTTTATAGCATACGGAGCACTTGCCTATTTGGTATCTCTCCAGGAAGCTCCATAAAATGCACTGCACGCTCTACATAACTGGCAAAGACACTCTAAGTCGAAAACAAAAAGGTTTTAATTACATTACCAGCAATCTTATTAAGGAAAATATTCATGACAATTTATTATTGGTTCATGCATTCACATTCAAAAAATTTAAAGCATCCATATACATTTAGCATTTGTTTTAATTTCCAAAAGTACCTCTGGTGTTCCAATGCCAGTAAAAGAATAAAGCCTTGTTGGTGTTACTGCCATCACATAGTATCTAGTTACATTGCCCATGCTAGCTGTTTCCATCTATACAACATACGACAATATTAAGAACATACCACATATATTAATCATCTGTTTCATAAAAAGAATTATAACAATTGTAATTTAGGAAAGCAAGATACCTGCAAGCCCTTAAAGGCTTCTGGATATTCAGATAGCTCAAACAAAAACTTTATATATTTTTCCCTCTTATCTTTCTCATCAACAGCAATTTCATGCAATTGACCATTCTCTGTACCAAGAATAACCTCTCGTGTCGAAGCTATTTTACAAAAAAAAAAAAAAAAAAAAAAAAAAGGCACTTGAATGTAACTGTTTAAGTGAAAATTTATGATGCAAAAGAGACTCCAAATACTAAAGTAGTCACCTTCTGTTATCTGTTGTCTATTCCATGCAACGGTATTAACCACAAGGCCTCTCAGTTTAGCCAACACTCTGGGCTTTGACCATTTTGCATGCATATAATATGTATCAGAAATTCCAGTCCCAACAACAGTGGCAATACAATGACTGCCACCAGGATCAACAAAAACACTGTGGATCGACTGGTCCCCGCGACCACTTGTGAGATCAATATCTAAAAATAAATAATGGCAAATTCATTTAATTAGTATCTTCACAAGATAATTGATCATAAAGTTGGACAAAAGTAGATGCAATTTATAACAATATTAACTGTCACCAACGGACGTGAGTGTCCCATCAACCAAGACTTTGTGGGTTCAAGTCTCGTCGAAACATTTGTGAAATAGTGTGAGATATTAGGTAGTTTGTAGATGTGTGCCAATAATTTGCCTTTCTAAAAAATAAAAATATATATATGTCAAACAAAAATAAGAAAATAAAACATGCGCAGAAGGGGGATTACCATAAGAATCACCAACACCAAAGTCGTGCCTGATGAGCCATCCAGTACTAGTTCCTAAAACAATGACATCGTTTCCAGATGCCATACAAGTAATAACTCCATGACCTTTTGCTGCATATCTCTCTAATAGATCTACAGTAAACGCCTGGCGTCTAAATTCCATCTTCTACAGAAACCAACTTTGGAAACCTAAAAGTTAAAGTGAGAAAACATAGTTGATTATTTTAGTTCGTAATCCTCAAACTTTGAGGAAAATTCCTCCAGAAGTTCATAATTTTTTTATGGGTTAATCTACATACATTATATGTATAGTTCAAGCTATATTCAGCAAATTCTGCCATGTATATCTATGGATGGAACCAACAAAACATTGGCTTTCCAGCTGCTTGAACTGTAACATGTATCCTAAATGGCGTTTAACCTATACTAATTGTAAAATTTCAGTATCAAATAAGTTTTATGATTTGTAAATTACAAGCTGACACATAATAATATAAAATTCAGAGACCAATACGATGTTCAAGTCAATCAAGGGAATACAGAGCTTTAGAGTAAGAAGCCTTAAACATAAACAATTACAGTATCAATTAAAATAAACCATACGCGTTCCACGATGACATATAACATCGGTGAATTCATCTTCGGGACAGTTTTTTTTTTTTTTTTTTTTTTTTTTTTCTATTAACAATTGTCGGAAACTCTGGTTATGGAGAGTTTTTTGTATAAAGAAAAATAACATTCTAAACTTACGTCAGAATATTACACTTTAAACTCCATATCAGTCATTTGAATTTGTTGATTTAGCTAATTTCATATGTGAAACACTACCCTTTGACATTCACATTTAACTCCAAACCCTTGATTTTATATAGGAACTTGCAATGATCTAACACAAACAAAGTGCTAAGTGGAAAACGAAATCATTAAACACTTTAAATAACAGAAACACTAACAACCACTGCACAGCGAGGGATCACAATCATTGGCTATCTAACCTAGAAATGTTATCTGATTCAGTTCACGCACAATCAGACTAACAATACAAGACCTCCCACCATATCCCACACGAAATACGAACCCAATATAACCAACGAAAAGAACTAAGGATAGTGAATTTTGAAGATCCTAATAAATTCTCAAATTGGCAACCTATATGTTCAATTCCTTATGATCATACTTCCTAATTCATTGCTGCAAACCAATATATTAATCACATATAAAACAATTTAAGCTCGGTGAGACATTATATCGAACAGGTTGTGTGCACCACTTATAATAATCAAACTAAAACAATAGATGATTTTATAAATTTAAGATCTTTGACCAGCATATTAACTAAAGTATGAATATGTACCAATGAAATCACTTTTGGAAAGAAAATACTTACAAAATATTTAAGGGAAATTTTGATCGAGTGAAGATCTCCGGTGGCCGTCCGTCCGTCGAAGAGTTCGTGTCGTGAGAGGAGATTAGTAATTTTTGGGACTCAAATATGCAAATTTACACCCTTTGGTTTTGGCTAATGGAACTCAACCCCCTAATGACTTCAAAAAATAAAAGAGGAGCGCTTAAGTTACTGAACTTTTATTTTATTCACTTGGGTTACTGAAGATGAGTTAAATCAAATAAGAAGAAAAATTAAAATGAGAATGATAAGAAGAAACCATAACCACACGTTTGAGATGCACATATTAAAATATATGCATCTTTCCTTGAAAATCTCTCCCTTATTTGAAATGTGTGGCTAGAAATTCTTCTTATTCTTCTTATTTTAGTTTTTCTTCTTACCGGATCTCTTCCCTACTGAAGATAGGAATCATACTGTTCTATAATTTTATTCCTAATCAGTGTGACTTAAATGTATATTTTTGTAAGTTAAGCAACATAAATGTCGTGTTTTAACAAGTTTAGTGATGTTTATATATATTTATATAAGTTCATTGATACCAAAATATCATATTTCGTAGGTTCAAGAACCTAAGTGAATAAAATGAAAGTTTGGTACCTTATGTGCATTTTTTTAAGTTTAGTAATATATTTGTACTTAGCTACAGTGCACTTGGATGGCTAAATTCAAAAATCTTAAAGATAGCGCATAGTAGAATAGTTTTTAAGTTATCATTCAACCGTAAAAAGAAACACATGTTTGGAGTTTAGAAATACGAAACACAATGACATCAAAATGTTTCCGGTTTATATCTACAAAAATGCACATTGTGTCTATTTACATACAAAAAGGGAAAGAAAATAAAAGGTTGTTTATTAATGATAGGATGGATGCAAGGTATGTAAGAATAAATGCAAACCAATAACACTCAAGATGGTATAAAAATGCATAAATAATAATCATATGCTCGTATTCATGCATCACTTTCTTGGTTTCAACCATCGTAGCCTCGCTAGCAAGGAGGGCCCAGTATGCATCATTGCAGCAAACTCTTTCCCAGTATCTTCTTGCACTTTAAGTAGCTTGTGGGACATCTGACCTCATTGTCATCTCCAAATTGTGTATCATAAGCACAACCAACCTTTTTAGATAACCATTGGAAAATATAACTTGATAGATTTCAAAAGAAAAAATGAATTACAATATTAAATAGGGCCAAAACTATTATCTTAGATTTCGTGTTTGATTTGTGATGATGATATAGCCACGTTTGATATCATATGAGACTGATCTGACTTCTTATTCAATTGCATGTGTTTTCTTTATCTGATGATGATATAGCCACATTTGTATACTCACGACAGCCAAATTAATATAGTTGATAATGTTTACTTGCCAACACATTTTGATTGTAATTGATTACAATGGTATTCATCATAGGAAATGCCAACAAATGTATATTCTGCGTGTTGCAATTAACAGATTACCTGTAATAATTAAAATCTGCTAATGTTGATTTGTTAACCTGTCTCCTTGCCTTGAGCGTTGATTTGTTTATATGAATCAAGACACGATAAAGATCAAGGTAATGGAAACTTCTTTGTTTCCTTGCCTCGTCGACCGATTTAAGGTGGAAATATTTAATGACATAATGTGGGTGGATGTGCATTGCATGTACTTTCAAAGGTTATCATTATAATTGTTCTATAATTTTATTCTTAATCGATGTGACTTAAATGTATATTTTGTAAGTTAAGCAACATAAATGTCGTGTTTTAACAAGTTTAGTGATGTTTATATATATTTTGTTAATACAAATAAGTCGTAAACGTTTATTTATATTTTACGATCTTCTAATGTTTTGTCGATAACAAAAGTAAGATCATTTTAACGAAACAAATAAAATACGTAAATGGTTTGAACTAATAGTTTTCTAACACACTTACGCTTTCACATAAAACACTAAAACTAGTATAAGTGATTTTATGCTTAAGATATACATATGTACAACAACTAGTGTTTACATATTGGGATAACATATACTTAACTAAGTATATACTAAAATGGATAAAACAAGTATATACTAAAATGGGTAAAACAAGTATATACTAAATAGGTAAAACTAGCAAATGGTTTTGACCCATAACTCATGGTTTTATTTATACCACTTAACCAAGTTCATTGTATCCTTAAGATACATTGTATCTAGAAAGAAAACCATGGATCAACCCATAACCCATGACCCATGACCCATAACCAAAAATACCCATGGGCAAGAGGAGCGTTCCACGGATCCTGCTTTGGCTTTGTCCGCTAGCGGATCCCAGTAGAAGGATCCGTGGGATCCGGGAAATTCATGATCATGACATTTTTCCTCTATAAATAGTGAGCCATTTCTTCATTATTTCTTTATCACCCCCGAGGTATTTTTAACCAAAATTTTACCATTTACCTTTACATTCATTTAACTTACACATTCTTATTTAACAAATTATACAAAACATATTTATGCAAGATTTAAAAAAAATATATATATGGAGAGACAACCTCCCTAAAAACCGCCAAGGGAGGTGTGTATTAAATGTGGTAAGGTTCATGTCTACAAATAATTCACTTATACAAAAGTCTTACATATCTCCCATTTTCTCATTCAATCTCATTTCTCAAAGTGTTAAGATAAAACTTTCTCTTCTTTCTTGGGTCTTCAAGAACCGCCACATCAAAGGTGCCAAGGATCAAGAGTTTTGCAAAATCAAGTGTGTTTACAACCTAGATTATATCCTTTATATGGTTTTGAAATAAAAACCAAGGATATTTAAGTTAATCCTTGTTACCTACACCTCTTCACTATCACTTGTAAGCATGTTTTTATCATTTTCAAGTTTCCTTTTCATTTCATATGTTTCTTTTCATTTTGGAGCTTATATGCATGTTATGTGATTTATACCATTTATTTCATGATTTATTGAGTTATATAAATATATTGGTCATCCTATAAATATTCCCATGGTACTCTTTGGTCTTGATGGTGATTAGGAACCCATGACACCCTAAGAAGGTGTATGGTAGGATTAGATTAGCTTTGGAGTTGATTTGAAGGGATTAGAATAGGTTTTGTCCGAGAAAAACTATTTTCGATAACTATATTTTAGGTTCTGTCCTTGTTTCAATTTCTGAAAACCTACTGTTGGTGCGACATTTTGGCCTTGATATTTAGAAAATATACTTTAAAACGAATCCGTGGCGCTTGAACGGATAAAACGGACTTATAACGAAGAAGTTATGGATTTTAAAGTTTGACGACGAAACGTATATTTTCGGAAAATTTCAGCATGCAGTTTTAGTATTTTCGGTCAAAACGAGCCTTAAGCTTCACACATTATTTCGACTTGTCAAAATATATTAGTTTACTTGATACGGCTAAGGACATATATTTCGTAGAAAACGGTTTAAAACGACAAAGATATGGCCGTTTTCATAAAGTTGCCGTAAATATTATTTTCGAAAAACTATATTATTTTTACGTTACAAGTATTTTATTAGTTGTAAGGGCTATGTTTGCGGCGATTTTTAACCATGATGTGAAACTTTTATAACGAAATGTCTTCTAGTAAAATCAAGTTCATCGGCCATATTTTTCAAAACAAAAGCCGTTTGTCAAGCGGAGTTATGGTAAATTAATTACGGATGTTCAAACATTGGCGAAACTCATTTTCGCACACAATTAGCCAAAACCACCATCTTTAGCCTTTAATATCTTTATGATCGAGACCTTTTGAGCGAAAACTCCTGAATCGAAACTTTTAGATATCGATACAAACTTTCCAAAACCGTCGAGTTCGTTCTCTAACGATCGACGACACCGCTTTACTGCTAGTTTTCCCAAGCCATTTTGTTAATTTCATGATTTTTCCGACGACATTGTTTTGCTTTCTAGCTCGGATGATGTCCCAATAACCCATCATGGATGATGATTCGTCACATTCCACCGAGATCGTATCTTCCATTGGATCTCTGCAGCCTTCCCACCGATCATGACCGACACCGGACCGAACCGCTTCGAGGAGGCGGTCGCACCCACACCTCACGTTAGCCCACTCATAACCCGTTGCTCGCACCATCACCACCGCCACCACCGCTACCACCATCATCATCATATTTTCTTAGAGATCCTTTACCTGCTACGGACTTGCAGCCAAAAGCGCGCGTTTCGATATCCCTACACCACCATCCACCGAGCCCGAGCCGCCCGCTAGATTTGAGTTAGGTGAGAGTTCTAGGGCAAGGCTCGACGACCTTTTTACTGAGGCATTAGGTGCCCGTGTCGATGCTCGGCGATTCTGATTGATGGTTTGACACGGCAGTTGGAGGAGGCGGCTCGGTAGATAGGATTGAGCCCATCATTTGAGGTCGAGGTTTGATATTAGGCGGGGTTTGCATTGATTTATCTCATCGAGTATTCAAGATAGACGAGATGAGGACCGAGAGCATATCACGGAGTTGAGGCGGAGATGCCGAGTTGTTTAGCAGGGGCGAGATGACTCGGGATGAGTTACGAGGCATTCACAGAGTTAGCTTTAGCTCGTGAGCATTGTTACATGCGGTCGGATGGATGAGATGAGGAGTTTGATTGATAGTTTGGTTACCCAGGTTCGTGATCTCCAGGATAGGGCCGTCGGAGCACCATGAGGTGCCTTATGTAGACTTGTATTATGTATAGTTTTGACCATTATTATCCTAGTCACAAGGTGTGTGACGTAGTTTAAAGAACTTGTTGTATTTTGGTTGTTGTACAAACAAATGTATCAAGTAGTGACTCTACTATGTAGGAATGGTTATTATTATCTATGATATCGGTCCATGTAGGCGAAATTTTCATGTATATTATCCACGTGTGTTGTGATTATATTTGTGATATTTCATTTTGCTCTGTTGTGATTCCATTTATCTTTATGCATGTTGTGGTTGTGGATATATTTGTATGATGGTTGTTTCTACTTACGAGTTCTCATGATTGTTTCATCTTGTGATTTTGAAGAGTTATGGCATCAAGAAAGCAACAGTTGAAATGACCCAAGACAATTCAAAAGTTGGTGAGCGATAGCATTGCTAATGCTTTAAGAGTCGAAAGAGAAATGATTAAGTCATTTTGCTCAATGAGGCATGTCATTCTTTGCCGCATAAGACTTGCTACTCACTACGGTAATGCCGGAGGATCAGGGGTTAAGAAATGCTCGTAAAGATTTCAAAGTGGTGAACCCACTAAGTTTCGAGGTACCGGGGAGCTACAAACAATGGTTAGATGGTTTGAAAAGTTGGAGTCGGTATTTTTGCTTTGTAACCGTCCGGATGACGATGAGTTAAATTTACTCTGAGCACTTTGCTCGATGGAGCGTTATCATGGTGGAATTCATACGCTCAACCGATTGGTATGGAGAATGCTTTTAAGCTTACGTGGGAGGAATTTAAGAGCTTGGTGACTAAGTTTTGTCCTCGAGCAAATCAAAAAGTTAGAGGCGAATTCTATGAATTGGTCACGATTGGGTATGACATTGACACTTATATTCGGAGATTCCAGGAATTAGCCGCGTTATGCCCGTCAATGGTATCGGATAACGAAAAGTTGCTAGAGGCTTTTATTGGAGGACTTCCCGAAGTGATTCAAGGAGATGTGACTTCATTCGATCCCCAAACAATTGAGGAAGCTATTCGTGTGACTCAGAAGTTGATGGCACAAGTGGTGAAGCGAGGCAAATACACCAACACTAACCGAAACAGCAACAACAACCCCAACAACCGTTTCAACAACAATAATCGAGGCAACTACAACAACAACAATAGCAACAACAACAAGTGCAAGTGGGATAACACAAGGGGTAGAAATGCTACTCAACAACCGCCCAAAAGGCAAGAGGTTGCTAAGGTATATGCCGTGGGTCAAAAAGAAGGAAAAGGATATTCGGGGGTTTTGCCGAAGTGTAATAAGTGTTTGAGTCACCACAATCCGGGTCGATGTCCTGATCCATGTGAGAATTGCAAGAAAGTTGGTCACCGTACTAGGGATTGCACGGCACCAAAAGTTACATGTTTTGGTTGCGGGGAAATTGGACACTACAAGAGGGATTGTAAGAAGGGAAAGAATCAAGCAAATCCGAATCAAGGAGGTATGGCACAAGGAAGGGTTTATGTCATTGGAGGCGGAGAAGATAAGGAGGACCCGAATGTTATCACGGATGCGTTCCTTCTCAATAATCGTTATGTGAGCTTTTATTTGATTGGTGCCGATAAAAGTTTTGTGTCCACTGCATTTACACCTTTGCTCAACATTAAACCAACTACACTAGACATATCATACAACGTCGAATTAGCTAATGGTAGCGTAGTTAGCACCAACACCATTGTTCGCGGTTGCACATTCAATTTTCTTAATCATCCCTTCAACATAGACCTCATGCCCGTAGAGCTTGGTAGTTTTGGCGTCGTCATAGGCATAGATTGGTTATCTAAGCATCGCGAAGATCATTTGTGATGAGAAAGTTGTACATCTTCCCTACAATGGCGAAACTTTGATTATTCGTGGGGAGCGAGTGGAACTAGACTTAGTATCATATCGTGCATCAAAGCGGAGAAGTACATAAAGAAAGGTTGTCTTGCTTTCTTAGCCCATGTAACCGAGAAAAAGTCGGAGGAGAAGCGACTTGAAGATGTTCCTATTGTCCGTGAATTTTCGAAGTTTTCAGGATTTCTGGGACTTCCACCGCACGTCAAGTAGAATTTCAAATTGACTTAGTGCCCGGAGTCGCACCGATTCTTGTGAGCACCGTGCTTAGCACCATCCGAAATGCAAGAGTTGTCTAATCAATTGCAAGAGCTTCTAGACAAAGGATTCATTAGGCCGAGTTCTCGCCTTGGGAAGCACCGGTCTTGTTTGTGAAGAAGAAGGATGGATCCTTCCGAATGTGCATAGATTATCGAGAATTGAACAAGTTAACGGTGAAGAATCGTTACCCTCCCCGAATTGATGACTTGTTCGATCGGTTGCAAGGTTCAAGTATTTATTCCAAGATTGATCTTCGTTCGGGTTATCATCGACGAGTTCGGGAAGAGGATATTCAAACAGCGTTTAGAACACGTTACGGTCACTCGAGTTTCAAGTTATGCCGTTTGGATTGACTAATGCACGGCGGTATTCATGGATCTTATGAATAGAGTTTGTGTCGTATTTGGACAAGTTTGTTATTGTGTTCATCGGCGACATTTTGATCTACTCCAAGAGCAAAGAAGAGCACGAAGAACATTTAAGGACGATTTTAAGGCTACTCAAAATGAGAAGTTGTATGCCAAGTTTTCAAGTGTGATTTTGGAACCACAAAGTGCAATTTCTTGCTCACATCATTAATAGTCAAGGACTACAAAAGATTGGGCTACTCCAACGAATCCTCACGGAATCGACAATTTCTAGGACTAGCCGGTATTACCGAAGGTTCATGAAGGTTTTTGAAGATAGCAAGACCTTTGACCAAGTTGACGAGAAAAACAAGAAGTACAGTGGGGAAAGAAACAAGAAGTTGCTTTTCAGGTTGTT
This sequence comes from Chrysanthemum lavandulifolium, assembly GCA_022545495.1. Classification (NCBI taxonomy): domain Eukaryota; kingdom Viridiplantae; phylum Streptophyta; class Magnoliopsida; order Asterales; family Asteraceae; genus Chrysanthemum; species Chrysanthemum lavandulifolium. The sequence continues at coordinate 79,790,305 of CM040246.1, forward strand.
GAAGCAAAAGCTTTGCGGTCGCCGATTTTGGCACTACCGAAGGCATTGAGAACTTTGTTGTATATTGCGACGCCGCATAAAGGACTTGGGGCTGTTTAATGCAAAATGAGAAGGTGATAGCGTATGCTCGACAACTTAAGACTCATGAGAAGAATTACACCACTCATGATCTCGAATTAGGAGCAATACACTTTCTCCCCGAGTTAAATCTCACTAACCTTAGATCCAAGAGATCTATGTTTGTAGTTTTGTTTTTTTGTGTGATCTTCTAGGTTCTTCTTAAAGGCAAGATCACCACCTTTGAAGTCAAGCAAGCTCAAGTCCATGAGTTGCCATGCTTCCTCATCATCAAGGCTATTGAAGTCCTCTTGTTGATGATCTCTTTATTTCTTCAAAGAAGTGTAGTGTTGAAGACATTAGTGAAAGATGTCTCAAGTGTCAAGACGAAGATATTAGTGAAGGGTATCTATCGTCTATAGGATAAGCATTTGTGAAAGGTGCTTAGAAGTCAAGACAAGAAGCATTAGTGAAAGGTGCTTAGAATTCAAGACTTGAAGCATTAGTGAAAGGCGCTTCGAAGTAAAGACACAAGACATTAGTGAAAGGTGTCTTGTAGATCTAGTCAAAGGCATTAGTGAAAGGTTCCTTAGATGTACATTCGACATGGTGTGTTTCGATGTACTAGATAGACTAGCATTAGATCCAAGGATATTGATGTCCTTGATGATGTTGTAAAGGAGTAGATCTCCTCTGGGATTAGTCGTTGGTGTAGTGTGGTAGTAGTTCTTCCATTGCAATGGAACTAGGTGCTTAGCCTAGTACCTAATAAAGGGTAGGCGACGTTGTGAAGGTGTAGTTCACCTAAGGTGTGAAAGAACTCGGTGGTTAGCCTAGCACCGTATAAAGGGTAGGCGACGTTGTGTAGGTGTGGTTCGCCTTGGTGTGAAAGAACTCGGTATTTAGCTTTGTACCGGAAAAAGGTTAAGAGACGTTGTGAAGGCTTCTCCGCCATAAGGAGATTGGTGTAGTGTTTACGAACTCTCGAGTAGGTGACTCGGGGAGTGGAGTAGGGCAAGGAAGGTGTCCTTGTAGCCGAACCACTATAAATACTTGCGTTGTGGTTTTGTGCTTCTTACTCTTATCTTTTCATTACATATCTTAATATACTTGTTTATCAACATCCAACACACACAACCAAATAGATTGACATAAGTCGATCTAAATAGTTTAAAAGGAAGTTTTAATTGGTAAAACTATTCAACCCCCCCTTCTAGTTTTCCACAATTGGCATCAGAGCTTCGTTACCAAGTCTCTTGAAGTATATTGTACTTTAAAAACTTGATACGATCCATGGTTAATTGAAAACTACAAAGAAGGTTTTTCATAAAAACAAAAACTATGTCTTTTAAAACTATATGTTTGGATGTTGATTTGATAACAACATTTTTCTTACTTTTTTTTTTTTTTTTTTTTTTTTTTGCACTAATCTTCCTTATCATGTTGATTAGTCAAAGCTCATACCCACCAAGCTTTAGGAGTCGCTTGGTAACAAGTATACATTTCTTAAGAAGGTATCTTAAACGCAAAGGAGCGGGAATAGTCTAAGTGACATTTGTTGTGTCATTCGTAAAGACATTCCTAAGTGCGCTAAAGGTATGATTTTCTTTTTACTTTGCTTGATAATTAAGTATACCTAGTTAGGTATTTACATGATTATCTTTTGTGCAAATTACATGTTTTACTTGAAGCTTCATTAGGAAGCCTTTTTCTCACATACGTGTTTTATTTCTCATTTTAAGTCATGGTATATAAAACTTATGTTTTGTTTCCTTTAATCCAATAAAACAAAACACGAATTTCAAAAATTCCTCCTTCCCCATAAATACTCCCATCGTCGACCACTCTATCCAACCCTCACTTTTTCAAATCTTCCAATTTCAAAAATTTCCTCTCACTCAAAAACTTCATCCTCTTCCTCATTCCATCTCAATCGAAACCAAGAAGATCCGTCATCAACATGGTTTACATCGCACTCGTGCTCATCGCCCTAACACTCATCGCACTTGTGTTCCCTATGATGAAGTTCACATACGGAGACATTTACTTTGTGTTGTTAATCTATATTGGGGTCATATACCCAATCCTTTGTATCATCCTTAGTATTGAAATGCAATATTATTAATAATCTAGTTTATCTAGGTTGTTATTGTTATAATGTGTTTATCATATCTTTTGATTTATATGTTTTAGATTCTTTCATGATACATTAGAAGTCATGTATGCATGCTAAAAGAAAATGTAGGATAAAACATATTTCGTGGTATAAAAACTGTAAAACCTTTGTTCTTATCAAATATGTGTCTGTTACTACAGATACACGGATCCCGGAAGATATACTAGTCGGATCCCTTTTGTAAAGGAACCGTGGGATCCGTCCTACTGGAAAACAGTTTTCATGCAAGATTAAAAACCACTATCTTTCTAAAAGTAATAATCCACTAGAATTTCAAAACCATGAGTTAGTTAAGTGTTAAATACCATTGTTAATAAAATCTAGTAAAAACATTAGATTATCATAGGTTGGTATAAACATGTTCTTTCTTTAACCTATCATTTCTATAGGTTTAATTATGACGCATGAATATTAGTTTGATTTTTCACTCACTAGCGTCTACACTCCGAACATCTCTCTTGAGCCCAACACACCTGGCAATCATGTCCGTGGGTTCAATAATCTCGAAAACCGTCACTTCCATGAAGGACGTATTGTAGACACCTCTCTACAATTTGAAGAAGGTATCAATACCTCCCTCCAAGCCATAGGACTAGAATGTCTTCTTGAAATCAACGAGAAGATATGTCCAAGGTTCATAATGGAATTCTTCCATCAAGTTGAACTCGTTCATAACGAGGATCACTCTTTATCTCTTTGGTTTTATATCAAAACCAAAAGTTCACTTTAACCCTTGGGCATTTTGCTCACATCCTCCGGATTCCAAATCATGGACAATGTGCCTTCACCAAGATTGGTCTCTTGATTCTCTCTTCAACTTTCATGAAGAAAATAGTCCATATTGTTCACACATACCCTCTCCTAAGATTTAAATCGCATAATATGCAAACCTCGACCATATTACTCCAATCCAAACATTATCCATACACGGATATCCGAGAAGAGTACAAGCCTCTTGCTCTCATTCTACGTGAAAATGTTTGGAGTCTTAGGAAATCGAGATATTCTTCCCGCTTGTTGTGCTCACATGTTGTCTTGTTTGCTAACACAACAACCATACAATCTCGCCTACTTCTTCGCAAGGCGATTGCAAATCTTCAAGGCTCCAAGAATAAACTCATCCCTTATGGAATGTTCTTGTCACACCTCTATCACAATGTTATGCACTTCCATCCTCAATTTCAAAGTCCGTTATGCGTGCTTGTGAACAAGATGATGGAACCGCTAAACATATCTCTCATGAAGACTTTCTTCATTCTTGATTCCACCAATACCCATCAATCACATAATGATCCTCCTAGCGAAGACACTCAAGGAACCTAGAATAGTCAAATAGGATCAATTCTACTCTACTCGTTATTTATCAATGTAATCCTATTTCTTTCATGAAATAAAACATCTTCCATTTGATATCTTAGTTTTAGAACTCCTTTAAACAAAACTTGGAATATAATGCATTGTCAAGATCATTGCATACCTTTAGTAAAGGTTACGTCTAGCGGATAGACGGATCTCAAATGTTGTACTAAGCGGATCCCTACATCTAGGGAACCGTGGGATCCGAAGAAAACAAAAATGCAATTGCAAGCATTGTATGTCAAACACATCCTTAGAACACCTCACACTAAGCTAAACATAGTGTCTTAAGGTAGATTAAGTCTTTATCAAGATAGGTTGATTTTTCATACTCATTCCAACTCACATAGAACACACTCTAAGATATTCATAGATCTATCACTTTGTTTTAATCCATCACTCTTCCGCTCTCAAAACCTCACATTTCATTTTTTATTTTTGACCCTTCACATCTAGGTTAAAAATCTTTTATGACAAAATTGATCATAAATCAACCTCACCTCAAAATTGATCAAAGTTGATCAAATCCTAGTTTTCCCATCTCAAAACCATTAGGATATTTTACAAAACACAATCCTAATTCACAACCTCATCTCTAGGATCATTTAGCTTCAATTGACATCTTTAGTGTCATCCTTGCTCATTCATTGGTACTCATGAAAGTTCTAAATCCTTCCATAAAGACAATCATTAGCTACATCACTCACCACCTTCAAGTACTTAAGCACCCCTTCATTTAAGACACTTAGGAAGACTGAAACACTCAAGATGTTATAGGTCTTAGATTTTAGAAACATCATTTCCACTCTCTCATAGCTACGATAGCGGATCCCTAGGATTAGCCTAGACGGATCCTCTAAGAAAGGAACCGTGGGATACGGATGACGATATAGGTCAAATCTTGCTAAAACAATCATTTCAACTTATCTTCCTAACTCAAACACTCCATCTCATCTTAAATGAGTTCCTAGATTAGTCCAACCTCTCAAGTTGACTCTTGTGCATGTCAATCATCACATTCCAATGAATCTAGTGGCTTCAAGCTTAAATGCATTTGCCAAATCTCTTAGTTTTAAACCACCTTGTTAGGACCTCCATAGTCATCACTCTCACTCTAACTTTCAGCTCTTGAAATCATTTCATCATGAGAAAACCCCAAGTAGTAACTTATCCACCAAAGAACCACCCATGAAAAGGCTCGTGTTATACACGAAATCTCCTCAACCGAATCATCTCCGTCAAACCAACAAATGAGAGAATCCTTCATCATCCAATCAAACCAATTCCTAAAAGGATAGTACCCACAAAACTACCTATGCCTAACACCACCATACCTCCTAGGCCAAACAATATCATCTCCACTAAACCATCACCAATGGTTCCTAGAAATATTTCATTTACTTCACCACTATCATCACCACACCTCTACAATTTAGAGGACTTGCCTCTAGGCCGTCTCATCCGCTTCCACCGACAACATTCTCCTCATTAGGAGGAATAATGGTTCAAAATCAAGGTGTTGAGTCAACACTTGCTCCGCTTCCTTTCGCCGTCTCCATCATATAATCCTATTTGGATTATGAGAAATCATCAAAGTCAACCACCCGACCATATGGAAGTTGACACTTCTTTACCACCACCATCATTCTTGGTCGAGGCATTCTCAAATGCACCTCCACCAATCCCTTCATCGTTTGAAGCTCCACAAGCCGATTCACTCGATCCTTCGCATCAAGCCTTTTCATTTCATTCACCACCGCTACCTAGCCATGACAAAGATTGCTATCATTGTCAACATGTTGAAAGTTTGATACATGAAGTACGAGAAGACCAACGTTTCATGTTCTATCATCTCCTCGAACGTTTCGACGAGATCAAACCTAAACAAAACTTGAGCTAGAAGAAGTTTAGTGGTGTCCTAGCATCAAGCGTTAGTTGGTCTAGAAATTCCTAGTCATGCACTCGTCTGCTTTCTTATTTTTAGAGTCATGTATATCATAACTCTTGTTTTATTAAATGGAATTACATGCTACTTGTTATTTTTTGAGCACATGTATTCATATCTCATTTATGTGATAACATTACTTGTTATATCACCTTTGCCGATTTTAGTCATCGACCAGACGGATCCTCAAGATATTGCCTGAGCGGATCCCTACTAGGAGGGAACCGTGGGATCCGTGAAGTCGAAATTTTTTTTTTTTTTTTTTTTTTTTTTTTTTTTTTAAAACTTAAATCACATTTGCGGAAATTGTGAATTATACTTGTTTTCTAACCCTTGTTTTGCGGTTATTCAATTAACACATAAAGAATTTGACATCCTAAAGCTAGGGGAGCTTGGTGTCAAAACAATACGTTGCAAAATTACTTGCAACCTTTGATTTAAATTTCATGACTTCCGTTGCAAATATTGCAATCATCTAGGGGAGCACACCGTCACATAGACGTAATCTTTTGCATAAGTTAGTTGCAAATGAACTAGATTAGAATTAGTTTCTTGACGCCTTACTTAGGGATGGACTCGTCGAGGGGAGTAACGACGAGATCCTTTCCGTTACTTGCCCTCTATTTTATTTTCCTTTCACATGTTTTTCTTAAAAGCGATGTGTTGCTTTCTTTCAAACACTTTTGTTTCGACAAAAGGGGAGAAAAAGTAAAACTACAAATTCAAACTTTTACAATTTTAGCTTTTCCTTAAAATAATCTTATGTTTTGTCATCAACAAAAGGGAGATTGTTAATACAAATAAGCCGTAAAACGTTTATTTATATTTTACGATCTTCAATGTTTTGTCGATAACAAAAGTAAGATCATTTAACAAAACAAATAAAATACGTAAATGGTTTGAACTAATAGTTTTCTAACACACTTACGCTTTCACATAAAACACTAAAACTAGTATAAGTGATTTTATGCTTAAGATATACATATGTACAACAACTAGTGTTTACATATTGGGATATGATTACTTAACTAAGTATATACTAAAATGGGTAAAAACAAGTATATACTAAAATGGGTAAAAACAAGTATATACTAAATAGGTAAAAACTAGCAAATGGTTTTGACCCATAACCCATGGTTTTATTTATACCACTTAACCAAGTTCATTGTATCCTTAAGATACATTGTATCTAGAAAGAAAACCATGGATCAACCCATAACCCATGACCCATAACCAAAAATACCCATGGGCAAAGAGGAGCGTTCCACGGATCCACGGCTTTGTGCTAGCGGATCCCAGTGGAAGGATCCGTGAGATCCGGGAAACAGTGGATTTTTCCTATATAAATAGTGAGTCATTTCTTCATTATTTCTCACCCCTTTCCAATACACTTTCTCCCCCTGAGTTAAATCTCACTAACCTTAGATCCAAGAGATCTATGTTTGTAGTTTTGTTTTTGTGTGATCTTCTAGGTTCTCTTTAAGGCAAGATCACCACCTTTGAAGTCAAGCAAGCTCAAGTCCATGAGTTGCCATGCTTCCTCATCATCAAGGCTATTGAAGTCCTCTTGTTGATGATCTCTTTATTTCTTCAAAGAAGTGTAGTGTTGAAGACATTAGTGAAAGATGTCTCAAGTGTCAAGATGAAGATATTAGTGAAGGGTATCTATCGTCTATAGGATAAGCATTTGTGAAAGGTGCTTAGAAGTCAAGACAAGAAGCATTAGTGAAAGGTGCTTAGAATTCAAGACTTGAAGCATTAGTGAAAGGTGCTTCGAAGTAAAGACACAAGACATTAGTGAAAGGTGTCTTGTAGATCTAGTCAAAGGCATTAGTGAAAGGTGCCTTAGATGTACATTCGATATGGTGTGTTTCGATGTACTAGATAGACTAGCATTAGATCCAAGGATATTGATGTCCTTGATGATGTTGTAAAGGTAGATCTCCTTTGGGATTAGTCGTTGGTGTAGTGTGGTAGTAGTTCCTCCATTGCAATGGAACTAGGTGCTTAGCCTAGTACCTAATAAAGGGTAGGCGGCGTTGTGAAGGTGTAGTTCACCTAAGGTGTGAAAGAACTCGGTGGTTAGCCTAGCAAGTATAAAGGGTAAGCGACGTTGTGTAGGTGTGGTTCACCTTGGTGTGAAAGAACTCGGTATTTAGCTTTGTACCGAAAAAGGTTAAGCGGCGTTGTGAAGGCTTCTCCGCCATAAGGAGATTGGTGTAGTGTTTACGAACTCTCGAGTAGGTGACTCGGGGAGTGGAGTAGGGCAAGGAAGGTGTCCTTGTAGCCGAACCACTATAAATACTTGCGTTGTGGTTTTGTGCTTCTTACTCTTATCTTTTCATTACATATCTTAATATACTTGTTTATCAACATCCAACACACACAACCAAATAGATTGACATAAGTCGATCTAAATAGTTTAAAAGGAAGTTTTAATTGGTAAAACTATTCAACCCCCCCCCTCCTCTAGTTTTCCACATATTTATATAAGTTCATTGATACCAAAATATCATATTTCGTAAGTTCAGTAACCTAAGTGAATAAAATGAAAGTTCGGTACCTTATGTGCATTTTTTTTAAAGTTTAGTAATATATTTGTATATTTCTGAGAGATAAAAAATGTGATGCAATTGATATCTCTCTTTACTTTCATGATTAATTTCATATATACCCAACGTACAACCATCGAATGCATATTGTATAATGTTTTTAGAACATGTTTGGTATATATGAAATATCCTAATTTAAGGAGGAGAGATATGAAATTGTCCTTAAAAACTAGCATACCAAATTTTATGTCGGGGTTAGTACGGTATTGTCAAACACCAACAGATAAATGAATGAGCTTTTCTTATTTAAGTTATACGAGGAATGAGAGTATTTGATCGGGTTTGGCAACGTCAAGCCTGAAGGCCCTGAACACAAACTTCTTTAGAGAGTGTTTGTTTTAGTATATAGGAATGACTTTTATTTTTAATATGGATGTTTAGTTAGTAAGCCTAAAACCACCACCTAATGGCCTGCAGATAACGTCTTTAATTTCTTTTAAGAGGTAACGTGCTCAAACCTCACTAGGTGTATACATTTAAGGGTGCCTATGGAAGGGTCGAAAACAATCTCATGATTAACTCGACGAAACGGCGTACATCTTATTGAAAATGGCTTTATAAATATTGGAATCAAACCCACAAACTTGAGTAAAAAAAACAAAAAAAAAATCCCTTGTTTAATCATATTATAAAATCCTGCCACAACGCTTACCTCTCGTAAATTTTCGGTGCCCTGTGCCATAATTAAAGATGAACCCCTAAGATTCAGTGACAAAGAAAGGTACTCGATGATCACAAGTGTATTTTGTGCTATTATTGTGTTGTTTGGAGTCTTTGGACTTTGTATTAATAGGATTGTTGATATAATGTTTGCTTATATGACTCTAATGATCATATGTAGGGCTGAGCATCGGGTCGGATCCCGACCCGTCCCGACCCGACCCGACTATACCGAATCCCAAATAAAATCATTAATCAATATCGAGTCCCGACCCGATTGTGTCGGTTCGGTTTCGGGTCACAAACGGGCTTGTCGGTAGGTATACAATACAAACGGGCCTAGCCCGAGTTCATGGGCCAGCCCATCCCAGTCACAATTAAAGAAAAAAAAAACAACTCGTTAGTAGGCTACTGCAATTCCATTTCCACTCCTATTTAACTGCAGTTGCAATTTTTTTTGACCATATGCAGTTCCAAATAGGCTACTGTATACAAATACAAAACCAATTCATCAAACATACAAAACCAAGGTTGGCCAATTTATAGCTCCAAATACAAACACAATTACACAAAATGACAAATGTCTTGAATCATGGCTCCAAATACAAATACCAAATACAAATACAAGTTCAAATAAGCAACCAAATACTAATCACAACATTCTTGAATTTCCATGTTCTCCTTTTTGTTTCTCTAACGCCTCTTGAATTTCTAGAAAAAACTTGAGAACATAAGTCAAACATAAGCTACTAATATAACCAAATAACCAATAAACTTATATATAAATATTTTACCTTTAGCAACCTCGTCGTCTTTCATTAAATCCTCTAACGTAACCAAAGTGATGTTTCTACTTGATGTACGGGTCTAAAACGCGACCACTTGCGCTAAAGGCGGATTCGGAAGCAGCGGTGGATACTTGGATGCACAAGATATCTAAAACAAAATTAATAAAAAACATAAGTTTATAAAAAACAAAGCGAAAAGAATCTAAGATATCTAAAATTTAATAAAAAAAACATAAGTTATTACCTTTCGCCATCCTTGATACAATTGAGAATCTTGGACTATTTACCTTCCACCAATTAAGTATGTCGAATTCTTCGTCATCCTCTAGCTCAAGACGCGGTTCTTTTAGATATTTGGTCAACTCGTCTTCACCCCCGCTCAACTTATTACCTTTCGCCATCCTTGATACAAAGAGGATTTGTTAAACCGAGTCCCGACCCGAATGTTAATCGGTCGGTTTCGGGGGCTTGTCGGGTCGGTCGGTTTGTCGGGCTAATCGGGTATCGGCCGGTTTTGCTCAGCCCTAATCAGATGTATAGATTTCCTTTTGCATGACAGTTCAGTCATTGGGCTCTAAAAAAAGGCCCTATACACTTGCTCTTTTATATAAATTGGTGCTCTTAACCGTTGAGGCCCTGTATGATGCCTGGCCCAAAACCGGTTCTATTGATTACGACCTCTTATCTAAAGTTAGTCACATAGGTAGGTTTACTAGGTTTTAAATGATTTGGTCAAGGTCGATAATTTCTCGTTAACCTTTACCACTTTAACGGTCTCGTATTCGTACCATTTACATATATCATTTTTATACACACCTATTCAACACCACGTCATTTTGTGTGTAATGGTGACCATGCGTGAAAACCATCCATTCTTACACCCACTTTAAGTGGATCGTAAACGGGTTAAACAAAGTTACAACTATGTTCATAAATTAAGTTTATAAATTCTATTTTTTTTTAAACGGGTTGTTGAGACGATGGTCATGTCAAATGACTAAGACCCATTTATAAATGACTTAAGTGGGCCAATTTATCACATAAATATATATAACTTGTTTAAAGATTGTTTAATGGGTCATATTAGAATCACTATGAGTATGAGTCTAAGGGCTTGTTTGTTATGCGGTTTTTGCCTCTTTTGAATGAAATGAGTCCAAAAACATTAGTTTGGTACATGTAATTTGATATTAAAGAATTAAATGAATTCTAAAAAGTGAATCCGTGCACTAAGGGTAGGATTTGGCTGGAATCCTGATATTTCAACTGTCTTCTTTTCTTTGTTGGAATTCTAAAAAGTGCTACAATCTGTCTTCTTTTCTTGTCCACATATATTCATTTTTCTTATTTTTATTTTATTATAAAATATATTTAAATAAATAAAATTTCTCTCTCCTAATCTTATCTCAAATCTAAATCCTATAACAAATCTAAGGATGCGTTTGGTTTGTTCTTATCAATCACAATGGGTATGGGTATTGATATAGAATAGAATGATAGTAGAAATGAAGTTACATGAAGAATTTAGTGTCTTAAATTTGTAAATGAAGTATATGAAAATTTAAGTTCATATATTTGTAAAATGAACTTATTAAGGTTGAAATACGAACGTAAAACTTTTCAATCCAAACAACATCAATAACTTTCAATTTTAAAATATAGTTCACCAAAATTAGCATTTTAACCAAACGGACCCTAAATCCTATATCAAATTTAAATCCGAATCCAACCCCACTTATAAACCAAACGGTGTAAATTAGTATGAAGTTAGATATGATTCCATACAAATATGTTTGGTTTAATGCTTGGATTGGATTTTGGTATTAAAGAAGTCATCATTTGTAAAGAAAGCTATATACCATGATATGGTGTATGGCATATATTGATGAGGTTTCATTTTATAATTGAAACCTAGTCCCGCTAACCAAATACTTGTAATGAAATTCAAACTCATTCCTTCATAGTCATTCCCGTATATCAAACATTCCCGTATACCAAATGCACCCTTTAGATTTAACACTACCATGTTTAACTTTTTTTGTATGTGTGTGTAGCTACTAGCTAGGTGTGTTGTGAACTTGTGGGTGGAACCCACGTAAACTCCTTTGACCCATGTACAGTAGTTAATAAAGTTCAAATTATTTTGAATTTTTGATAGTGTTCCACAAAAACATGAACATGATCTTTGACTAAATTTATATCAACGTCATCATCTTTGACATCTCCAATAAATATGAACACTACAAGCACAAACCGAGTAAAACAGGGACAAACTATATCACGCATAAACGCCTTTGACAGTTTAGTGTTCCAAACAAACGTGAGATGTGTAAACGACATGCCATCCGTGAATGTGTCCGATTTTTTCTGATCATTTGGTGCTTAGTTACATATGGCATTTAGAAACTATACATTAAGGAGTACATCATTTTTAAGATAATCCTTTATATATATGTAACGTCGCAACAAGACTTAAACAGATTTGATATAAATTAAGATGTGCAAGAAAAGCCACTGGTCTATGATTCAAAAAATGAGCTTGAATGACACACGCTAACCATTGGTTTGCACTCAAGTCACAAACTCACAACTACTGCATGAGCTCAACACGACTTGTAGCAAAATGGATCAATTCGATGAATCAACTACCAGAGGAATGGATTTCTCATGATTTGTTTATTCAGTTTGCATGATACTTGTATAATAAGATGTACTCAGTTATTTATTGTTTCTAACAAGTTAATTTGCTTAACCACATAACAGTTGGATCAATCCAGTGAATCGCCAAATGGAACAATGATTTTTTCATGATTTACATAAAACTGGTATATCAGCATGTATACAAGGAGTTAGAAAAACAAAATAAGTCTTAAGTCGCTCAACCACATAACAAACCGGAAAAAACAGTTGAAGCATAAATAAGTTAACTAGCTAGAAAAATGATATACCAACATATTATACCAAAACTGCATTCTGGAGCATTTTTTTTACAAACTCAAAAGTTAATATCAACTATCAAATAACACTGGGATAAAATTAAGAATCCGGTGTATAACTCATTGACAGCCCCCAAGATATATCAATTTACCCCATTGACCCATTCATATATGTGTTAAAGATAACGATAGTGCAGCACCAACAGGATGTAATGTAGAAATGTCACCATAGCATAGACACAAATCCACTCAAGAAGTAAAAAACAGGATCGGTGCATTGACATCAGAAAACAGAAACAACGATACCGCCATAACATAGATGAAAATTTCAGATTCAGATAAGAATCTGAGAGAACTAGAAAAACGAAGTACGATCATCATAAGATTCATACAAGCACCTCACGAAGTTAACACTGAAACCATAAAGTCTGCAATACGACATAGAAACTTCTTAAATAGCGAAACATCATATTCTAAGAACAGTATCATTTCCGTCCCGCCCATAACTCCTCAACAGCATCAGCCCCGTCGCCATAACCCCATTCACCATCTGATTCCTGAAATAACAAAATATACAAGTTAATCAGAAGAATAAGTGTAGAACTGTAACAAAAAAACAACGATATGATTTTTAACCAAGAAAGAACCACATACCTGATCATCAGAACCACATACCTGATCATCAAAGTACTTCTTCACCTTTTCTGCCAAGGGAAAAGAGTAAATAGTCGCCACAGCAAGAGCAAGAACATTCTTGTAGCCATTAATCAGCATGTGAGGAGCGGCTGCTATGGCTGGATAATGGACAGCCAATGCCAGAGAAGTAAGCTCGGATACTCCACTAGCAAACTTGTCAACAAGGTCATCCTCGGTCAGGTCGAGTACCAACGGGTCAAAAACAGAACCATTGTCATAAACAGAAGTAACGACAAGACCATAAGAGAATGGCCTAATGCCAAGTTTTGCAAGCAGAGCAGCCTCAGATGAACCCACTTTGTCACCCTTCTGGATGAGCTCAACAGGGGTGATGATTTCGACAGTTCCCTTGTTAATCTTGGTTGGAATGTTAAGAACCTGTAACATTTTATTACTTATAGTCAAAACTATAGTAGAGTACTAAACTGAATATACACAACGTTGGAATCGTAAATACTAGATAGTATAGTAACCTGGAAGAAAGAGGTCTGAGATGGGTCAAGACCAGTGTTTCCTGGAGGAACGACCACGTCCACCGGGGCCACTAGACCAACACGAGCAGGAGCTCCAACCTAAATCATACATAACAAGTTTTTAATCATAAAACCACGATAACGGAGAACATCCTAACATATTTATGTCGTAAATCTAACCTTGTACTTAGCAACTTCCTCACGAACCTCCTTCAAATCACCCTTGGTAAAGATCAAACCAACATTTCCCTTTTGACATTCACAAAAAAATCAACAACAATAGCCTCAGTAATATACTCAATATTGCAATCAATTCTCACATATATAGAAAAAAATTATTATCACTAGAGGGTTGAGATCTGGTGAAAAATGGCATTCTAAGCATGAAATAATGAGAAATCACTAAAATCACATAAGAAATAGCTTAAACTTTTTATATATTTTCTCAACCATTTTGCTTCTTTTAACTCCTAAGATTTTATAAAAACTTAGTGTGAATCTTGCATTTTTACAACATAAGTACATAACTATGGTCTGAAATTTTTTAAAGCTATTTTTATACTTATCATTGTAGTGATTTCTCACATTCTCATAAATACAAATATGTCTCACTTGATCTCATAGTCTATCACTATATATATAACTATGAATCTAGTGTAGCAATCATAAAATACAAAAAATAAGTACCAATAAACAACAAAAATTTAATACTACTTACAACAAGAAGTGGAATGAGACTAAGATAAGCCTGATTTCCAGTTTTCTCAGAATGCATCCTAACAGAACGTTTCATCATAGTATTCTTGCCCATTAAAATCACAGAATCACCTCTTAGGCCACTACGTATGCTCTGCAGCTGATTTGATCCCACATTATCAGCAGCCACAACAAGCACTTGTGTATAATCATCTAAAAGATGACACAGCTTAGCATCATAAGCAATTTTCTTATCAGCCTTTGATAATTTCCTAACCATTTTGTTTAAGCAAATGTAGCAACTAGAATTTAGAGGATGTTGGTTTTAACGAAACAAAAAGGGCCAAGAACTAGTATGTGTTAGCAACTGATGGACAAAAGTAAATATGATGTACAACAGTTTTTTTATGTCTAGTCACCATCAAATCTCTGTTTATCGTACACATGCATTATACAAAAGTATAGGTGATCGTACAACACTTTTTAAACGTGAGTTATTTTCTTTACCCGAGTTATCATTTTGAATACAAGGCTACAAAGCTCGTTTCACCTAACCTCGTATCATACAATAAACTATTAAAGCATGCAACGTGAAACACAACTCAAACCGGTGAGTAAGAAAAATGAGTTAACTAAATCTTTATCTTTACTCTCTAAAATGGAAAAATTGTCAAAGGGAAAAGTGAAAACTTGAATATTGAATATTGAAAGTCAAAATTTTTGAAACCTACTCTTGAAAATTGGTCAAACATTGAAAGTGAAAAACTGAATTCTCGTGCAGTAACATATTGAATCAATCTAATGACGGAAAGTATTAAAGGTGAAGTTGAAACATGGCTGGAAAATTCAAATTGAGGAAAGTATTGAATATGAAGTTGAAATCTATATATGGAAACTTCTTTATTCCATTTCAAACCTAACACATTAAACAAATGAAGCGTACACACTACCTTATTTCTCATATATCCTTCTCTTCCATCTGATCCTAGCTCAGACAAGAACAACACACTCGAAAAAATTTATATTTCACCCTCATTACTGCCGCCACTATAACCCTAATCACCGCCGCCTTCTACCGTGCCTCCATGTGTTGGTTGTTTCGGTTGTTCAGGCGGTTTTGGTTTATTTGGTGGTTTTCGGTGTGCTTGGTGGTTTTGAGTGTGCTTGGTTGTTTGGAGATATGTAAAGATCTATCTCAGAGTAGGTTTTCTTGTTTTTGCTTACTAATGGTATGTTTGTGATTTATTTTTGTTTGATGGTTTCTGCGAGTGGTAGATTTTTGTTAAGATCAACATGATATTTTATGGTTATAGTTTCTTTGGTTGTTTTAAGAACCTTTAAGATTCATTTGATAACAGATTTGAAGAAAAATATATTTTTTAAGGTTTGATGTGTGTTTTGTTCGCCGGAATCTATAGCCTCATTCGTTGTGGGTGTATGTGGTAAACCGGTGTACATAATTATCAAAACAAATTTCGTTTATATATGTTAAATTTGCGTTTAGCTAGATTAAAAGAGGCTACTAAAGTTTCTCTTTTGGTTGTTTTTTTCGGATATGGTTTGCTTGGTGGTGATGATCTTTTGAGTTTGTGGTTTGGTTAGGCAAAATGGACGGATGGTTGAGTGCGAGATTGTCTCGGTTTAGCAACCTCTATTAATGCAGCCAAGCCATTAATTCTATTTATTTTTATAAAATATCTGAGCAAAATTGTTAATAGATCTAGAATTATAGGTTCTTTTACTTCATTTTAATTTGAAAGTCTTTTTCTTGTATATTGAGATCTTGGTTTGATTTTCTTAGATATGAAAGTTATGGATGGTTGTTGGTTTCTAGAGTTTTGATTTGGTCATGCATGATGGTTGGATTTGTTTTGAATCTTTAGTGGTTTCGATTAGTAAAGATTTGTGTTCTCTGGATTTTTGGTAGTTTGGGTGGATGTTGGTGTTTTGATTAGTACATGTTTGATTCTTCGTAATTTATATATTTTGCAATAAGCTGAGACCAAGGATGTAATCGATTAGTATATTGATACAACAAAAATGTTTGTTTATCATCTATGAAAAACCAAATGATGGTTAGGTGTTAATAATCTTTTATAAACAAAACAAGAAACATTGATACCCCTCAATCTTTTATAAACAAAACAAGAACTATTGATTATTTTTGTCTTGAAAAAAGCACGTAGACAGCAAAAACATTTGGCAAAAGTAAAATAAATAGGAAAGGCAAAACACAAGATAACTTGAGATATCGTATGTTATTTGATACATTTTATTATTATTTTTTAATTTGAGTTATCTATGTTAAATATTATTTGTTTACATTTTAGTTATATTACGTTTTATGTATAAACGTAACATGAAATATTTAGTCACAACCTCACAAGTATAATTGTTTGCAGCTAAAATCTCGTTGCTATGCACGGGTACTCGTCTATAGTTTCTACAATGGGTATTTGAAATTTAATTTATATGGAATAGTTGAAATTTAGCTTTAAAGAACTTAAGGTTTAAAAGCTCACCGGTCCAATATAGCTTCCAGATGTCTTTACTGTCATTACAATTGTTGCAATATATATACATTAATCTCTTTCAATGTACATATGCTACTATGATCAGTACACTCTTTTGGGTTTTGTTAACCAAGATGTCCTCTTGCTCCATCTGAAGATGACATGTTCCCTTTTAAACTAAAAAGAACACAACTCGTGCGCTTTAGCTTTGCGATGACTATTAATAAAGCTCAGGGCCAAACAATTCCAAATGTGGGTGTCTATTTGCCATATTCTGTTTTCTCTCATGGCCAGCTTTATGTGGCATTGTCTAGAGGGATATCACGTAGAAGAACAAAGGTATTGGTTAAACCAATCAAAGAGTTCCGTCAAACAAGAATCAATACCTCAAATGTCGTGCATTAAGAAGTTTTACGCGACGAGTAACGTGTGTTGTTAGTTAATATTTCATAATTGATTTAATGTTTTATTTTAAGTTTCATTAAATATTTTTATATGTCGTTTGATATATGTTAAGAATTTTTGCTAGAGTTGAATTATCACATGTTACAATCGTTTGTAATTACATTTTGATCTTTTCACGTTCTATTTTGAACGTTATATGAAACACTTACCACAATATCGCATATCGTTAATTGTCTACCGCTAGAAACCAATGCCGCTAGGCACGGGTATTCGCCTAGTATATTATATAGCTTTTTGTCATTAGACCCAAATGTTTTATTGTTCACTCACATTGAGGATCTCAAGTCTTTAAATACTTTTTATTTTCTTATAAATTCAGACTTAAAAGCTTACTATACTAATACTAGCAAGGTACCCGCGCAATGCGGCGGCGGGTACCCTGTTACTAAATATTGTGACTAAAGTAACTGTTTTTCTTAACAATTTCTTTACGTATTTTAATTTTCAGTGAACTACGTATTTTAATTTATTACATTTTTATATAATAAATGTGCGAATTTCATGTCGAATATTTTAACTCTTTAACCGTTGATAATGTTTTTTATTTATACAATTGTAATAATAAATATTTAGTAAGCAACGTTTTTTCGTTGCTTAAAAAATGACTACAGGATTTATATAAAGTTAAGCTTTATGGATATGGTGTTCAAAAAATATGTAAAATCAAAACACCAAACCGACTTGGTCAATCTAAAACCGCAAAAACCGATCATTAATAAACCGAAACCAAGCTTATAGGTTTTAAGATTCAAACATTTTGAAATAATCAACCCCGCAAAAATTAAGAGTCCAAAATAAGCCGTTAGTCCATAATTGCATTTATCCCCAATATTACCATTAACCAAATAATATATTAAAAATTAGCCTAATTCAAAAAGTTTACTAATTTTCAAATATTAAACATTTTAGCCCAAACAATTTTTAGATATTATGGGAACTCTTAACAATATTGGGATAAGCCCATCATACAACCCATA
The DNA here is from genome assembly GCA_022545495.1 of Chrysanthemum lavandulifolium. Taxonomy (NCBI): domain Eukaryota; kingdom Viridiplantae; phylum Streptophyta; class Magnoliopsida; order Asterales; family Asteraceae; genus Chrysanthemum; species Chrysanthemum lavandulifolium. The sequence continues at coordinate 79,808,655 of CM040246.1, forward strand.
ATCAAAGTTGTTAACCCTAAGGATAGAAGATGTTATATGTGAATTTGTGCAACCATCACTTCTTACACATTTCTTGTGCAGTCACACACAAGCCGCTCCACTCTTCTCTCTTCTTACAACCAAAACGCACAAACAAGCACCAAACATATATCTTACAAAAAATAATACTTCTTATCTTAATAATCTATCCATCACCCTTTTAACTCACAAAAAAAGACATAGCAATTTTTTTTTATTATTTTTTTTCTGTTATACGAACACACAAAGCAAGAGACACGAACCCTTTTCTTGATTCTGTTTCACGAACACAAATGCATACCCAAGGTACTCTCTTAGTTGGCTTCAAGATTTGTGAAAGGTCTCGGGTAAGTTGTTTGTTATTTTGTTTTTCTTTTTTGTAGATCGATGATGGGTATGTTCAAATTTAAATTAAATCTTAAGAAGATTGCAAACAAAGTTTGAACTTATCTGAGATTAATTTTTATTTCGTGTTGAGTCTTGGTTGGAGATAGATGTTGATTGTGGTTTCTTGAGGAGGATGAGACATAGGATAGACATGTTTGTTGTTGTTGTTAGATGTGAGGTGAAATGGTGGTTCGAGTCATCTTAGTGTTTCATCTTTATTTCTTTTTCAGTTTAAACCGAATAAAAGAAATGAATGAAAACCAAGTAGTATAGATTTGTATATTTGTGGTGTGTACATTGTGCATAGCGATTTGTATTTACTAGTGAAGGAGTGTATTAATTGTAGGTAAGAAATAGTGTTTTAAGATGACAATTATTTGTGCTTAACATACTTGTAATTTATGTTTGGTGAGTTGTATTTGCTTAAAATTGCATTAATGATGGTCTTAAAAATTAAATAAGAGAGAAGGTCATTCATGCATCATAAGTAGTATAGATATACTACACGAGTGCCTGTGAATAATGACGAAAATTTAAAGCGCCAACTAATTATTACGAAATTGTGGTTAAATATTTCGTGTATGAAATGGATGTATATTATTAAATGGATCAAACTTTTCATTTATAAATAAATAGCCATGAAAAGAAGTATATAGATGTAAATTATAGTATTAGAATGAATAAAAAGTAGGGCAAATGGTTTTAAAGTATATCATATTTATTATTATTTGCTTTTGTGGATGGCGAATAATTTTTTTTGCTTTTGTTGTACTTTTCTTTTAAATTCATTCTTTTTAAGATACTTTGTGAAAAAAATTTCCTTTGGGGAAAAAAAATTCTATTAGCTAAAGCAAAAAAGGATAAATTTGAAAGAAAAGTACCCATAAAAAAAAAAAATGTTCGCTACCCACAAAAGCAAATTGTGACAAGTATGATTCCTTTTAAAAATATTTGCTCTAAAAAGTAAAAGTAGATTAAGAATTTGACAATTCTCTGTTTAATAAAGTAGTTTTAAACAAATATGTTATCTCTTTATATATAGTAGAGTTATACAAAACAAAGCACGTTTGTCACAAGTTTGACTTTAACCCGTAACATTTGTTTGGGTAACATTCACATGCTTATGCTAAAGTCTAGTTGGTTAATGGTAAAATCTTTTACTCCTCAGTCTTAAAACTATTTTTCTCACTTTTATTTTGGGATGTCTTAAAATAATAGTCTTCTTTTTGTATCAACCAATAAAAAGAGAATCTAGTGGGTGGAATGATGTTTAATTGGTTGAAGAGTATATAGTGATCTCACTTTTCTTAAATTGTGTTATTTTTTGTCTTAGGATAATAATTTTGAAAAAGAGAAAAAGTAGTTAGGGCCCGTTTGGTTTCTAAAGTGTTTAGGATTTGGATTTGGATTTAGATTTAAATTTGAAGATAATGTAAGAGAGAGAAAAATAATAATATATAAATAAACGAACTATTGTATTGAAAGTTAGTATGCTTTTTTATTAATTTATTTGAGACATTGTGAGAGGGTAGTGGAGGTGAGACCCATGTTAGGGTTAGTTTTTGTCAAAGACATCTCTCTTGCCTATAATCAAAATTTGATAACATGACCTACATTAATGGAATTCAGATTTGCGTCAGTCAATTAATATTAAATTAATAGTATTCCTTCAAATCAAAAGTGTCAAACCAAACTAGCCCTTAATCTATATTTTTTGAGAAAAAACGAATACTTTTTCAGTCTCAAAATTATCTATCACCAGACAATTATGCATTTCAAAAGAAGTGCAATAATTATATTCATGTCATTAAAAAATTTCATCTTCACATTTTCAAAGCTTTAATCAAAATTTCATTTACATTTTAAAAAATATGTGAAATTTTATCTTGAAATATTAAACATTACATAGTTACTTGCAATCGCCTATGTGAGAGAATGACAATGTGCGGATAAAGATAGTGACAATACCAAAAGGGTTATGTTATCCTCACCTTCAGGATGTGACATAAAGGGTAAAGGTACAAAAGATTTCTTTTAACCATTCGGTTCTGATGCAACATGCTTTTTATCGAGTTTACATTCGTGTTTTTTATCGGTTTAAGCTTTTAGATTATTAAACTTTATAGTATTTTCTGTTCTGTACTTTTAGGTTTATATTCTTTTTACATAAATAAAATTATAAAAAGAATAATAATAAAAATAAAAAATAATTAAAAAAAATAAAAATGAGGAAGGGTGTCATTTGTAAAAAAGGATGGTGAGAATAACCTCTCCTTACCAAAAAGTTGGTGGAGATCTTATTTTAATATTTTCAAGTTCGTGTTTCTTTTTTGAGAAAAAAAAAGACAAATAGTTGATAAAAGGGTAAATTACATGGATAGTCCATGTGGTTTTCCGGAATTTCACATTTAGTCTCTAAGTTTTATAAAATACATTGTTAGTCCTTGTGGTTCTTAGACAAGCACACCTTTGGTCATTAACACTTTTAAAATAACAACAATACTTTTTAGTTTTTCCCCAAACACCTTTTAACCAAAACTTTTTATAACTATCTACCAAATATCCAAACACCTCCCATCTTTAGTCTTATCTATATATTTTTTTCTTTTTTTAAAACACTATAAAAATAAAATAAAAATACCAGTAGCTTAACATGATTGCTAATACGTGAACCTAAAAATATAAAAACCATTTGAAAGGTAGTAATATAATTAAATTAAGTAGTATCAACTGTTTAAGAAGTAACATTTTTACAATGCTAGTTCTGTTTTTTTGATAAACCCTTTATTGTATTTAGTTTTATACCCTTAAAATATGTAACATTTTTACAATGCTAGTTCTGTTTTTTTGATAAACCCTTTATTGTATTTAGTTTTATACCCTTAAAATATGTATCTTAATTTGTAACTAAATATATATAATATTCATATATTTAACCCTTAAAATATGTATATTAATTTATATATATATATATAGGGTAGAGTTAAAATAAAAAGAATAAAAAGATTTATTTTTTTATAAAAATTCTCCAAAAATTTCAAAAAAATTTCACAAGATCGGGTATGTTTGTGCATAAAACTTTTGTGAAAACATTTTTATAATTTTGAGTTTTGATACATTTTTAATGCACAAAAAGCAATTTTGATGCGCAAAAAATTTTGATGCACAAAATTTTCAACTTGTTTTAGTTAGATCGTGAATGTTATTTTGATGAAAAAGTCAAAAGAAGTTGGGTGTAAAACCAATTTTGATGCACAAAAACGATTTAATGCGTAAACGTATTTTTCATAATTTTTTTCGGAAAAAATATCCACTTTTAGAAAAAAGTTTATCACAACTTTTTCATGCACCATCATACCCGATCTTGTGAAATTTTTTGGGAATTTTTCGAGAACTTTTTTTGAAAAAAAAATCTTTTTATCTTTTTACGGATATTTGTCTTTTTATTTGATCTTTATCCTATACACACACACACACACACATGTTCATATTTCTAACCTTTAAAATACGTATCTTAATTTTTAAGTGAATGAGCAGTTATATAATATGTATTACTACCTCCGTCCCTAAATAAATGTCCATTGTTGACTTTTAAAGTCTGTTTCTTTCAACTTTGACCTTAAATTATTTAATTTATGTTATATAATACTTGATAAAAGTTATATCAATGAAAATACATTTCAAACCCAATCAATTCATATATTTTGCATCAAGTATTACATAACACAAATAAAATAATTTAAGGCCAAAGTTAAAAAAAGAAAACTTTAAAAGTCAATAGTGGACACTTATTTAGGGACGGATGATGTAAGATTCTTCAATCCGTAATTCAAAATTTTGTGACATTACATTTATCATCTTTTAAAGTAGTATTGGTTCATATGAAACCGTTGGTATAGATAAAATAAAAGGGTATATATGAGAAAAACAATCAGTGTCATCAATTTTTAACATGCACAATAATTGGTTTGTATAGTACTTGTAATTGTTACTTATGATATTCGTCAAGACGAGAATCTTATTTTTTATATCATTTTATTTATCTACATTACTATGTTTCAAAGGGTTTTATATTTTTAGGTTCATGTATTAGCAATAATGTTAAGCTACTAGTATGTTTATTTTATTTTTCTTTGCGGTTTTTTTTTTAAATAATAATAATTAGATAAGGCTAAAGATGGGAGGTGTTTGGATATGTGGTAGAGAGTTAAAAACGTTTTGGTTAAAGGGTGTTTGAGAAAAAACTAAAGGGTATTGTTGTCATTTTAAAAGTGTGAATAGTGTTAAGGATCAAAGGTGTGCTTGTCTAAGAACCACAAAGACTAACAGTGTAATTTCTAAAACTCAGGGACTAAATGTGAAATTATAGTAAAACCAAAGGGACTATCCATATAATTTACTGATAAGGATTTAAAACGTGAGTTTTTAATGGGTCATTTAAGCCATAAACTAATGTGTTTATGATCAAATATTGCCTAAATTCGTTGCTTTTTACTTTTTAGGTACTTTGGAAGCAAAAACTGAAAATCAAGCATATTTGTACGAAAAGGGATGAAAATGTGAAGAAAATGACCAAGTCATGAAAAGTTTGAAAAAGAGCACCAGACGGCGTCACAACCTATAAAGTGACGCCGTCACATGCAAATGAAAATACCAAAACAACACAGATTTTACCAGAGATGGCTTAGTGAGAAATTGAAGTAACAAGTAATGTCGTCACTTGTTAAGAGAGCTGGAATTTTCCGTGAAAATTATAATGTGACGGCCTAGATAAATCTAAGAGGGACGGCGTCAGAGTTCTTTGGACGACGTCTGAAATTACAAGGCGACCCCGTTACAAGGCTGACTTGAAAGAGACGAAACCCTAATGGCGGTGACTTGAAGGCGTCACGGCTATAAAGTGACGCTGTCACATATGTAAATCTATATGTAGTTTTAGAATTTTCTTCATTAAGTGTGTAACATTGGAGAGTAACTTTGGTGCATGGTTTTTATTAGGTTTTTACAGTATTTTTAGGGTTTTAACACCCTCTATCAATAAGAGATAAGTCTCTTAATCTCTTCTATCATTATATTTAATTCATGCTTGATTATGATTACTTGTTTCTTTATCTTTAACATGTCTATCTAATTTAACATAGTGTTTGCTTAGATGTAATGACACCTAGTTGTTAACTATTGATTGTCGTATCTTGTTTTAGTGGTTGTTACACGTTAGTTTAGGAAAACTTGCTTCTTCCTTTAGTGTTGCGAGCTTGAACGTCCTAAACAACGTATTTATGTCCTAGAGTGCACTAGTAGACTTTTCGTTGGTGTTTATTACTTGAGTTGTGATTGTTGATAATAGGAGATTTGGGGGAAATAGCTTAGGTTACTTGGCGATCCCGGTTTCTTAGAGGAGATCAATACATTCATAGAGTTAGGGCATTAGAAACCTCCTTACGAATAATGGAATACAACGCACCATTTAAACAAGGATGTAACAGTTCGACTAATCAATAAGAGATAACTATGGAGTAATGGAATCTAAGTAAACATGCTTTTACCTATCATTCGAATCCCTCATTTAATTTGTTTGCAATTTAGTTTTAATTATTAGTTTTAAGTACTTTAATTATTAGTTTAAGTAGTTGATTGATGAGTGTGTAAATACTCATCATTTTGTTAAATCTGAATCAAAAAACGTTTAAAAATGCTCGAATGCATCAAAATCTCGAAAATATCTCAAAATTGCATTTTATATGTTTCGGATGCAAAATGTTTAAAATCGGATGAAAAATGAGCTAAGTTTGCATAATTGGCGCTTTGGTCCCCAAGTTTCAAAAGTTGTCAGAAATAGTCCCTGAGCACTTATTTCAAAAGAAAAGTCACCAAAGGTCCTTTTAAAATCATAAGTTGTCAAAATTAGTCCTTTGGTGAAAAATGCTAAAAGTTTTGAGAAATTACAAGTTTGGTCCTTCAAGTTTCAAAATTGGCAAAAATAGTCCTTGGAAATTTGAAAATGTCTATTATGGTCCTTGTACTATGGAAACTTGTCACTTTTGGTCCCTTGAAACAACTTTGCAAAATTGGCAGCATTGGTCCTTGTATTTTCAGAAATTACAAAACAAGTCCTTGTATTAAAGCCTAAGCATCTTGGACCTTGGACCTTGTCATAACCCATTTGGACCCCTGCCAATCCTTGTGACCCCCTGCCATTTTGACCCCTCCCCTTTATAATATTAAACCCCGGTCAAATGTCATGGTCAAACAAACACACCCCGCCCTTTTTCCTCTTCTTCACCAAACATCTCTGCAACACTCATACTCCCATCACTCCAGCTCAATTCCCACTCCCCTTATCCCTCCACCTCAACAACCAAACAAAGAGCATTAAATGCTTCTCCTTCCATTCACTCAACCCCCCTGTTGATATACATTTTGGCGCCAAAAGTGAATCAATGGCCAATATTACTTCAAACTGATCCAATGGCCAAGAAAATGGTGGGAAGTGCTCAGAACAAGTGGGGAAGATGTTTTGCATATAAAAAGTGGAAGAAGAAAGAGAGTTGGGGTAGTACTTAGTTTTTTAAATTTATGTATGTCGTTTTTATTAAATTGTCTTAGCTAGTCTCCTAATTTTGTAACTTAAAGCTTTCTTGTATTGAACTCAAGTTGTTTGATCATTATAATCTGTTTTCAAGTGTCAATTCAAGTTGTATTAACATTTCATGTTTTATGGTTTACTGTTAAAAATTTCAATTTCCTGTTATTATATTCAAGCTCATAGTAGTTTATCTATAAATTCAAATAAGCTTAGCTAAGCTAATTATAGCTTTTGGTAAGCTTATAAGTCATTTTTAAGCAAGCTTGGTAATTGGTCAATGAAAGTCAACTGAAGGACTTGGTTATGGATATGGGTTGATGCAGAGCATGGAATGGGTTGGAATTGATTAAAATAGGGTAGTTTGGTTATGGTATAAGCTGCAAATTAGCTGGACCATTGTAAGTGCTCATAAGCTGTTTTCATGGTTCTAATTCATAGCTGTTTTACTGCATAATTAGAGTAGTTATAATCTGTTGGTGTTACTTGTTGAATTTGAATTAGTTAGCTTTAATATTGATATTATATCATAGTTCAGTTGCAGTCTTAGTTTAGAATTAAGGATTTGATAGTTTTGCTTGCAAATCAGTTTCAAAAATAGTGTTTGGATCAGTGGATTTGTTTGAGCTTGAGCTCTTGTTTGTGCTTAATATCTGTCTATGTAGTCTCAGTTAGATCCACTTAAACCATTTTAGTCATCAAATCTCATCTGAGCACTCTCAAAGTCAAAATCATCATAATACTGTCCTCATTTCATATCTGTCAAAAATTTGTAAAACCAAAAGCTTGATTTGTGTTCAAATTTCAGTAGAGTAGCTTAATATAACTTTATTTTATCTTATAACATCATAATCAGTCCACAAATTGAGCTCAAAACTCACACAAGTCAAACTTTTCAAAACTGCTCAAAAGTCAAATATTGAAAAAGTCAGTTTGAGCCTATCTTGGATGATTTTTCATTGATTCAATTCTGGGCCAAATCAAGTGAAACTTGGGGTTTAAAAACTTCAACTGGTCTAGTTTCTTAATATCATTTTTGTAGATTTTTGTAAATTTTTTATAAGTTTCAAAATGGCTTGTCAACTAGGGCTTATCTCCTCATGCACACTTTCACTGTATCTTGAGTGTGCACAGGAGATTTGCAGAGCTTGTCATAAGCTCATCAGAGCTTATCCAGGGCTCATCCTTGGTTTAGAAGTAGCCAGCCAGGTCTAGTGTAGGATCCTACTTCTGTTTTTCAGTTTCAGCTTATTGGGTAGCTTGTGCTTAAGCTGCAAAGTAGTAGTCAATAACTGTTTTTAGCACTTAACTCAAATCATCATAATCATAGCAGTTTGCAATTCAGAGGTTTAGGATAGTTATAACTAGTTGCATTTGGGTAATTTTAGCATTTTATAGCTTCTGTATCAGTTTGGTGTCCATTGGTAGCTTTTGGCTTATTTGGAGTGCTTATTCTTAAGCACTTTGCATTGCAGTTTCATTTTCTTACACACAAGCCACTGTTTTTATATTTTTCTTAGATTCATAATATTAATTTAGACTTTTCTTGAATTTTTCAGATTTTTCTAAGTCAGTTTGCTATTTTTCTTCATTTAAATATGTTTTAAAGCCTTTTTAATTAGCTTTTAATTCAATTAAATCAGAAAAACTTAAAAAAAATAAGTTTTCATTTTTCCTAGGTTAAGATAAATATAAAAAGTCAAAAAAATATTTTTCCAGATTTTTCTTAGTTTAATTTGTAATTTTTAGTAATTTAAGTAGTTTTAAATAGTTTTTAATTCATAGAAAATACAAAAATAATCAGAAAAATACAAAATTAGTTTTGAAAATTCTCTTTAGTTATTTTAGATTTCCAAGTTATAATTTCATTTTTCTAGCTTTATTTCATATCTTCTTGTATTTTAGGTTATTATTAAATAAGTAAAAATAGTTTTTAATTAATAATAATTAGATAAATAATTTTAAAAATAATTTTCTTTTTCTAAAAATTTTCTTTTATCATTAGGATTGTAAAAATGTCATTTTTATATTTTTAGGATTAATATTGTTTAAGTTTCATATTTTCTTTTGTACGTCACGTAGTTTTAATTTAAGTTTTATAAAAGAAAAATCAAAACATCATTTTGCAAATAGTGATAGCGTTTATTTAATATAGTTTATCTTTTAATTTTCTTTAATTTGCATTTAAGCCCTGTAATTTATATACTTTTTCGTAGTTATAATCAATCAAAACTCTTTCCGCTTCAAATCCTCTCGATCACTATTCGTTTGGTGATTCATCGCACACTCGTTGGGACATAACGACACAGAAACCCTATACTCTCCTGATCTTCATTGCATTTTGTGTCTGAACTGTTTTAAGTTTCTTACGGTTAGCCATTCACAAGTGGCTAGCTTGCGTGAGAAAACTTGACCGTTTGGGAGCGAATCAAATTTTTTGCGCCGATGCCGGGGAGCTGTGCTAATTATCTTCCGTTTAGCAGATTAGTAATTTGAATATTCACTCTTTGTTCATACCATCTATCTATATATCTATATATATTTTCTTATAAAAATCCAAAAACCCAAAAACATCCAAAAACGTATAAAACACAAAAATATTTTTCTTTTTGTTTCTATATATATATCAAAGATAAAAATACAAAAAGATTTGTCGTTTTCTTTGTTTAATAATAACAACATAAAAAATTACCACCGCAAACCAAGGCGTGTACTACCTAACTGGGGTACGACCATAATAAGTTCCCGAACCAAAGATTAAAACTTGCCTTTGTGTCCTCATGAGTGGTGTACCTTTTCAAAGAAGCCATTCATCTTGTGATTATTGGTTTAAGTTCACTGTTGTTTTGCCTCGATTTTGTTTTAATTGGATTTGTTGTTATATCTACTTTTCAGAACCAGAAAACTCAAAAAGATTCTTCTTACCCCATTTTCATAAATCCCTTCATAATTCCCATTCCTTTCCTTAACTATGAGATCTCTTAGAGTTAACTCTAGTGTATGCGCGCTCGCTCTTCTAGATCTGTAAGCCCATTTCGTGAGCTTGTCAAGATTCCAAGAAGGCGTGTCCGTGACTTTCTCGCCCATCGATCGGATCGAGATCCGGATCGCTCACACTACTTCCGTTTTCATGGCGGAAGAACGCCTATGTGTGAGCTTCTCCGCACCCATCGACGGGTATGGAGATGCTATTGTTATCCCAACCATTGTGGCTGAAAATTTTGAACTCAAAACCGGTTATCAATCTTGTAACCTCAAGTCAATTCTATGGTTTTGAGCGGGATGATCCTCATGCTCATATTCGATGGTTTAACAAGATTGCATCTACCATCAAATACAAGAATGTCCCTACAGACGCTGTCAAGCTTCTTCTGTTCCCATTTTCTCTTGAGGGACAAGCCCGGATTTGGCTTGAAAAACAACCCCCTCAATCAATTGAGACATGGGAAGACCTAGTGAAGAAATTTGTGAATGAATTCTATCCACCTTCTAAAACCACGAGTCTTAAAAATGAAATCATCAAGTTTACACAAAAGTTTGATGAATCCTTCAGTGAATCGTGGGATCGTTTTAAGGAGTTGCTCCGCAAATGTCCTCACCACGGTTTCTCCTAGTTGATGCAACTCGATACTTTCTATAATGGAGTGAGTCAATCTGATCAAGATTCTCTCAATTCCTCCGCACGGAGGAAATTTCTTAAGCAAACCCACAAAGAAGCTTTAGCGATCATTGAAAACAAGTCTAAAGTCCGCGACCGCACGGGCAAGCCGGTTGTTTCCCAAGTCGGTGTTGGTCCTTCTACTTCATCGCTCGTGAGTCAATCTAGCACCGATGCTAAGATTGACAAACTCACGAAGCAATTCAAGCTTTGGTTCTCCAACCAAAAGAAAGTCTCTTTTCCACAAACTTCACCTCCCCAAGATAAGAAAGTGGAAGTCTCAGTGTTACTTCGGTGGCCCCATGCCTACTACAACTGTATGGCCACCGATGGTAACCCTTTGAAGCAAATGTCAGGGCGGGATTTCTAATCCAGAGGCAACCAATATCGTGCTCCTATAGACCCGAACCACCGTCCTAACCCCTACCTCGACCTCCGGTTTCAACCAAAACCGTAATCAAAATCGAATGACCAAACCAAGGTTTTCAAAACCAAGGTAATTTTAGTCCAAACAACGGTTTTCAAAATCAAAATCAAAACTTCCAACACCAAGGAAATTTCAATAGAAACCAAGGTCGTGGAAATTTCAACCCGTGGTATTTTCATGGCAACAATCAAGGAAATTTTCAAAATCAAGGCCCTAATCCTAACAATAGAGGCGAATTTTCTGTGCAAAATCAAGCCATTGTTCCAACCGGACCATCATCGATGAGTTGTTGAAACAATTCATGAAATCCCAAGAGGAAATGAATCGGTTGTTGGTTAGCCGATTCGACATTAAGAAGTCTTTAAATGATCGACCCTGCCTGTGTACTTTACATAGCAACACGATCGCTAATCCGAGGCGATGTAAAGCGATCACAACCGAAGTGGTGCTCAGATGATGGACCCACTATTCCTACTACCTCTTCTTCTCTCCCGAAGGTAGTGGAAAGTGAACCCGAGGCGACAAAGGGCAAGGAACTTCCTACTAATAACGGAGGTACCAAAGAAGTGTCCATCCTCAGGTTGTCCGAAACCTAAGACCAACTGAGTTGTTTTGAACCTCCAGTTGGCAACCCCAACCAAAACTTCTATTCCTTACCCTCACGTTTAAATGAGCAAAACTCCGCGAAAAAGCTAGTCATCAAATGGAGAAATTCTTTCAAATTTTCCAAGAACTTCATTTTGACATAAGCTTATGGATGCCATCATGTCGATGCCCAAGTTTGCATCAACTCTCAAACACATGTTGAGCAATAAGGAAAAGTCGTTTGAAATGGCTAAAACTCCTTGAACGAGAACCGCCGCTAGCTCATAAAGAGGCTTCCGAGAGTCGGAGATCCCGAAAATTTCTTCTTCCTTGTGTTTTCCGTGAATGATTGAATGCTTTGCCTTGCCGATCTTGGTGCAAGCATCAACTGATGCCTTATTCAAGATGGAAGAAGCTTTCTTCCGAACTTATTCCTACCGCATGACTCTTGAGCTTGCGATCGTTCTATATCGCGTCCTCTTGGCATCGCCGAGGATATATTCGTGAAAGTAGGAAAGTTCCATTTTCCGGTGACTTTGTGGTTGTTGATTTCGATGTCGATCATCGGGTTCCTCTCATTGTTGGACGAGGATTCCCGAGAACGGGCCGTGCTCTTATTGATGTATTTGAGCAAGAAATCACGTTACGTGTGGGTAATGAAGTCACCTTTAACCTTGATCAAACTTCAAGGTACTCCTCAAATTATGATATCAATCGCTTAATCGAGTCGATTTAATTGATATTGCTTCGAGAAGTACTCTCAAGAGTTTCTTGGTTATCTTCATAATTACGTGAGTGGGGATTCCACCACATCTTCTAAACCTATCATTGTCGACTCTTCCCCTCTCACCCGTTTGAGGAGGTGACTTCTTCCGGAAGAGATCGATGAGTTTCTTGCTAGTGATGAATCAATTCCACTGAATTGATGGTGTTTATGATTCGGAGGGGATATCCTTTATCTTGAGCAATTTTAAATGAAGATCCATTACCTTCACTCCTCCGAAAGAGATCACAATTGAGGAAATCAAATCAAGACAAACATCAATCAAGAATTTCCGAGGTTGAACTTAAGGACCTACCTCCTCATCTCGAGTATGCATTCTTGGAGGTGATGATAAATTACCCGTCATAATTGCTAAAGACTTAACTAAGGAGGAGAAGATCGCTCTCATAAAGGTCTTGAAGTCACACAAGCAAGCAATTGCTTGAAACTCTCCGACATTAAGGTATCAACCCGAGTTTTGTACTACAAAATCTTAATGGAGGATGACTTCAAACCAAGAATTCAACATCGTAGAAGGTGAATCCTAAGATTCATGAGGTTATCAAACAAGAGGTTCTTAAACTTCTTGATGCCGGTTTAATTTACCCGATCTCGATAGTCCTTGGTGAGCCCAATCCACCGTGTTCCTAAAAGGGTGGCATAACTGTTGTCACAAATGAAGAAAATGAGTTAATTCCAACTCGATTGGTTACGGATGGCGTGTGTGTATTGACTATCGCAAGTTAAACGAAGCCACCAGAAAGACCATTTTCCTCTACCCTTCATGGACCAAATGCTCGAGAGATTAGCAGGAACGAATACTATTGTTTCCTTGATGGTTTCTCGGGTTACTTGATCCCCATTGATCCACTGGATCAAGAAAAGACCACATTCACCGCCCATACGGAACTTTTGCCTACGCACGTATGCCTTTTGGCCTATGTAACGCTCCCGCACGCTCCAACGATGTATGATGGCAATTTTCCACGACATGATCGGGAAACAATGGAGGTGTTTATGGATGACTTCTCGGTCATCGGGGACTCGTTTATACATGTCTCCCATTTAGAAAAATGCTTCAAAGGTGTGAAGACACCAATCTTTGTCTAAATTGGGAGAAGAGCCACTTTATGGTCGAGAAGGCATAGTCCTTGGCCATAAGATTTCAAAAACGGATTGAGGTAGATAGAGCAAAAGTTGATGTTATTGCTAAGTCGCCTCATCCTACTACCGCCAAAGGTATTAGGAGTTTTCTAGGTCATGCCGGGTTTTATCGTAGATTCATACAAGATTTTTCTAAAATCGCCGCCTATGACCCATCTTCTTGAAAAGATGCTCCTTTTATCTTCTCACCGAGTGCATCAAGCTTTTGAAACATTAAAGAAAAAGCTACGGAAGCACCCATTCTAGTTGCCCCGATCGATTTACCCTTTGAACTCATGTGCGATGCAAGTGATTTTGCTATCGGTGCGCCTTGGGGCAACGCAAAACCAAGCATTTTCACCTATCCACTACGCAAGTAAAACTATGATCAAGCTCAAACCCATTACACCACTACGTAAAAGAATTATTAGTGTGGTGTATGCATTTGAGAAGTTTCGCCATACCTTATATTGACCAAATGCGTGGTATATACGGATCACTCGGCTCTCAAATATCTCTTTGCAAAACAAGATGCAAAGCCGAGATTGCTCCGTTGGGTTCTCCTCCTACAAGAATTTGATATCATTATACGTGATAAGAAAGGAGCCGAGAACCCGGTCACGATCATCTCGTCCTGCCTAGAAAACCTCACCAAGATGTGTTCGAGAAAAGGAAATTAACGAAACATTTCCTCTCGAAACAATCAATGTGGTTTCTTTTCGTGGAGACTCTTCTACCCCATGGTTTCATTGACTTTGCAAATTA
>CM040246.1:79823083-80123980 GCA_022545495.1 Chrysanthemum lavandulifolium
TTTGGTGCTAGCCTAGTTATGATTCCTTAATTTTTTGTTCGTTTACCTTTACTTACATACAATTATTTCTAAGTGTATGCATGCATAGTTCATTGGTAGCCACCCTTGGTTCGGTAGTTTTGAATGGCGAGAGGCTAATTGCCTAGGAGATATGACCAACCGAATTCTAGGTGAGCGGATCGAGATGGGAAGGGTAAGATATGACCAACCGACGACCCTTTCTACTTGTGCGATTTGACCAACCGATCACCTATTGTTTGGATGAACTTAAGAATCGGGGTGTAGTGTCTAAGTTCCTAACAATGGGCACTCACTATTATGAATCTAGCATGTAGCGGTACTTTATGACTTGGCTTAGGGACCAGAACAACAGGACTTATGACGGTGCTTTGATTTCTCTGTGGTGGCATATTTGTCGATAGGTTAGGCGAATTGACCAAATGTTGTCCTCTCAAATCGACCCCACCAAGTAATTGGAAGTAAGTAGACGTAGACATAACTAGCTAGGAGGATTAACTAGGTTAGCACCACTCTCCTCTATTGATTTCCCTTTATCCATTTATTTGCTTTTATCTGCTTTTATTTGCTTTAGTAGTTTAATTAATTAAATCCCTATCGAAACCTTTATTAAATCTGTGACACTAGACTTAGTAATAATCCAACACACATAGCTCTTGGGACGGCCTCGGCTTTACCGATTACTACACTACACGCGACCGGGTACACTGCCCGTTAGTGCACTAGGGTAGACCATAGGTATAACGAGACACTATAAATTTAAGACCTGGTTAGTAAAACCTGCATCAAAGGCCATGTGGAGTAGTTCGACTTCGCGAAATCGTAACTTTGGCTTTACAATGAACAAGACTCGTGGGAATTTACAGTTGTCACTTCTAGGAAATTCACAGTTAAAAGTATGAGATCTCACATCACCTCTGTATCTCAACCCTTGTTATCTCAGCCGACTAGATGGAATAAGATCATTCCATCAAAGATTAACCTCAATACTTGGAGGGTAATGCATTCTAGATTGCCAATCAAGTGGAACCTTGATCGGTGGGGGTCGATTTAGATTCGATTAGATGTCCCGTATGCGATAAAGACATTGAAAAAGAAGAGCACGTATTCGTACATTGCAAGATAGCGGTTGACATATGGAAGGATGTCCTTAATTGGTGGCAAATTACAAATATTCAGTTTCACAGCCTTCATGATGTGATTCATATGGCGGACCATGCACCGATTTTAGCCAAGTACTCCAGATTTTTTCATGTCGTTGTCCAAACTACTATTTGGTGCCTTTAAAAATTCAAAAATGATGTGACTTTGTTAGGAATTGCCAATCCCTAATTGCAAATATTCTGTTCCTAAGGTTTCTGCTTGTGATAAGTATGCTATCGATATGTTATATATTCCCCCGCCTATTAGGAATAATGAACTTGCACATAAAGCATATCTCTCATACCTTAAGGATAGTTTGAAGGGTCTCCGTGAGATGGTTGAAGATGAAAGAATTGAAAAACCATTTGATAGTACCATAGCCTATGCCTACATGGATGCCAAAAGATCTCGTGAACTCTTAGAGTACGTAATTGTCACAAGTCCGAAAGCGAGTAATAGGCGAGATAGAATAGTTGCACCCGCTTTATGCCTAAGGATAAGAATGTGACTCTTAATGTGCCTCCAAAGCCTCAAACCCAAAGACTTCTAGACCGTAAAATCAAATGGCAAAAACAAACTAAGGCTCCGTCATCACTTCTATTGATGTTAATATTGACACTAAAGTTAAGGTGTCAAACCTAGTAGCAATACAAAGAAGGACAATTTCACGACTAAAAGTGATCATGAGAAGAAAGTGAAAGAACACGATAGGAAAATAAGTTTGACTTGAACAAAAGAAGCATGTTGGTTCTAGTATTAGCTCTAAGCTTATCAAATTAATTCAAGTCTTATGTCGTCTGCAAAACCTCAGAAGAATGTCTATCTTCCGTAATCATGATAAATGTGTTGTGTTATTTCGAGATCTAAGAATCATACCCCGCTTAAGAAAGTTTGGAAGCGAAGCAGACAGCAATCCCGAAACCTACATGGAAGGTTTTACCAATGTAGGATTTCGGTGGAAGCCAACAGTCGAATATTCACGAATGGCAAACCTTGCCCTTAACTAGATCCACTATGCCTAGAGTAGTGCATGTTAAGGTTTGGAAGCCAACCGGTAGAATAATCCCATTAAGCACAAAATGTCCCTCGACTAAGTCCGATGCTTCTACTAGTTCACCTCCTAGTGACAATGGCATTGCACCTAGGGTTTCTGCGATTCAAAGATTGTTTGTGTTAACCAAAAGGACCCCATGAGCACGTGGGATCCAATGTTTCAATTCTCTGTCTTCGTCATTGTCCAAAGCAGTCGTATAAGTCGTCCCTTGGTATTTGGATTCGGCGGCTCTAAACATATAATTGGGCTCTAAACAATGACGCTTTGATCACAACAGCTCAAGCCTCGTTCTTTAAATAAAAGAAAAGTGTACGCTTCAAGGCGCTTTATCTTCAAGAAGAAGAGAAATCTTCTTATGACGTTTGAATTCTTGATTCAAGCCTCGCTCCTCAAAGAAAAGAAATGTGTACGCTTGAAGATTATCTTACTCAAGAAGAGTAATCTTCTTATTATGACCATTCTCATCAACATGCTTCATACTTTTTCCATGCGCTTGGTCATCAAGTGAACCGGTATCGTTGATTGTTTTCTTATTCCACTTGCTCAACTATAATGACGATGGAGACATCATGTGATAATTTTGCGGGGGAGAAGTGTGAATAGACTACATTTAGATGATAATCACTTGTTTAATCAAGAATGGCATCTCCGTATGCAATTCTTGAGGGGGAGAAGAAGTGTGAAATTACTGCATGGTTGATTGATTTATGAGAATAAATGGTCAAACGGCTCCAAACTCATGTAAGAACCGAGCTTCTTCTTATCGGGTCATCTTCACATGAAGTTTTCCACTAAGAGTCGTTGGTTAACATCTTCACATGGGCTGATATGATTAATGACAAAGTGCTTCCAGCTATGGGTGATTTCCTTGATGAACATCTTTCGTTCTTGTTTGATTGGGAGGATTTGAGTTAAGGGATTTGCTATTTATATGTTAACGGAATGCATTTGGTGAGTTGAAGATGTTGACTTTCTATTCCCCAACCGGACAATCTTGAAAAGGTCTAGTCTTGATCGGTTCTACATTTTCGCTATATGTTAGAAGACTAAAGACGAGTTGCATTTGATTATCTAAAGACTTCTTCTTAATATGGGCACTTATCAAACAGATTGTCGGTTTAGGGAGAGCACTAATTGGGGAGGTGAAATGTCCGATTTAATCCCAATTAGACTTGCTCACATTCTTCACAAGTTGATTCTCACAAAAGTTCAAGTGTTCTTCTCAACAGATTTCTAGTATACGGGCTTATAGTGTGTTGCTGATTATGAAGTATCAAAACCAGCAAGGGGGAAGGAGACACGTATCTAAACACAAAGCGAGTAAACTTGATGAACTTAATTCTTCTAAGTGATTGAAGATATCCCGGGAAGACTATTGTCATTACAGTAGAGAAACTAAAGGTTTTACTCATCAAGGCTTTTAGTGTTATTATTCCAACGACGTGGGGGAAGTGATTGTTAATACAAATAAGCCGTGAAAACGTTTATTTATATTTTACGATCTTCTAATGTTTTGTCGATAACAAATATAAAATCATTTTAACGAAACAAATAGAGTACGTAAATAGTTTGAGTTAATAGTTTTCTAACACACTTACGCTTTCACATAAAACACTAAAACAAGTATAAGTGATTTTATGATTTAGATACATATGAACAACAACTAGTGTTTACATATTGGGTTAAACATATACTTAAACTAAGTATACTAAAATGGGTAAAAACTAAGTGTATGCTAAATTGGGTAAATACAAGTATATACTAAATGGGTAAATACTAGCAAATGGTTTTGACCCATAACCCATGGTTTTATATATACCACTTAACCAAGTTCATTGTATCCTAAAGATACATTGTATCTAAAAAGAAAACCATGGATCAACCCATAAGCCATGACCCATGACCCATAACCAAAAATACCCATGGGCAAAGAGGCGGACCACGGATCCCTAGCTTTGTGCTAGCGGATCCCTTATGGTAGGGATCCGTGATCCGGGAAACAGAGAGAATTTCCTCTATAAATAGAGAGCCATTTCTTCCTCTCTAGGTGTGCTTTTACATATACTTCCCAAAGTATTCTAACCTCTAACCTCGGATCTAAGTGATCTATGTAGTTTGTCTTTTGTTTTGTGTGATCTACTAGGTTCCTCTTAAAGGAAAGATCACCACCTCTTGAAGACGTGCAAGCTCGAGTCCATGAGTTGCCATGCTTCGTCATCATCAAGACTACTAAGGTTATCTTGTTGATAGTTCTTCCTTTCTCCATAGATGTTGGGTTGAAGGCATTAGTGAAGAATGCCGAAAGTGTCAAGATGAAAGCATTAGTGAAAGATGCTAAAGGGGTCAAGACGAAGGCATTAGTGAAAGGTGCCAAGCTTTGTGTCAAAGGCATTAGTGAAGGATGCCAAAGAATCAAATCAAGTAGCATTTGGGAAGAATGCCTAGGTTGTATAATCGATGAGGTGCATCGTTATACATATATGTATTTGTTTATATACAAGGATGGTGATATCCTTGATGGTGTTGTAACAAGGAGTAGATCTCCTTGAGATTAGGTGTTGTGTCGTGAAGGTGTAGTTCACCTAAGGTGTGAAAGAACTAGGTGCTTAGCCTAGTACCTAATAAAGGGTAGGCGACGTTGTGAAGGATTAGTTCTCCTAAGGTGTGAAAGAACTCGGTGGTTAGCCTAGCAATCGTATAAAGGGTAGGCGACGTTGTGTTAGGTGTGGTTCGCCTTGGTGTGAAAGAACTCGGTATTTAGCTTTGTACCGAAAAAGGTTAAGCGGCGTTGTGAAGGCTTCTCCGCCATAAGGAGTTGGTGTAGTGTTTGAACTCTCGAGTAGGTGACTCGGGAGTGGAGTAGGGCAAGGAAGGTGTCCTTGTAGTGAACCACTATAAATACTTGTGTCGTGGTGATGTGCTTCTTACTCTTTATCTTTCATTACACGTTTATATATCTATCTATCAACGTCCAACATAAACAATCAAATAGATTGACATAAGTCGATCTAAATATTTAAAATAAAGTTTTAAATTGGTAAAACTATTCAACCCCCCCCTTCTAGTTTTCCACAATTGGCATCAGAGCTTCGTTACCAAGTTTCTTAAAGTATGATGTACTTTAAAGACTCGATACGATCCGTGTATATTTGAAAACTACAAAGAAGGATTACCTTCATCATATTTTAAAATCACTATATTGTTTATTGTTGGACAATGATAGAATGCTCTAACATTTTTTTAAGCATTATCCATACTTGAGTTTGGAGCTACCAAGAAGAGCATAAAGAACTTATCTAAATATTTCCTTTCGCAAAAAGAATATTTAGCCAAGGTATGATTACTAATCACTTGCTTTTAATTTTATTATTGAAATCATAGTTGCATGATTTATTAGTAATTGTTCTAATAGTTTTTATATTAAAGTCATTATCAAAAATAATATTCTTCGACTTATTTGTAGAAACTACACTATGATTTCGTAATAATGACATTTTAGTTATTTGAGAACCATTATCATTATTAATCACAAAGAATTTATTGACACTTCATCTATGTCTATAAATTTTCATGTGAAATTTCTTATGTTATAATAAAATGGGATTTTATTATAATGTTTGAAAAGGTTCCCAAGAATTATGACTAATTCTTAAAAAGGGAACCTCGTCTAATAGGAATAGTACTGAATCTTCAAAAACCTCAAATCATAAGTTTTAAAACCTTAAACACCAAAACATTAGGTTGTTTAGAATTCCCAAACCTTAGTTATCAAGGAATGTTTAAGCTGATTTTTGCTGTTATACCGGATCCCTCGGTTTACACTAGCCGGATCCCAAATGAGAGGGATCCGCGGGATCCGTGCAATGAAGACGATATATGATCAAGAATGATCACTGTGGATGTTGCACAATAATACTTACCTCAAAGACTCACGAACAAAACCCAATTCATCGCTCATAGGAGCAAATTGATCATTCTTCTCAAGTCTAACAATCACTTGTGTAAGTATAATCTTCACTACATTGTTATTTTAATTCCTTGATTCTTAGGATTACAATTTCTTCATCTTTAAGAGTTGGGTTCAAATGGGTTTATTATAATTTGTCACCACATTGTTTTCTAAGATAATCTAAATCAAAGAATTAACATTGTTAATACAAATTAAACACATTTCTTGAACTCAACAAAGATGATGAGAGCAAAATTGTGATCAAACCTCTAGGCTACTATTCATCATTAACACCACATTGGGTTGTATTGTTTAGAATATCATGCATAGCAACAAGCAACAAGATTACCAAGACACCGCCCACTACATACCCATGTATCATAGGAAAATGGCTTAAGTCCCACGATAGGAAAGTCTTTAAGTTGCTTGAAAGGAGACTCTTTCATGAAGGTAGAATTGTTGATCCATCATTCCTTGCAAATACCGACATAAGGGAAGTATTTGAAACTATTGGGTTTGATTGTTTATTGGATATAAACGAGCAAATTTGCCCGGTCTTTATGCTTGAGTTCTACAAGACTATGGGTATAATTAGAAATGATGATGGATCCATCTCAATTGAATTCACCATAAATGGACATGAGTACACTCTTTCACTTGAGGAGTTTGGAAGAATAATAGGGGTTCCATCCGATGGTGTTTGTATGTATTCAAATGAAGGGTCGCTGCAGAGCTACACTCTATGGTTGATCATCACAACATTTATCACACAATAATCCCGAAGCAACCACGGTAAGGGACACCGTGTTTATGCCAAGAGCATCCCTTCAAGGGTGACTAGAAAGTCGAAAGTGATCTATAGGATCCTTTTCAAATGGAGCTTTGAGATGTTTGCATTATATAGAAAATGGGAAAATGTGATAAGGGAGAATGTGGTGTGTCTAGTAGGAAACAAGGATCACCCCAACGCATGTCTAAGCTTCATGATCTATTGTCTTGTGACCGAGACCCGCTTCAACATTGCCTACTACATGATCAGGAGAATGGCAAGTGTAAGAAGCATGGACAAGATGGTGCTTCCATATGCAATGCTTCTAACCCGTCTTGCAAAATTCATCTTTGCATTAGACCCCTCTCCACAATCCTTGGATCATAGCTTCTGCAATAAGGTTATGGTACCATTAACCGAGGGTAGAACAACAAGGTTTATGGTGGAAGGCAAGAGGCCACACCCACCCACGGATTCCTGACGAAAGGGAAAGGCAAGGAGAAGGTGGAGGTGAAGGGAGTAGTAGCAACCCACTTGATAATATCGATCTTGACCCCTTGGACTACATTAAACAATTGCCAAACATCCCTAATGAATCACCCGAATGGCAACAAACCAAGGGAATCTTCAAATGCTTCGCCAATTTCTTGAGGAAGAAGAAGTGAAGATAGTTCGATAAAGAGTGGAGGACGGGTGAAGAAGTGAAGGAGGACAAGAAAGGTAAGACCTTAGGAATCTAGTGTATGATAAACAATCTCAAACAATGGTTTGTAAACACTTTAAACTATACTTGTAGTATGTAGGTATTGCCATACATTGGCACTAAACATCCTAACTTGGTGTTTGGAAAATGAGATTTTACGACCTCTTGGAGTGGTCGTCCACTCATTTTAGGAATTTTAGTTCTTCCTACTTTGATTATTAATTATATTAGTTGTGTTCTTGCATTTAGTTCCCATAGAAACAACTAGGAGAAGCATTTACTAAGAAGTACAAAATTGCACATTTGCTGAAAGCCTTCTGATCTGCAGTAGGCGGATCCTAGCATTTGTACTGGACGGATCCCTCCCAGAAAGGAACCGTGGGATCCGTGGTATCTGATATACAATACAGATTTAGGTACTTCAAAATAGTCTACTAGATCACCTCAAACATCTCAAATACAAGTTACTAGAGCCAACTAAGTCTTTCTCTTATAGTTGATAACTTCACTCTCATCCATGGCTTATCTAGGATACATCTTTGAAATATCCTTGATTTTTCAACTAGTCAAAACTCACCATATTTCCGCTCCAACACTCACACATTATCTATCACGATTGATAGCACTTAGTTAGATATATTTTTCAATTTTAACAAATTGATCTCAATCATTTTTTAATCAAAATTAGGATCAAAAATTAGCTTTTCATTTCTTCTTATTATTAAGGATTTTAGTCAAAACCTATTAGGACATCATCTGACCTCTAGGACTTGTTATCACCATTTCTCCTCATCGAATTAAATGGAATCATTATCAAACATATAGTTAGATTACCCAAAGTCAAATTTTCTTGGCCAAAACCATCATTAAGCACCATTACTTGTTATGGTTAAGGATTTGAGATATCCAACAACTAAAGACTTCAAAATTAAGTCAAACCCTCGAAATCCATTAATAACAAACCTTACAAAAGCATAATAATTTCACCTAGACCTTGTCGATAGCCGGATCCTCGGTCTTTAACCAGCGGATCCCTCATCGAGAGGATCCGCGGATCCGTAGATGCAGAGAGCATAAACCAGCCTTCTATATTCAAACTCATATCACCTTTTGGTTCTCTAACCACTCTTAGCATACATTAATTATTCTCCTAGAGCTAATCAAAACCTCAAGAGCATGCTTAGTCTTCTAAGTGGTCAAGAATTTAATTCCCAAATTCAAATTACTCTTTATAAACCAAACAATCTTAGGTTTATGGCACCATCCTCAATTACCTTTCAAAAATCAGAAATTTGAAGCTCACATTAGCACCCTCATCACCATGACTAAAGCTCTTAGCAATCCTCAAACATAGGATCATCCAAAAGAAAGGGCCAAATGATCCATGAAATTTCATCCACCGAAACATCTCCCATTAGAGATAATGACTCTAGAATCCCACCTCATCAAACCCATCCAACAAAAGCTAAGAGAACCGCAAGGATTAGCATCAAATCTTTCCAACTAGAAAAGGGATCATCTAGTTCCAAACCAAACATGGATAGTTCTAGCAAGCCATCAAAACCTTCATTCATTGAGAATGGACTACACTCCTTGAATGAGCCTCTTCCTCATCCAAACATATATTCATTGTTCCATTCATCACCAAGAACCTCCCATTCACCAACCTTTTCATTGAATCGGGAACCACCTACAACACCAACTAGCCCATCATGGGAGACAAGGAACAACCTTGATCATATGGAAGAAGTTCCATTACCACCCTCATTTTTAGAACCTCTCCCTACCTCTCAAAATGAAGACCCTCAAACACACATTGAGCCCCCCCAAAACATCCTTTTTCCTTCGGGGCCAAACCAAGACAATATTTGCCCAAATTGTCTAAAAACTCAAGGACTTGTTCAAGAAGTACGCAATGAGATACATTTCATGTTCAATCATCTTCTTGCAAAGTTGGATCAATTCAACAAGTCCACCCATCCCTAGACTTAAGCACATTGTCACATTCTAAATCCCGTAATGAGATTAGCATTAGTAGTGCTTATATGGCTAAAGTTCATTATCTTAGTTGTTAGAGATTTGGTTGTGTATCTCTTGTTTTATTGAATGAATACTTATATGCTATGATTATTATGTGTGTTGTGCTTGTTATATTGTACATATATCTCATTCCTCAAATAGCATTCCTTGACATTTCTTCATCTTGAAGAAATCAGTAATGATAGCGGATCCCTTCCAGATAACTAGACGGATCCCTACTTGAAGGGAACCGTGGGATCCGTGATAATGTAGCACAAATTTCTACTAACTTGAGTCTCTTTGCAGGAAATTATGCACTATACTCTTGTTTTTCTAACCTTTGTTTTGTAGTTATTCAAAATACACATGAAGATATTGAAACCATAAAGCTAGGGGGAGCTTTGTGTCAAAAAACATTGCAAAATCATTTGCAAACTTAATCCAATTTTGGGATTATACTTCATGACACCCCATTGCAACATTGCAATATTCAAGGGGGAGCACGTTCTCGTCACTTATACGAACCATTTGCAAACTTAATTGCAAACACAATTAGTTTATTTTACGTTATGTCCTTGACGCCTTACATAGGGATGGACTCGTCAAGGGGAGTTAAGACAGTACCATTCCGCCACTTGCTCTCTTTACTTTTTACATTTTTCTTATAAAATTGTGTTAGTTTCTTTTAACACTTTTGTTTCGACAAAAAGGGGAGAAGAAAGTAAAACTACAAATTCAAACTTTTACAATTTTAGATTTTCCTTAAAATAATTTTATGTTTTGTCATCAACAAAAGGGAGATTGTTAATACAAATAAGCCGTGAAAACGTTTATTTATATTTTACGATCTTCTAATATTTTGTCGATAACAAATATAAAATCATTTTAACGAAACAAATAGAGTACGTAAAGAGTTTGAGTTAATAGTTTTCTAACACACTTACGCTTTCACATAAAACACTAAAACAAGTATAAGTGATTTTATGATTTAGATACATATGTACAACAACTAGTGTTTACATATTGGGTTAAACATATACTTAAACTAAGTATACTAAAATGGGTAAAACTAAGTGTATGCTAAATTGGGTAAATACAAGTATATACTAAATGGGTAAATACTAGCAAATGGTTTTGACCCATAACCCATGGTTTTATATATACCACTTAACCAAGTTCATTGTATCCTAAAGATACATTGTATCTAAAAGAAAACCATGGATCAACCCATAACCCATGACCCATGACCCATAACCAAAAATACCCATGGGCAAAGAGGATGACCACGGATCCCTAGCTTTGTGCTAGCCGGATCCTTGTGGTAGGGATCCGTGGGATCCGGGAAAGAAGAGAATTTCATCTATAAATAGAGAGCCATTTCTTCCTCTCTAGGTGTGCTTTTACATATACTTCCCAAAGTATTCTAACCTCTAACCTCGGATCTAAGTGATCTATGTAGTTTGTCTTTTGTTTTGTGTGATCTACTAGGTTCCTCTTAAAGGAAAGATCACCACCTCTTGAAGACGCAAGCTCAAAGTCCATGAGTTGCCATGCTTCGTCATCATCAAGACTACTAAGGTTATCTTGTTGATAGTTCTTCCTTTCTCCATAGATGTTGGGTTGAAGGCATTAGTGAAGAATGCCGAAAGTGTCAAGATAAAAGCATTAGTGAAAGATGCTAAAGGGGTCAAGACGAAGGCATTAGTGAAAGGTGCCAAGCGTTGTGTCAAAGGCATTAGTGAAGGATGCCAAAGAATCAAATCAAGTAGCATTTGGGAAGAATGCCTAGGTCGTATAATAGATGAGGTGCATCGTTATACATATATGTATTTGTTTATATACAAGGATGGTGATATCCTTGATGGTGTTGTAACAAGGAGTAGATCTCATTGAGATTAGGTGTTGTGTCGTGAAGGTGTAGTTCACCTAAGGTGTGAAAGAACTAGGTGCTTAGCCTAGTACCTAATAAAGGGTAGGCGACGTTGTGAAGGATTAGTTCTCCTAAGGTGTGAAAGAACTCGGTGGTTAGCCTAGCACCAGATAAAGGGTAGGCGACGTTGTGTTAGGTGTGGTTCGCCTTGGTGTGAAAGAACTCGGTATTTAGCTTTGTACCGAAAAAGGTTAAGCGACGTTGTGAAGGCTTCTCCGCCATAAGGAGTTGGTGTAGTGTTTACGAACTCTCGAGTAGGTGACTCGGGAGTGGAGTAGGGCAAGGAAGGTGTCCTTGTAGCGAACCACTATAAATACTTGTGTCGTGGTGATGTGATCCTTACTCTTTATCTTTCATTACACGTTTATATATCTATCTATCAACGTCCAACGTAAACAATCAAATAGATTGACATAAGTCGATCTAAATATTTAAAAGGAAGTTTTAAATTGGTAAAACTATTTAACCCCTTCTAGTTTTCCACGTTGATGTTAGAAAGTTTCAAGATAAAAGAGGTACACAGTGTGTGATGATTTCAATGTTATCTCAATCATCGGGAGAGAGAATTGTGTACATTAGGGCGATCACTATCTCACTTGAGGGCTTAATCGGTGATTCGTAGATATAATCACTTATTCCGTGTTTACATCCGCAGATTGTCACCCGCAGATAATCGATGATTCGCCTGTTTCTTCAATGTTATCGGTTATTCTCTCTTTGGGCATTCGGTACTTTGGGTTCTTGAGCTTCATACACTTTCTTGTGGGAGAGAAAAGTATACATCGGGGTTATTCATTGGCTATTGGACTTAATTTGCTACTTGATGGTATAAGTTTCTTTGTCTTTGGGTATATGTGTATTCGGGTTCATGAGCTCTAGTCTAAGAGACCGATCGCATCAATTGTCTACTGGGGAAGTGGTTTTGACAACTTCGGTATGGATTGCTTGCACTTGATGGGTATGGAATTTGAGAAGATTATTTTAATGTGGGATGATACGTTGTCGTTGTTCTATTGGATGATATAACCTCGAGCGAAGAATCACGGTGATTATTCTTAAAAGGAGCAAGCAGGATCGATGATAATGGTGTGCTTCTTTGTGCACCGCTAATGGAAGCTTGAAAGAAAACTTTGAATCTGCCGACTAAAGGATTTTCGGTTTGGGGAAGTCGCCAAAGTCTCACTTTCAGATGGTTCAATTTCTTTCTTCAATGCAAGAGCCTCAAAACTTTGGTGGTGAAAGTTTTAGGGATGATGACTTCTATCTTCTACAACGGGTGATCGATATCCTTATCTCGGTACTCGTATCATCATCTTCTTAAATTATATCATCTACTCTATCTTTGTAAATATTTATCAAAATACCAAATACAAAAATATAAAACCAACAAAAGAAAATAGAAAAATATAAAACCAACAAAAAATCCATAAAATCGAAAATTTGAAAACTCCAAAATATTGTTTTTAAAGACATGTCTTCGGTATCGATAACATCTGCGGTCTTAGAAATGTCATTCAATAATGGCACGAGACCATAGATGAAGTTCGAGCGAGGAGGTGTAAATATTTCTTTTCAAAACATGTCACAAATCAAATGGCTTACGCTATTACTTGATCAGAACCGTTCTTAAAACCTATGGCTTGCGATTTACTTGAGACTATAACCAAGTGCTTAAACTATGGTTTGCTATTATTTCGAGATAGCAACCCGCTCTTCAAGGAAGGAAAGTCTTTGCGCTAAACCAATTTTCAAAAATATCGTGCACTTATCCTAAAACAAATAAGGAAAGTATGTCAAGGATCATTGCTCCTACACAAATGTTTTTCCGTCTAAAATTCTTCGAGAAAAATATTTGTTGTTCTAAATTGGTGGTAAAATGAGTTGCTTGTAAATCAATCGATTCGAGTTTTCGTAAAATTGAAAACTCAATCAATGACTTCAGCTTTTAAAATTTTCGAAAAAATAAGTCATTGATTGAGGGGAGAATGTTTTCAAATTTACATCATCTAATGGGATTTCTTAATTATCCTATATGCTTAATTAAAAATCATGTTAACCTACGTTGAAGGACTAGGTGCTTAGGATATGATTGTTAGGATTAGATGATTAGAGTTTGATAAACACATTATTCCCATACATTTGAATGATCTGATTGATATGTTGAATTGACTTTTATTAGTCGATTGTTGTTTGGGTGATGTCGACCACCATATATCTCAGATGTGTGTTCACTTACGTGTGCGGTATTTTGGTATATAAGAATGTTCTCGATCCGGATCCCACAATTGAAGATGATTGGATGCCGAAGGAAAGGGTAACTATATCTTGGGTTGACAAATGAAGAAACGGAGCTAAATTGGACTTTTATGGAGTGTTGGCATGGAAATATGCAACGAAGAGGTCTCACCGCATCAACAGATGTTTTTCTTTTAAGTGATTGAAGAAACGAGCTTAATTTGACCTCGATTGGCATTAAAATGCAACGTAAGAAGTCTCACCGCATCAACAGACGGTTTTCTTCCAAGCCCTCACAAAGAACAACATAAGCTTCTCAACCACCTAACGATCTTTGTGCAGACAAGTAGTGAATAATACCATTGTTTTAAAACAATTTTAAAATAAAATTGTTTTGAAAATGGAAAATATTGGTTTTGAAAATATATTGGACTTAATTTTGAAAATCACGGACTTCATTTTATCAAAACTTAAGTCACTCAATCATCGACTACGGTCATCGATTGAGGGGAGAGTGATTTAAAATAAAATATTTTCAATCGATATTTCTTCATAAAAGGTCCGGTTGTACAATTATAAGTGGTGATCTAAAGATTTAATGTTATGTCATGGTATGATTTTTCTTTTGAATCAAGGTCTTTCAAAATAAAATTTTTTCTGTTCTTGTTTAATTGTGAAATTGTTTTATTTTGCTTAAAGATCTCTTAAAATAATCATACCTGACACTAACAATCTTTAATGTCTTAAAATGGTCCTTATCTGTCATTTTTCAAAGTAAATCATGCCACGTCTTTCCCTTAAATTTTTCTAAATAATTTAAATCAATCGGGATCCAAAATCTCAATTGGTTTGAAATTTTTGATCAGGGGAGAGATCGTGATTTAAATCTCAAATCAGTTTTAAAAAAGGTAATTGTTTCTAAAGCACTCCTTCCTTCATGTGCCAAACGATTTGAAACACATAATGCACATGATTGTGGAGGAGCATTTAACCAAAAAAACTAGATGAGTATTTAAACCAGACACATATTCTTCCATGTTTTCTAAACCTTATTAAATCACTTGGGATCCAAAATCTCAAAGGGTTTGATATTTTGATCGGGAGAATTTGTGATTTAATAATGAAATCTGATAAATGATGATCGATTTGATTCAAATGTGCATTCTGCTCTCCCATATGTGATCAAAGAAAATATTTCAAAGTCCTCTTGCCTCCATGTGCTAAACAATTTCTAAATCATATGCACATGTTGAGGGGGAGGTTTTCTAAATGATCAAAACTATTAAGGTACA
This sequence comes from Chrysanthemum lavandulifolium, assembly GCA_022545495.1. Lineage (NCBI taxonomy): Eukaryota > Viridiplantae > Streptophyta > Magnoliopsida > Asterales > Asteraceae > Chrysanthemum > Chrysanthemum lavandulifolium. The sequence goes on from CM040246.1 coordinate 79,838,196, forward strand.
AAATGCTTTGATCTCGTATCAAAAGTACCTTGATTGTTTTTCCAAATGATTTTCTATTGGTTTCAAGAAAGAATGAACTATACCAAAAGACCGACCATTTTACTTTATGCATGGAGTTATAAGGATGGTTAGGTTAGGTATTCGTTCCCCACGATCCCGCCAGAGTCGGAGAGATCTACCCAGGACAATCCACTAGATAGTGTAGAAGTCCTTAGGTATGATGAAAAAGGAGAAAAGTGAGATATGGGAAGAGTGCGGATCGAGATAGAGCTAGAACTGGAATAAACCCAACAAGGTTCAAGTTATGAAGTCTCGGTAAGCAATCAAGGGTTGAAGAATGAAAAGAAATTAATGTGAAAAGGGTGAAAAGAAATAGCCTCCAATAATTCAACCTTAGGGCGATATGAGGTTCAATACATTTGCTACCGGTGGTTACTAAGGTAACACTAGTATTGAAGACAAGACGTCATGGACCCGGTGGACGCACCGCACTAAACTTCCCAAGCTACTCAAGTTCCTCTTAAAAGGGCTTGTTTCATTCTCACGGGAACCGACATAATCTATCGACTTTCTCTTAGAGATTGTTGATATTGAAGAAGGAGACCCTCTCCCTAGTCTCCGGCATAGGAAACCAAATGTGCACTATTGAGTCTAGAGCCACGAGATCATTATATAAATCTCATTAGGACACTGTCTATGAAGACTCTCTGTTTCACACAATGTAGAAAGAGAGATTATATATTATGAGTCCTACGCATTATCCTTGTGGTATTGCGAGAACATCCGAGTGATATGCTAACATATTCACAATGAAGATGGAAAGCCTTCTAGAGCCAACATCAAACAAGCTCCCGGTGGGTGGCATGTGAGATCTATCCAATAGATCAACCATGTGACAACTGAATAGAAACAATGGGGCGATTCAATCTCTTGAATCAATCCTGGTTCAGGTTATGGATTGACGGATACCTTTGAAAAACCGGTCGTTGTACTTAAAAGTTCTTTTCTATAGCACATCGACTGTGTATTAATGTTTCAAAATTAAAGGGTATTTATGATTGATAATTGATCTTTATTATAAAACCTTCGTCGTATTGCAAAACTCTTTCTTCAAGCAATACGCGATTGTTTTCAAATCATTTTCTATCAATCAGTAAATCTCAATTTGCTGGTTCACTCACTCCGTGTTGTCTTCTTTGAGACGTTCCGGTTTGAGAACGGCTAGAGCAAACGCGAAACCCCACAAGGAGATTCTTCGAATTATACCGATCACAAAAGATTTGTATCGATCAACGGGGAACCGTGGGCGTGTACCTCAATTCAACGAAGTGATCAAAGACACTTTCGTGTGTTTATTGCTAACTGTTGTTTGCGGTACACTTGGATGGTTGCGACTAATCGAATTGAGGAGTCAATCCAAAGTCGCATGCTCACAAAGATCCACACTTAATTGAAGAAATCATGACTTGTGCTTATCTACATAACCCGGCTCGATATTTCTATACTATGCTTCGCTACTGCCGCAAATATCATGAACCAAAAAAGCTTCCGCTACTCGATGAAAAGATGTCATGATCCAAAAGTGTGAGCATGTCGGTCAAAAGTCACAACATCACATGAAGGCAACACAACTATGGATGATCCGAGATTTGTTGTGGTGATGATCTCAAGAAAGCTCAAAGATCATCAAGATGTGGATCAGTTAAAGGCCTCCACTAAAAGTACAAAATATGCGGACTATGAAGAGTCATTGCTAAAGCACAAAGATAGTGAAAGTGAAGAATTCAAGTCTACGAGCTCAAGAACAAAGTCAAGAATAGAATGCTAGGATTCAAAATGTAAATCATGGGGTGACCTCCCTTAGGGGGAGATTGTTAGGAATTGGAAATTCCATAAGTAAAGTATCGGTCACCCCAAATATTATCTAGCATAAGTTAGCTCGTAGACATATTGTTTGTTACGTTATTTAGTAGTTTATTAGTTAGTTTGTAGCATAGAATAGTATAGTGCAACACCGTGGAGGAAGGACGGGTCTTTACCCACTGTATGCCTGATCCACAGTCCGATAGGAGGACGTATCTTGTGTAACTATAAATACCCCTTCCATCCATGGAAGGGGTGGTGCTTCTCAATCTAACATTCCATAATTTACAAAGCAACTCTCTAGCAAGAACACCCATCTCTCTACTTTCTCTCTAAAATGGCTATCATGTATTTCCATCATCCAAGACCACCCGAATCATCAACACAATAAATATAACGATCCTACAGACTTTCTCCGTGAAGAGGCCAAGCAAAGATTTCCTCTTTTGTGACGTTAAGCTTTTGTCGTACATTTGGGCTTCTAGTAGAGGTAGGAAACCATGTTTAAATTGGATTGAGTTGTTTAATAACCCGTGTAATGCTCTTTCCTCCCCGTGTATCCTTCCTTAGCACCTTGCTAGTTTTTTTTAATACAATTGTCATTCAAAAAAAAGGTATGGCAAACAACTTGCCGGGCTTTGGAGAGGGTAGTGATGGGAGGAGTTACTTATTTGGTAAACATGGTGATGAATTAAAAAAGTGTAGGATACTTAGGGTTTTGGTGGTGTTGCGTTTTAGATGTTGGCTTATGTACTACAACCGTGGATATAGATTTTGATTGGTGGTTTGTTTTGATTATAAAATGTGGATATTACAAACGTGGTTTGCTTATGTATTAAAGAATGTATATGATATGGAGTTTTTGATAGGTGATTTGTTTGTTTATTATCACAAACTAACTTTGATTGGTGGTTTGTTTTTTTATTGTCACAAACTGGTGATGGACACGTGTAAACAGGAAAAAGGAGGAAAAAAATATTTGGATTTAATTACAAAAGGATCGGAGGCTGTGATACCATATAAATGTATATGTATTGGATGAATGATAGTATTGATTACAATGAGTATATATAAATACATGGATACTAACTAACGAGGCTTGGCCCAATACATAATAATAGTCTAGTAACATATATTTGGTCCGGATTCGTAAAATGGGTGGGATATAGTCGAGTTTGGCTATTTCTTTTTGAGATTTTAATACATGTCCCATATTTAATTTGAGAAATACTAATGGTTGGTGAGATGTTTTTTGCGAATGACGGTATTGTAATTTCGTGCAACCAAAATTTGTGTTTTTTTCAAAAAATAAAAAACGACCTTTTTTAGAAAAACAAAATTTGGTCGCAAAATATATAAAGTCACATTAATAGAGGTGTAGCTTACACACCCCACTAAACACAATTACTTTAATAATAAAAAATTGGATACATGTCAAATTTTAATTGAGTCACATAGTTAGTTTGTTAGTTGCAAAAACGAATCTTTTGAGAAATAGTGTTTTTTTCATCTATCTATTTGACCATGCTTTCAATTTTGGTTCCTGTTACTATTTTTCACCAAATATTATCAGTTTCTAATATCATAAACAAATTAAATAACCCTTACTTTGTTAAGGTCCCAAAATTATACACTTATGTAAGTTTATATAGGCTAACAGTCTTTTATATAAGAATTTACTCTAAGTGATGGATCAAAAGTTTTTGGCCTCGATCAGAGTCATAGGGATGGCAACGGGACGGAAAATGTCAGGGATCGTAGTTCTCATCCCCATCCAAGTTTCTCAGTCCTCATCCTCATCACCGCCTCCATACCCGTCGGAGAATTGCTTTACATCCCCACCCCGTCTCCAACGGGGATTGAGGATCCTCACTGGAATCGTGGATTTTTCATCCTCATAAGTACACATAAAAATCACACAAACTCGTCGAAAATATAAATGATTTGACCCGTGGAAATGTCTCAACAAACATGCATCATTGATGAGTGCTTATTCACTCATCGTTTTTACCCATCTAAGACCTAAAAAATGACTAAAAACACCCAAATACGATCAAAATATGTTAAAAATATCCTCGGAGTGTGTTTTATGTCTTTCAGGTACAAAAGGATTTAAAACAGAGCGAAAACGGGAAAAATCGAGCTGAAACTGGAAAAGGTGCAGTCAAGACGTAGCCGGGAAGCAATTTTCTACATTTCTGAAGCCCGAGATGCGTTTTGAGAGTGATCAGGGGGAAAAACAACCTAAAACCTATCCCGAACCCAAAAATCCCATTTTTCCTTTTCCCGACACCAAAAATGTTCAAAACACCTTTTAATCAAAATCTATTTTAAAAACCCACTTTTGTAAAATTATATTTTTGGTTTTCTTAAAAAAAAAAAAAAAAAAAAAAAACCACTAAAAGTCAAAACTAAAAATACATTTTACAATTAAAACACTTTTAATAAAATTAACCCTTTCCCTTTTCAACCCTTCTTCCCACAACCCTTTCCTCTCTCTCTCCTTCCTCCCAAAACCGGAGAAAAACACAAACCCAATCCCAGAAACCTTATCCCGCCAAGAATCCCACTCAATGCCTCGTCACTCCCCACTATCTCCCTATCACTCTCAAGACTTGGAAACTGCAAGCAATAAGCCAAAGAGTCTTCACATGTGACCCATCCACCTTGGCAATCCCTCGCTCACCCATTGGAGAAGGCAGTTTAATGGTGGTGATTCTTTGTATTTGGGCGCCAAGATTGTTGGATGGCTAGGATGACTTCAAAGAAAACACAAGTACCTCAGCTCAAGTTTTCTCCTCACATAGAAAGCACACCAAGAAGCTTGAAGACCCATGAAGACTTAGTATAAATAGGGTCTTGTAGCCATTGATATGAGGCACCCCTAGTCTTAGTTTTAACTCAGTTTTCAGTCTTTTAAGTTCAAATTGTAGTTTGTTTTCTCATTAATGAAAAGTCCTTTTTTTATCAATTGCTGTTTCACTAGCATTTGATTTATCTTAGTTGTTTAATGTTTTGTTTCAAGGTCCTATGTTAGTTTACCATTTCAAGTTTAGCGAAGAAAACCAAAATCGCTTTAAAAAGTAGTTTTTTCTCAAAATCCATTCTCTTGTGGGTGTTTGTTTTAAGCTACTAGGTGGTCAAAATCATGTTTTCACCCATTTGACTTATCAAGTCAAAGTTCTTTTATCAATTATGGGTTAGTGGGAAATGATTTTATAAAATTTGTACAAGTTTAGATAAAATAAAAATCATTTTTTCGTCTTTCAGACTTGCAGGACAGATGTACCGTGTCTCATTGCTCATGAGCTCATTTTTTCAGCTTAATTGATGTCTAAAATTGGCAAATGTTGTTTTTATTCAGTCCTTGTATTCCCCACATAATTTAGTTTCAGTTGCAAGCTTTAGTATCATCTAGCATAGTTAAAAGTTGAAGTTAAAATCTGTTTTTTTTTTACTGTTTTTCTGTTTCAGCAATTAGGCCCAAATCAGCATATTAGCAGCTTATTTTTAAGCTGTTGTAAAGCTTTTCCAACCCCCAAATCGGTTTTATTTAATCTTGGCCATGCTAACTTTTGTTTTCTGAAGCTGTCTCAACCTTGGAAGGCTTTTGGTGGTCTAAAAATAAGCCCCAACAGGCCACTTAAGGATGTTTGCAGCCTAAGTTAAGCATCACAGGTCACTTTTCTTTCATTAATAGCTTAGTTAGGATTTAATTTACTAGTAGTATAATGGATGTAGGCTTAGTTTAAGTACTAACTTATTAGAGTTTATCATAGTAGTTTAGAGCTTATTTTTCAAATTTCTTCATTAGCTTAGGATTTCCTTATGCCTACTGATGTCCCCACTTAGTTTGCTTAATGGTAGCTTATTTTTTGTATATGCTCACTGGTTGTAACTACTCATTGCTTGATCACCTTAATTGATTAGTGCTTAAAAATCTGCTAAGAAGTGATTAAGGGATGTTTGGTTGGTTGTTTAAGAAAGGTGTTTGTATGTGATTGATGAAAGAGTTTGCATACAACTCGTTTTAGCCTTTCTCAGAAAAGAGTTTTTACAAAAGTTCTTATATTGGTTGTATCTTCAAGCGTTTAAAGAAAGAAAAAAAAAAGGTTTTCAAAAAACAAGCAAGAGGTAGGATTCGAACACCTGACCTCTTGCCTGCGAAAGCACTAAGACATCACCACACAACCAACTGGCCTTGGGACCTCCTTTGTTCCTTTCTTGCGCAATTAAACCTTTAACTAGTCTTTAGCAGTTTTAGCATTAAGCCTTTCTTAGCTTATTCAACAGCTTATTTCCAAAGTATAGAACTGTTTTCTTAATTTTGTTAAGTCAAGCATCAACAAAAGTACTTGCTGTGATTTTTCCATATTTTTCTTGATTAGTTTAATATTTTTAATTAATTAATTAGATTAAATTAGATTTTAATTCATAGTAATTATTTTAAAAGTCGAAAAAATTCCCGGTCTTTTTCTAAAATTATTTTTAGTCAATTAGGACGAGGAAAATTGATTTCACACCGTAGCCCTTAAATTACAAAATTTTCACGTTTATGGCTCTGGTCTTTCCGGTTTTTCGTTTTTTACGTTTTAGCACCCTAGGACTTAGTTTAGCTTCGTTTTATCATTCCTTAGGCTTAGTAATAGTTAATTTGTAGTTGTTTAGGGTTCCCTTGCCTTAATTACTTCCCCGTTAATTAATTTGTAGATAACGTAATCAAACAAATCATTATAACCAATTCAAGTTATAAATCACAAAACTCAACGTAATCAAACAAATCATTATAACCAATTCAAGTTATAAATCACAAAACTCAACGAATCCTTCCATTCACACCTCGTTGGGACACGACCCGGGAAATCACTTTTCCGGTATCACTTTTATCACACCCGTAAGGTTTGGTACGTTAACCCTTTTCCTAAAAGGTTAATTTGTCGAATTTTACGGTTAATTTGATATATATTGATATTGTGTTTTTCACCACTCACAAACAAACGAATCAAATTTTGGCGCCGCTGCCGGGGAGGTGTGTTGCGACAATATCGTTAAGGTTTGACGATTAGTAACTTGAAGAACCTTCCTCGTGAAGTTATTGTTTTTGAAAAATACAAAAATACAAAAATATTTTTCTTTTCTTTGTATATATATGTAAAAGATTAAAAATACAAAAAGATTTTTGTTTGTTGTTTTAAATAATATAGAAGACACAATCAATATAACATTCTCAACTGAGGTGTTATCATTATAAGTTCCCGAACAAAATATTTAAAACTTGCCTTTGTGTCGCTCGTGTTTTGGTTTATTTCTATCGGATAAACAAACCGTGTGAGGGTATAAGGACGGCCCGACATTAAATTGCGGTGAAAAGAGGCGGGTTTTAATAAGCTTCACACGACCTAATAAGCTTCTCCGCTCCTTTGTGCGTTTATCTTATAGAAGTGATCAATTCACTTGGGATTATTGGTTTAAGTTCACCGTGTTTTGCCTCGGTCTTGTTTTAATTGAAAGTGTTGTTTTGGAAGTGCATGCTTTTCGTCATAAGCTCGTGAGACGAATCGTGGAAAACTAGAAGGGGGTTGAATAGTTTTACCAATTAAAACTTCCTTTAATCTATTTAGATTGACTTATGTCAATCTATTTGGTTGTGTGTGTTGGATGTTGATAAGCAAGCATATAGAAGATATGTAATGAAAGAAAAGAGTAAGAAGCACAAAACCACAACGCAAGTATTTATAGTGGTTCGCTACAAGGTCACCTTCCTTGCCCTACTCCACTCCCCGAGTCACCTACTCGAGAGTTCATCACTACACCAAGCTCCTTATGGCGGAGAAGCCTTCACAACGTCGCTTAACCTTTTTCGGTACAAAGCTAAATACCGAGTTCTTTCACACCAAGGCGAACCACACCTAACACAACGTCGCTTACCCTTTATACGGTGCTAGGCTAACCACCGAGTTCTTTCACACCTTAGGTTATCTACACCTTCACAACGTCGCCTACCCTTTATACGGTGCTAGGCTAACCACCGAGTTCTTTCATACCTTAGGTGAACTACACCTTCACAACGTCCGCCTACCCTTTATTAGGTACTAGGCAAAGCAAACTAGTTCCATTGTTGGAGGAACTACTACTACACTACACCAACGACTAATCCCAAAGGAGATCTACCTTTACAACATCATCAAGGACATCAATATCCTTGGATCTAATGCTAGTCTATCTAGTACATCGAAACACACCATATCGATTGTACATCTAAGGCACCTTTCACTAATGCCTTTGACTAGATCTACAAGACACCTTTCACTAATGTCTTGTGTCTTCACTCTAAGCACCTTTCACTAGTGCTTCCTTGTCTTGACTTTTAAGCACCTTTCACTAATGCTTCTTTGTCTTTGACTTCTAAGCACCTACCACAAGTGCTTATCCTATGGACGATAGATACCCTTCACTAATATCTTCGCCTTGACACTTGAGACATCTTTCACTAATGTCTTCAACACTATACTTCTTTGAAGAAAGAAAGGAATCATCAACAAGAGGACTTGAGAGCCTTGATGATGAGGAAGCATAGCAACTCATGGACTTGAGCTTGCTTGACTTCAAAGGTGGTGATCTTGCCTTTAAGAGGAACCTAAAAGATCATACAAAACAAAACTACAAACATAGATCTCTTGGATCTAAGGTTAGTGAGATCTAACTAAGGGAGAAAGTGTGTTAGAAAGAGTATTGAAAGGGTGAGGAATAATGAAGAAATGGCTCACTATTTATAGGCAAATTTCTCACTGTTCCCACGGATCCCACGGATCCTTCCATTTGGGATCCGCTAGCACAAAGCTAGGGATCCGTGGAACGCCTCTTTACCCATGGGTATTTTTGGTTATGGGTCATGGGTCATGGGTTATGGGTTGATCCATGGTTTTCTTTCTAGATACAATGTACCTTAAGGATACATTGAACTTGTATAAGTGGTATATATAAAACCATGGGTTATGGGTCAAAACCATTTGCTAGTTTTTATCTATTTAGTATATACTTGTTTTTTTACCCATTTTAGTATATACTTGTTTTTACCCATTTTAGTATACTTAGCTTAAGTATGTGTTAACTCAATATGTAAACACTAGTTGTTGTACATATATATCTAGATTATAAAATCACTTATACTTGTTAAGCCAATATGTAAACACTAGTTGTTGTACATATATATCTAGATCATAAAATCACTTATACTTGTTTTAGTGTTTTATGTGAAAATGTGAATATGTTAGAAAACTATTAGTTCAAACCATTTACGTATTTTATTTGTTTCATTAATGATCTCACAAGAAACCGCCAAGTCAAACAGACTTAAAACAAATTTTAAACACAAATGCAATGAAGATCGAGAATACAAGTGGATTCCTGTGTCGTTATGTCCCACGGAGACTCAATGGTGTGTACAACACCGATTCAGACGATAGAATGATCACTAATGATAGCGATCGAAAGGATTTTGATTGAATATTACACTACCGAAAAGTTAATAAATAAAAGCGACTTAAATGCAAATTAAGAAAATTAAAAGATAAAAATATTAAATAAACGCTATCACTATATTTAAAGTGATGAACGTTTAAAACCTAAAACTTACGTTTAAATTGAAAACTACGTAAACGTACAAAATAAAAAAGTGAAACTTATACAATATAGATCCTAAAAATATGAAAAATACATTTTTACAATCCTAATGATAAAAGAAAATTTATAGAAAAAGAAAATTATTTTTATAACTAATTATCTAATTATTATTAATTAAAAACTATTTTTAACTAATTAATAATGACCTAAAATACAAGAAAATAGGAAACAAAGCTAGAAAAATAAAATTAAGACTTAGAAAAGTCTAAAATAACAAACTAGAATTTTCAAAACTATTTTGTATTTTTCTCGATTATTTTTCTATTTTCTAGGAATTTTAAACTATTTAAAACTAATTAAATTATTTAAAAATACAAATTTAACTAAGAAAAATCTAGAAAAATACTTTTTTGGCTTTTTATATTTATCTTAACTTAATAAAATTGAAAAATTATTTTTTTGAGACTTTTCTTAATTATTTGTACTAAATACTATTTAAAAATGCTTAAAAACTAATTTAAATAAAGAAAATAGCTAAACACCTTAGAAAAATCTGAAAATTTCAGGAAAAGCTTAAAATAATATGAGGAATATAAGAAAAATGGAAAAACAGATGCTTGTTTGGAGGATTTTGAAATCAAGAATAAGTGCTTATGGAAATAAGCTCGAATAAGCAAATGCAATCTAAAAGGCACCAAACCGAAAACGAAGCTATAGATCGCTAAAAGTAACTAAATGCAACATTTCTCAACCGCTTATAACCTATGGAATGCAAGATTAACAGATTTGAGGAAATGAGAACAAGTGCTAAGAACAGTGAGTGGTAATCGATTGGGCTCAAACACAAGCCACTCAATAAGCTAAGACTTAAATGGAAACTTGGAACTTGAAGTAGACCCGCTAAGAGCTAATAAACCAAAGATGGGACCTAATGGAGCTATAATAAGCTCGTGCATAAGCTACAATTATCAGATAATCCCTGCGGCAGCTAATGAGCCCGCATGGGATTTAGTAGGAGTTTGATAAGCTAGTTTGAGCTTAAAGAAAAAATTGCAAAAATCTACTAAAATGACCATAGGAAAGTAGACCAAGAGGGCTTTTAAAAACAACAAGTATCACTTGATTTGACCAAGAAATGAATCCATTAAAAATCTTTCCATTTTGGCTCAAAACTTAATGTTTAGCTTTGACTTTTAAGTAAAACCGCATTGTTGACTTTTATGGATTTTAATTTTGATTTAATGACTGATATAGATGTTAATGTATGAAATAAAGCTACTACAAACTTTACCTATGAATTTAACACACAAAATGAGCTTATGATCTCGTAAAACCTCAACAAAGAAGTCGCTAAGGCACTAGAAATGGATTTTGACTATTGGTGATTAACATGCTAAAGTAAAGACTCAAATGAGTTTATTTGGACCATATAAGCATGACCCAATGATTCTAACTACCGATTAGGCCCTTAAGACGAGATAGTGCAACCAAACCAAACACCCTTAAAATGTCGTTTTGAACTAAAATCGAGATAACTTGTTGAACCAACATGAAGTAAGGATCAAACTAGGTCTACATACCTTAAATAAAACTATTTAAGCAAAGTTAAAACTATAAATGATCATAGATACAAAACAAACATGAAACCGCCTTAGACTTGAAATTGGAAAATGGGAAAGACAACTCACAACTGTGTCCAGCTTATTGCAGGCTCAAAACAAACCCAAACCTAACCTAATCTAATCCATTACAGCCCAATATCATCACTGCATCCACCCAATATCAGCTTCATGCCCATCTTGCCTGTTCAGTTGACTTTTGTTGACCATGATCAAAACAGCTTGAAAATGAATTACAGGACTACCAAGTACTATAATAAGCTTAAACAAGCTGAGTTGAATGATAAAATGAGCTTTCGGAAGCTTTGATATAAGATATGAATTTTGCAATTTCAACAGTAAACACCAATATGTGAAATATACATGAGACTTTGAATTGAGATTTTAAATAAGATTATAATGATGAAATACTTTAATTTGAGTACAAAGGAACAGAAATTTAAAACTTTTACACTAAACTAAATCATTAAGATTTAAAACGACATACAAGTGAAAAAAAAACTAGCTACCACTCTCTTCTTGCTTCTCTTCCTTTTTATATCAAAGCCCGCTTCTCCTCTCTCTGAGATAATCCCACCATCTTTCGACCCATTGATGACTTTTATGACTTTTGCCAAATTGCTAATTTTGGCGGAAATGAGGTGTTGAGCAGTTGAGGTAGAGTAAAGGAGTAGGAGGTGTATTAATTGAGGTTTGGAGTTGTGTGGAGGTGGGGGGACAGGGAAGAAGATAAGGGATGGTTTGGTTGAGTGTGCAGGTTGATTGCAGGGCCTAGTGGGGGAGAAAAGGAGTTTGGCGTGTTTTTGGGTGGTTTGACCAAGTGGGTTTGACCAGGCAGGTTAATAATCAAAGGGGGTCCAAAATTGGATTGCAAAGGTTTTAAATCGAGGACTAAATGTGTCAATTCAAACTCCAAGGACTTAGGTCGCCAATTCGGAAAAGTTATTCTAAGGGCTGAAAATGACAAGTTCCAAAAGTATAAGGACCAATGTTGCAATTTTCACATTTTCCAGGACCAATTTCGCCAATTTTAAACTCGAGGACCATTTTGTAATTTTCTCAAACTTTTGATATTTTTCACCAAAGGACTAAATTTGACAAGTTATGATTTAAAAGGACCTTTGGTGACTTTTCTTTGAAATTTTGACTCGTGGACTATTTTTGACAATTTTAGAAACTGGGGACTAAACCGCAATTTTGCAAATTTGATATGTTTTTCATCCGATTTTGATATTTTTGCATTTAAAACACATAAAACACCGATTTGTGATATTTTGATCATTTTGATGTGTTTCGAAGCGCTTCGATGATTTTGCGCTTATATCAGACAAAATGATGAGTATTTAGACACTCATCAATCCCCACATCGAGATATTGCTAGTCCCTAGCAATGATTTGAGAAAACATAATGGATTTTAATCTCTTTACCAAAAGCCATTACTCGGAGTAGCCAAATGTTTCAGCTCAAGTAAGAACCATGGTACAATCGATAACCATGTGATTTTGAGCAAACCACCGCCTTTCAACGGATTTGATTTGTCTTTACCAAGCCGCACCCTTCGGACTAGCCAACTCTTAGATAAATTATCGATTATCTTTGGTGAGCCGATTACCAATTATGGTTTTTCCATCGCCTTTACCACAAGCCATAACCTTATGGGCTAGCCAACTCTTCACTTTTTAGGATATGGTGAATGAATACCATACAATTTTGGGCAAATTGCAAGCCATATAAACGGATTTGAGAAATCTTTACCAAGAGCCGCTTTGCTCTCGGATTAGCCAATCCTTTTGTTTATCAAACATGGCGGATCGATAACCAAATGAGTAAGTGTAGAACACTTACTCCAAAAAATTTTGGCCAAAAACGGGAATTGGTATAATTATATGATAAAATTAGTGAGAATTCCCCCACACTTAGAAATGAATATTGCCCTCAATATTCAAAGTATCGCGGTTATGCCGAAACAAAGAACGTAAAAGGAAATACTACGCCATTATTTAGAAAGTTTTTTTTTTTTTTTTTTTTTTTTTTTTTAAACATGTGGGCATCACCCCACACTTAGGTGGTAGAAAGGGGTAAGAAGTCGAAATACGGGTGAAAACCCATATGGTGTGTGCATCGTTTTTGATTTCAGTCGCTAGCTTGACTCGACCCGCATTAATTGGTTCATGGGAAACCGAGTGGAAGAAACAATTCCATCGGACTTTCATTCAAGATGTTCGACAAACATTTGAAGCACGTGAAAGTTCCACACCGATGAGATATAGAGAACCGCTCAAAATGATGAATGAAAATGCCGGATCAAAAATAGTGTCTTCATTCCGAAGGAGTGAAGAGAAGAGGAAGTCACCGAGTAGGTGAAGAAAGAAGGAAAATCATGATAACAATCATGACTAGATCTTCTTCCTGGATTAAGTGCGCTTGCACTTATTTGGATTTTATTGGTTGAGCTCTTAGGGTTGGAAGGCATCTCGGTTGGGAGGGTGGGAAGATTTGTCATAACTATGCAAATTGAGATTCTCTCCCGATCATGATTTTTGCCATCCGAGCAATCATACTCCGCCGAGATATGATATGAGAGAGTTCACCGCGAACTCCTCATGAAGAGAATCATTCACATGATGTGAATTTGTGAACTCTTGTTCCATTGTGGGCTCATCACTATCCTCAACTGAGTATCAAAGAGTGGATTCTCGAAATTAAAGTGAATTCAGAGTCGAATTCAAATAGAGGATTGGTGAAAGTAGCTTTGAATGTTTCGGGAACAAAGTGATCAACATTCTCTATTGGACCGTTGGGATAAGAAGTGAGTAAACGATCATTATCAATGAGACTTTCGCCTCCCGATCGGCTTCAAATCAAAGAGTGGATTGATGCGAGTGAGTTCACCGGAGAACTCCTCAAGAAGGGATCAAGATCGATTGTAGAAGTGATGCCTCAACGCACTCGATGTCTCCATAGGAAGCACAATCGCCGCTAAGATCGATAAAGTTTCAAAATGATCTTGAGAACACTCAAGAGGAAAGGATATCACACAGATGATCGAAATTCAAAGTGACTCTCTCGGGATTGGGATAAGGTCCTCAACACTAGACGATTCCATTTCGAATAGTGCTAAAGCTCATCCCCATGTTTAGAGAGTGAGTGGGAATATCGTGTGATAACAACAGATCGAGGAGGTTAGAAGGACTAGCATACATATGTTTAATGCTTAACATTTGTTCTTCGCTAGTAATTCCATCATAGTCTTTTCTCCCGACTTTTCATGGAAGGAGTCTCAACCGATGAATTTGATGAACTGTTATAAAATTGTAGGATATCAAGGATATCTTCATCATCATCGCCATCGAATGAAACGGAATCGAGAGCTAGATCCGCTGCTTTTTCTTTTGCAATTGATTCCCTAATAGATTGTTCAAAGGCAATTGGGAATCTAATTTAGCAACCGCTTCTTCGCTAACAAAACTTCCATTGATTTTTCATTTGGATTATCATGGAGTGTTTAGATTCCTTCAAATCTTTCACTAAATCCAAAAGATCAAGGAGAAGATTTTGAGGAAGTGAATCAGCCGGTATCAGAGGTTGGTTTTGATATGAAAAGTCGAATTGTTACAAGGAAATGGGTTCCTGCTTGACAATCCGAGCTAGGGTGAGAACCTCCACAATACTCACAACAAGAAACTGATGCGGCCGTGAGTGGTATGTGTTGTAGTCACTATTGGTATCGTGAACCCGCTCATAGACAAGCGTGTTTCGATTGACAATCGAATCGGAATGTGAACCACCACAAGACTACAACAAGACAACTGATGTGTCTCATAGTGTGTAGTCGATGGAATAAATCGGTTGTGTTATGGTAGGAATAGGATCTTGGTTATAGATGCACCTGCTTCCCCGATTCCACCATGCTACAACCGGGGCAATTGCCACCATTATAAGGACCACCACACCATTGACAACCAAGAGGGTGAGGATAAGACATGGAAAGAATTAAAGGTTAACAGAGGGTAGGGATGAAGAATCAAAGATGCGAGAGGGTAAAGATGAATATTTTGGTGTTTTGAAAACATGATGATAAAAACAAAGAATGAAAATATTTTGGCGTTTTAACACTTTAGGAAAATGTTAATGAACTTTTGGATTTTCAAAACTTTACAAAAACTTTTACAAATGATGGGGTATGTGCAAGAATGGATCCAAAAGGCTAATCACACGCTAAAGCCTCCAAGAACGGCCCAAAATTTTGATCTCACAAGAAACCGTCAAGTCAAACAGACTTAAACAAATTTTAAACACAAATGCAATGAAGA
Source organism: Chrysanthemum lavandulifolium (assembly GCA_022545495.1). Classification (NCBI taxonomy): domain Eukaryota; kingdom Viridiplantae; phylum Streptophyta; class Magnoliopsida; order Asterales; family Asteraceae; genus Chrysanthemum; species Chrysanthemum lavandulifolium. Next base: position 79,853,615 of record CM040246.1, read on the forward strand.
TCGAGAATACATGGATTCCTGTGTCGTTATGTCCCACTTGAGACTCAATGGTGTGTACAACATCGATTCAGACGATAGCATGATCACTAATGATAGCGATCGAAAGGATTTTGATTGAATATTACACTACCGAAAAGTTAATAAATAAAAGCGACGGATAAAAATATTAAATAAATGCTATCACTATATTTAAAGTGATGAACGTTAAAACCTAAAACTTACGCTTAAATTGAAAACTACGTAAACGCATAAAATAAAAAGTGAAACTTATACAATATAGATCCTAAAAATATGAAAAATACATTTTACAATCCTAATGATAAAAGAAAATTTATAGAAAAAGAAAATTATTTTTATAACTAATTATCTAATTATTATTAATTAAAAACTATTTTTAACTAATTAATAATGACCTAAAATACAAGAAAATAGGAAACAAAGCTAGAAAAATAAAATTAAGACTTAGAAAAGTCTAAAATAACAAACTAGAATTTTCAAAACTATTTTTGTATTTTTCTGATTATTTTTCTATTTTCTAGGAATTTTAAACTATTTAAAACTAATTAAATTATTTAAAATACAAATTTAACTAAGAAAAATCTAGAAAATAATTTTTGGCTTTTATATTTATCTTAAATTAATAAAATTGAAAAATTATTTTTTGAGACTTTTCTTAATTATTTGTATTAAATACTATTTAAAAATGCTTAAAAACTAATTTAAATAAAGAAAATAGCTAAACACCTTAGAAAAATCTGAAAATTTCAGGAAAAGCTTAAAATAATATGAGGAATATAAGAAAAATGGAAAAACAGATGCTTGTTTGGAGGATTTTGAAACTGAAGAATAAGTGCTTATGGAAATAAGCTCTTGAATAAGCAAATGCAATCTAAAAGGCACCAAACTGAAAACAGAAGCTATAGACTGCTAAAAGTAACTAAATGCAACATTTCTCAACTGCTTATAACCTATGGAATGCAAGATTAACAGATTTGAGGAAATGAGAACAAGTGCTAAGAACAGGCTGAGGGTACTGATTTTGGGCTCAAACACAAGCCACTCAATAAGCTAAGACTTAAAATGGAAACTTGGAACTTGAAGTAGACCTGGCTAAGAGCTAATAAACCAAAGATGGGACCTAATGGAGCTATAATAAGCTCTGTGCATAAGCTACAATTACTGCATAATCCCTGTGCAGTTAACAGGCCCTGCACAGGGGATTTAGTAGCAGTTTGATAAGCTAGTTTGAGCTTAAAGAAAAAATTGCAAAAATCTACTAAAATGACCATAGGAAAGTAGACCAGTAGGGCTTTTAAAAACAACAAGTATCACTTGATTTGACCAAGAAATGAATCCATTAAAAATCTTTCCATTTTGGCTCAAAACTTAATGTTTAGCTTTTGACTTTTTAAGTAAAACTGCATTGTTGACTTTTATGGATTTTAATCTTGATTTAATGACTGATATAGATGTTAATGTATGAAATAAAGCTACTACAAACTTTACCTATGAATTTAACACACAAAATGAGCTTATGATCTGGTAAAAACCTCAACAGCAAGCTGCTAAGGCACTAGAAATGGGATTTTGACTATTGGTGATTAACAGGCTAAAGTAAAGACTCAAATGAGTTTATTTGGACCATATAAGCATGACCCAACATATTCTAACTACTGATTAGGCCCTTAAGACAGATAGTGCAGCCAAACCAAACACCCCTTAAAATGTTGTTTTGAACTAAAACTGAGATAACTTGTTGAACCAACATGAAGTAAGGATCAAACTAGGTCTACATACCTTAAATAAAACTATTTAAGCAGGCTAAAACTATAAATGATCATAGATACAAAACAAACATGAAACTGCCCTTAGACTTGAAATTGGAAAATGGGGAAAGACAACTCACAACTGTGTCCAGCTTATTGCAGGCTCAAAACAAACCCAAACCTAACCTAATCTAATCCATTACAACCCAATATCATCACTGCATCCACCCAATATCAGCTTCATGCCCATCTTGCCTGTTCAGTTGACTTTTGTTGACCATGATCAAAACAGCTTGAAAATGAATTACAGGACTACCAAGTACTATAATAAGCTTAAACAAGCTGAGTTGAATGATAAAATGAGCTTTTGGAAGCTTTGATATAAGATATGAATTTTGCAATTTCAACAGTAAACACCAATATGAAATATACATGAGACTTTGAATTGAGATTTTAAATAAGATTATAATGATGAAATACTTTAATTTGAGTACAAAGGAATGTAAATTTAAAACTTTTACACTAAACTAAATCATTAAGATTTAAAACGACATACAAGTGAAAAACAAAACTAGCTACCACTCTCTTCTTGCTTCACTCTTCCTTTTATATCAAAGCCCGCTTCTCCTCTCTCTCGAGATAATCCCACCATCTTTCGACCCATTGGATGACTTTTGTGACTTTTGCCAAATTGCTAATTTTAAGGGAAATGAGGTGTTGAGCGCTTGAGGTAGAGTAAAGGAGTAGGAGGTGTATTAATTGAGGTTTGGAGTCAGTGGAGGTGGGGGCAGGAAGAAGATAAGGGATGGTTTGGCTGAGTGTGCAGGTTGATTGCAGGCCTAGTGGGGAGAAAAGGAGTTTGCTGCTTTTGGGTGGTTTGACCAAGTGGGTTTGACCAGCAGTGTTAATAATCAAAGGGGTCCAAAATTGATTGCAAAGGTTTTAAATCGAGGACTAAATGTGTCAATTCTGAAACTCCAAGGACTTAGGCTGCCAATTCAGAAAAGTTATTCTAAGGGCTGAAAATGACAAGTTCCAAAAGTATAAGGACCAATGTTGCAATTTTCACATTTTCCAGGGACCAATTCTGCCAATTTTTAAACTTGGAGGACCATTTTTGTAATTTTCTCAAACTTTTGATATTTTTCACCAAAGGACTAAATTTGACAAGTTATGATTTAAAAAGGACCTTTGGTGACTTTTCTTTTGAAATTTTGACTCGTGGACTATTTTGACAATTTTAGAAACTTGGGGACTAAAACCGCAATTTTGCAAATTTGATATGTTTTTCATCCGATTTTGATATTTTTGCATTTAAAACACATAAAACATCGATTTGTGATATTTTGATCATTTTGATGTGTTTCGAGCGCTTTATGATTTTGCGCTTATATTAGACAAAAATGATGAGTATTTAGACACTCATCGCTTAATATGATTTTACTTTTGTTATCGACAAAACATTAGAAGATCGTAAAATATAAATAAACGCTTTTACGGCTTATTTGTATTAACAATCTCCCTTTTGTTGATGACAAAACATAAAATTATTTTAAGGAAAAGCTAAAATTGTAAACGTTTGAATTTAGTAGTTTTACTTTCTTCTCCCCTTTTGTTGAAACAAAAGTGTTTGAAGAAAAGCAACACATTGTTTTAAAGAAAACATGTGAAAAGAAAATAAAGAGCAAGTAACGGAATAGATCTCGTCTTACTCCCCTGACGAGTCCATCCCTATGTAAGGCGCCAAGAAAGTAATTTAATCTAGATCATTTGCAACTAAGTTTGCAAAGGATTTCGCCTAAAAAGAAAAAAAAAAAAAAAAAAAAAAAAAGCGAGTGTGTTCTAGATGATTGCAACTTTGCAATGGGAAGTTATGAAAAGTAAATCTAGTATTGCAAGTAATTTGCAATGTATTGCTTTGACATAAAGCTCCCGTAGCTTTAGGATGTCAAAGTCTTCATGTGTGAATTAAGATACTACAAAACAAAGGTTAGAAAGCAAGTATAATTCACAATTTCCTCGCAAATGTGATGCAAGTTAGTAGGAGAAAAAATTTCGCCTTCACGGATCCTCCGGTTCCTCCTAGTAGGGATCCGTCTAGGCTATTCGAGGATCCGTATCACCGATCAAATTCAAAGAAGGGTGAAATAACAAATAATGTTATCACATAAATGAGATATGAAAACAAAGTAATCATATTCTCAACGAAATAACAAGTAGCATGTAATTCCATTTAATAAAACAAGAGTTATGATATACATGACTCAAAAATAAGAAAATAGACAATACATAACTAGGAATTTCTTAGACCAACTAACGCTTGAAGCTTAGACACCACTATAATCTTCTAGCTCAAGTTATGTTTAGGTTTAATCTCGTCAAAACGCTCGAGGAGATGATAGAACATGAAACGTTGGTCTTCTCGCACTTCATGTATCAAACTTTCAACATGTTGACAATGATAGCAATCTTTGTCATGGCTAGGTAGTGGTGGTGGATGAAATGAAGTGGCTTGATTCAAAGGATCAATTGAAGTGGTTTGAGGAGCCTCGAATGATGGAGGATTGGTGGAGGTCCATTTAGGAATGGTTCGATCAAGAATGATGATGGTGGTAAAGATGTGTCAACTTCCATAAGGTCGGTGGTTGACTTTGATGATTTCTTATAATCCAAATGGGATTATATGATGGAAACGCGAAAAGGAAGCCGGAGCAAGTGTTGACTCAACACCTTGATTTTGAATCATTGTTCCTCCTAATGAGGAGAATGTTGTCGTGAAGCGGATGAGACGGCCTAGGTGGCAAGTCCTCTAAATTGTAGAGGTGAGGTGATGATTGTGGGGATGTAAAGAGATAGCTCTAGGAACCAAAGGTGATGGTTTAGTGGAGATTATATTGTTTGGCCTAGGAGGTATGGTTGTGTTTGGTATAGGTAGTTTTGTGGGTACTATCCTTTTAGGAATTGGTTTGATTGGATGATGAAGGTTTGTTGATTTGACCGGAGATGATTCGGTTGAAGAGATTTCGTGTAAACACGAGCCCTTTTGATGGGTGGTTCTTTGGTGGATAGGTTGTTACTTGGGGTTTTCTCATGATGAGATGATTTGAAGAGATTGCAAAGGCTGAAAGTTAGAATGAGAGTGATGACTATGGAGGTCCTAACAAGGTGGTTTATAAACCAAAAGATTTGGAAAGTGCATTTAAGCTCCAAGCCACTAAGATTCATTGGAATGTGATGATTAGCATGCACAAGAGTCAACTACAGAGGTTGTCTTGTTCTAGGAACTCATTTAAGATGAGATGGAGTGTTTGAGTTGAAATGATTTGTTTTAGTAAGATTTTCATAGATCATCATCCGGATCCCACGGTTCCCTTCTCGAGGGATCCGCCTAGGCTAGTTCTAGGATCCGTGTTCAGCAGCTTATGAAAGAGTGGAAATGATGTTTCTAAGATCCTAGACCTACATCACCTTGAGTGTTTCAGTTCTCCTAAGTGTTTTAAATGAAGGGGTGCTTAAGTGTTTGAAGGCAATGAGTGGTGTAGCTAATGATTGTTATTTATGGAAGGATTTGGAACTTTCAACAAGTACCAATGGATGAGCAAGGATGACATTAAAGATGTCAATTTGAAGTTAAATGAAACTAAATGATCCTAGAGATCAGGTTGTGTCTTAGGATTATGTTTTGGAAGATATCCTAATGGTTATGAGATGGGAAAAACTAGGATTTGATCAACTTTGATCAATTTTGAGGTGAGATTGATTAATGATCAATATTGTCATAATCGAAGGACTTCTAACCTTGTTGTGAGAGATCATATAAGAAGAATAAAGTGTGAGTTTTGGGAGCGGAGGAGTGATGGATTGAAATGGTAGATCTAACAAAGCCTTAGAATGTGATCTATGTGAGTTGGAAAGAGTAGGAAAGGTCAACCTATCTTGATAAAGTCTTAATCAATCTTAAGACACTATGTTTAGCTTAGTGTGAGGTGTTCTAAGGGATGTGTTTGACATATAATGCTTGCAATTGCATTTTCTGTTTTGCCGGATCCCACGGTTCCCTAGAAGTAAGGATCCGTTTAGTACAACATTTGGGATCCATCTATCTGTTAGATGTAACCTTTACTAAAGGTATGCAATGATCTTTGACAATGCATTATATTCCAAGTTTTGTTTAAGTGAGTTCTAAAACTAGGAAATCAAATGTAAGATGTTTTATTTCATGGAAGAGATAGGATTACAGAGTAGAATTGATCCTATTTGACTATTGTAGGTTCCTTGAGTGTCTTCACTAGGAGGATCATTATGTGATTGATGGGTATTGGTGGAATCATGAATGAAGAAAGTCTTCATGAGAGATATGTTTAGCGGTTCCATCATCTTGTTCACAAGTACGCATAACGGACTTTGAAATTGAGGATGGAAGTGCATAACATTGTGATAGAGGCGTGTCAAGAACATTCCATAAGGGATGAGTTTTTTCTTGGAGCCTTGAAGATTTGCACCGCCTTGCAAAGAAGTAGGCGAGATTGTATGGTTGTTGTGTTAGCAAACAAGACAACATGTGAGCACAACAAGCGGGAAGAATATATCGATTTCCCTAAGACTCCAAACATTTTCACGTAGAATGAGAGCAACAGTTTATACTCTTCTCGGATATCCGTGTATGGATAATGTTTGGATTGGAGTAATATGGTCAAGGTTTGCATATCATGCGCGTTAAATCTTCCTGAGAGGGTATGTGTGAACTATATGGACTATTTTCTTCACGAAAGTTGAAGAGAGAATCAAGAGACCAATCTTCGTGAAGGCACATTGTCCATGGTTTGGAATTCGGAGGATGTGAGCAAGATGCCCAAGGCTTAAAGTGAATTTTGGTTTTGATATAAAACCAAAGAGATAGAGAGCGATCCTCGTTACGAACGAGTTCGACTTGACGGAAGAATTCCATTATGAACCTTGGACATATCTTCTCGTTGATTTCAAGAAGACATTCTAGTCCTATGGCTCGGAAGGAGGTATTGATACCTTCTTTGAATTGTAGAGAGGTGTCTACAATCGTCCTTCATGGAAGTGACGGTTTTCGAGATTATTGAACCCACGGACATAATTGCCGTGTGTTGGGCTCAAGGAAATGTTCGGGTGTAGACGCTAGTGAGTGAAAAATCAAACTCGTATTCATGCGTCATAGTTGAACCTATAGAAGTGATGGGTTAATAAGGAAGACGTTTATGGTCAACCTATAATAATCTAACGCTTTTACTAGATATTATATTAACAATTAGTATTTAGCTAACTCATGGTTTTGAAACTCTAGTGGATTATTACTTTTAGAAAGATAGTGGTTTTAATTTTGCATGAAAACTGTTTTCAAAGAGGACGGATCCCACGGTTCCTTTTCAAAAGGGATCCGGCTAGTGTAACTTCCGGATCCGTGGATCTCAGTAGTAATGTAACCGCTTTTAATAAAAACATAGGTTTTACGGTTATTGTACCATGAAGTATGTTTTATCCTACATTTTCTTTTAGCATGCATACATGACATCTAATGTATCACGAAAGAATATAACACATATAGATCAAAAGAAATGAAACACACATAATAACACAAACATCCTAGATAAAATAGATTATCAATAATATTGCATTTCAATGCTAAGGATGATACAAAGGATTGGGTAAATGACCCCAATATAGATTAACAACACAAAGTAAATGTCTCCGTATGTGAACTTCATCATAAGGAACACAAGTGCGATGAGTGTTAGGGCGATGAGCACGAGTGCGATGTAAACCATGTTGATGACGGATCTTCTTGGTTTAGGAAGAGATGGAATGAGGAGGAAGATGAAGTTTTTGAATGAGAGGAATTTTGAAATTGGAAAATTTTGAAAAGTGAGGATTGAAAAGTGGGCGTCGAGTGGGTTTATAAATAGGAAGGAGGAATTTTGAAATTGTGTTTTTGTTTTATTAGAAGAAATAAAGCATAAGCTTTATATACTATGACTATAGACGAGAAAATAACACGTATGTGAAAACAAAGCTTCCTAACGAGCTACATGTAAATCATGTGTAAACACAAAATCTACTCAAATAAAAGCCTAGCAAATAACACTTATATACTAAACAAATATCATTTAGATATAAGTAGAAAGTCATACCGAATGCACTTAGGAATGTCTTTTACAAATGACAAATGTCACTTAGACGATTCCCGCTCCTTTATGCCTAAGATACCTTCTTAAGGAAGGTATTCTTGTTACCAAGCAACTCCTAAAGCTTGGTGGGTATGACCTTTGACTAATCAACATCACAAAGAAGATTAGTGCAATTTAAGTGAAAAGAAAAGAAAAAAATGTTGTTATCAAATCAACATCCAAACATATCGCTTTTGAAAACATGATGTTTGTTTTAAAAAGAACTTCTTTGTAGTTTTCAATTAACTATGGATCGTATCAAGTTTTTAAAGTACAATATACTTCAAGAAATTTGGTAACAAAGCTCTGATGCCAATTGTGGAAAACTAGAAGGGGGGGTTGAATAGTTTTACCAATTAAAACTTCCTTTTAATCTATTTAGATTGACTTATGTCAATCTATTTGGTTGTGTGTGTTGGATGTTGATAAGCAAGCATATAGAAGATATGTAATGAAAGAAAAGAGTAAGAAGCACAAAACCACAACGCAAGTATTTATAGTGGTTCGCCACAAGGTCACCTTCCTTGCCCTACTCCACCCCCGAGTCACCTACTCGAGTTCGTAATCACTACACCAAGCTCCTTATGGCGGAGAAGCCTTCACAACGCCGCTAACCTTTTTCCGCTACAAAGCTAAATACCGAGTTCTTTCACACCAAGGCGAACCACACCTAACACAACGTCGCCTACCCTTTAAACGGTGCTAGGCTAACCACCGAGTTCTTTCACACCTTAGGTGAACTACACCTTCACAACGTAGCCTACCCTTTATACGGTGCTAGGCTAACCACCGAGTTCTTTCACACCTTAGGTGAACTACACCTTCACAACGTCGCCTACCCTTTATTAGGTACTAGGCTAAGCACCTAGTTCCATTGTTGGAGGAACTACTACCACATTACACCAACGACTAATCCCAAAGGAGATCTACTCCTTTACAACATCATCAAGGACATCAATATCCTTGGATCTAATGCTAGTCTATCTAGTACATCGAAACACACCATATCGATTGTACATCTAAGGCACCTTTCACTAATGCCTTTGACTAGATCTACAAGACACCTTTCACTAATGTCTTGTGTCTTCACTTCTAAGCACCTTTCACTAGTGCTTCCTTGTCTTGACTTTTAAGCACCTTTCACTAATGCTTCTTTGTCTTTGACTTCTAAGCACCTACCACAAGTGCTTATCCTATGGACGATAGATACCCTTCACTAATATCTTCATCTTGACACTTGAGACATCTTTCACTAATGTCTTCAACACTATACTTCTTTGAAGAAAGAAAGGAATCATCAACAAGAGGACTTCAGTAGCCTTGATGATGAGGAAGCATAGCAACTCATGGACTTGAGCTTACTTGACTTCAAAGGTGGTGATCTTGCCTTTAAGAGGAACCTAAAAGATCACACAAAAACAAAACTACAAACATAGATCTCTTGGATCTAAGGTTAGTGAGATCTAACTAAAGGGAGAAAGTGTGTTAGAAAGAGGATTGAAAGGGGTGAGGAATAATGAAGAAATGACTCACTATTTATAGGTAAATTTCCTCACTGTTCCCACGGATCCCACGGATCCCTTCCACTTGGGATCCGGCTAGCACAAAGCTAGGGATCCGTGGACGCCCTCTTTACCCATGGGTATTTTTGGTTATGGGTCATGGGTCATGGGTTATGGGTTGATCCATGGTTTTTCTTCTAGATACAATGTACCTTAAGGATACATTGAACTTGTATAAGTGGTATATATAAAACCATGGGTTATGGGTCAAAACCATTTGCTAGTTTTATCTATTTAGTATATACTTGTTTTTTTACCCATTTTAGTATATACTTGTTTTACCCATTTAGTATACTTAGCTTAAGTATGTGTTAACTCAATATGTAAACACTAGTTGTTGTACATATATATCTAGATTATAAAATCACTTATACTTGTTAAGCCAATATGTAAACACTAGTTGTTGTACATATATATCTAGATCATAAAATCACTTATACTTGTTTTAGTGTTTTATGTGAAAATGTGAATATGTTAGAAAACTATTAGTTCAAACCATTTACGTATTTTATTTGTTTCGTTAATATGATTTTACTTTTGTTATCGACAAAACATTAGAAGATCGTAAAATATAAATAAACATTTTTACGGCTTATTTGTATTAACAGTAACCGTAACCAAGCAAACGTACCGAGATACGTACCGTTGAACAACCCACAATGACACATAACCTAGGGAACATACCTCGAGTCCCAGTACCTGGTCCACAAGATCAAGCTCCCGATCTCCGAACGATGGAGGAGCTTTGCCAACCCACGATGGATGGACGGGGCGGTCCAATTGCCCCGCTTAACATCGAAGCCACGGACTTTGGACTTAAGCATCACATGATACAACAAGTCCAAACCTTTTGCCAATTTCACGGATCACCGGGTGACGATGCCAACAAGCATCTTGACAAATTTCTCACCGTCACCCAAAGTATGATGCAAAATAGGGTCACCGATGACGCCCTTCGCTTGTACCTCTTTCCTTATTCTTTGACGCTTCATGCCACCGCATGGTTTGATCGTCTTCCCAAAAATTCAATCCATAGTTTTGACAGAATGATCTCCAAATTCTTGGCGAAATACTTTCCACCATCGATGGTGACGAAACTACGGAATGAAATCAGTAATTTTCGGCAGCAACCCGATGAGTCCTTATTTGAGGCATGGGAACGCTATAAGCTTTGATAACGCTACACGCGTCGTTCGGGGTCAAAGGAACTTCCTTTTCGTCGAGCAAGTTTTATAACACCCTAGGCAGTGAACCTAATCGTTGTAGTGTAGTAATTAGGGTAAGCCACGGGTATTGATATCGTTCTCTAGGGGAATAGGAATGCTAGTAAGGAGTTACTACACTAAGGTTGAGGTTGAGGAAGATTATTTTTATCTTTTTATGTTTTATGAAATGGAAAGGTACGAATCTCGGGTATTGGATTGGGGGTTGGTATTTCACCGATTACTCTACTATTATCTAATTATCTAAACTAAGGTTGTGGGAGTCTATGTCTAATTAATGTGTGCTCGTATGATAGTTTAAAGATGTGTTTACTTAGGTTGTACTACTCCTTAATTATCTCCTATTGATGGTTGAGTTGTCACGCCTTATTCTTAGTTGCGTTGTGTGTCTAAAGTTGTAGGGTATCGTTTCTCCCAACTCTTTGAACTTACCAAAGGGTCTCATCTACAAACCCACTAGGGATGATAAACTCTTACTCTAAGGCACTCTTTGGATGGTTTAGCCTACAACTACTCGTAATTATATTCTAAGGTTCACAAAGATGAATCAAGCATTAAGTACACAACGAATAACCTATCACATTACTAGATCATTAATCAACTAAGATAAGAAACAACCAATCAATGTTCAATAATTAAGTTTCATACTTCCTAAGCAAACACACAAATAAATTAGCCGAACATGGAGAACATGCAAGCATACACACAAATAATCAAAGACATAATTGAATTAATGAAGTAAAGACTTATCTTGATGTAAGATAGGGTTTAAAACCCTAAAATATCGTACAAGACACCTTAGGTTCGGTTTTAGGTTTTCACCCAAAAGACTCTCTACAAAAGACCGAAAAATTCGGATTCTATATATAAGATTACATATGCGACGGCGCACCTTATGTTTAGTGACGCCGTAGTGTCGCCGCCATTAGGGTTTCGCCTTGGCCACGTTAACCTTGCGACGGCGTCACCTTATGTCCGTGACGCCGCCTCTTCACTTATGACGTCGTCTGGATTGCATCTAGGCCGTCGAGTAGCGACGGCCTACTCTTTCACAACTAGACGCCGTCGCTTGAAAATACGAGTTTTGGGTTCCGGACCGTCACAACAATTTTGGGACGGCGTCGCTATTAGCACCGACGCCGCCGCTTTCTAATTTCAAAGAAATGTGAGTGTCTCGATTTTGACTTTAGCCATTTTCTTCATATATTCGCGCTTTTCGTCCAAATAAGTGCCATTCCAAGATTTTGCCTTCAAGAGACCTAAAAGTGAAAAGGAACGATATTAAGCAATAACGGATACAAAGTGATCAAATAAGGACTAAAACGACCCTCAAAATGGTACCTTTTAAAACCTTATCAAATATCCCTACACTTGTTATTTGCTTGTCCTCAAGCAAATGTGCTTTTAGCCAATTAATTTATAAGTTGGGGTCATGAAGCATTAATTCAAAACGGTCCACAACACATATAAGCCCCAAAAAGTCATAAAAGCACGGAATTACATACTAGCACCTCACATGGGGTGTTTGGATACTCACATCTCTCTCGGGTGTATATATGAAATATAACAAATAGGAAATGGAAGATAAACACTCATTAACCGGTCCTAGTACATAGATTACCATAGGCTTGAGAATAGATCAAACCTCCATCGCTTATGTAAGCACCTAGGAAAGACTATCAAAGAGGTCTTTAAAGGGTTGTAATGTTAGGCTTACGGTAGGGAAACAAGGGTTTGGTGGGATAGGCTATTTAGTGGTGGTAAGTCAAAATATCTATATTAATTGCATACGAAGAATGGCGTTGCTAAGCCAAGACTCGACACTCTAAACTCTAGATAATCAAATAAATAAACATAAATTCAAAGATAGATGTAGGATGGTAGCCCGTATTTTTTTTTTTTTTTTTTTTTTTTTTTTTACACTCTATTTTTTTTTTTTCTTTTTTCTATTTTTTTTTCGATTTTTTTTTCATACACTTTACTCTACCATCCTCTACGGTAACATCAAAATAATAGGGATTTATAGGCACATCCCTACACTTGAGTTTTATTACTCTAACACTAATTTGACCCGATTTGAAAAGATCAAAACACTTGGGGTACATTATTACGCAAACAAAGGGAATTTGAATTTTAACGCCCTTCCGTCATTTCATAAACTTTAACTTTTCCCATGAATCCCAATCGTCCCAAAACTGTATACAAAGGATATGACTCGACTTAGCAACTTATGCAAGCAACTAGATAATTGAACTAAGGGTTTAGGGTGATAACAAACATTTGCACTAAAAGTGAGTGCATAAGGGGTAGGCTAAGGCGATTTGGGTGTATATTTGGGGTGGGGTGTAAACAATGTTTTCATTGATATTCGAAAAACCAAACATCACGAGAACCGCGAAAAGGATAGGCTCGAGGGGTTAACTAGGGTATCGTGTACTAAAGATGAGTACAACGCAAAGGGTGTGGGGAATTACTCAACCGATGTGGAAGAAGTAATTATATTACGGTATCAAACAAGGGTTATCCTAATGCCTCTTATCATTTAGTTATTCCTAACTACACAAGTGTAGCCTCACTTATGATCTCGGAATGCATCACAAAACAAGTTCTAGAATCTAATATACTATCGGTTCACACTCTAAGCATTGAAGATGAATGCTTTAATTCCTACTAATCTAAGGGCGATCCTCACATTTTGGGTGGAATTTGGGTGGTAAAGGGTTTTTGTGCTAGTCATGCAACTTCCTATCCGTGAGACGCTTTTGTTAAGACTAATGGCCCACTCCTATATGTCATAAACATTTTAAATTTGGTGCCAAAATTACCCTAACCGACATTTCCTCATGGTTTATTACACAATCACAATTGGACAAAGCAAATAGTCAAGGATGAGCATAGTTTCAAAGTTCTCGCTTTATTTTCCTCCCTACACTTAAACCGAACATTGTCCCCAATGTTCCCGAAAGTATCAAAGTTATGATAAAAGAAGGTAATCAAAACGAAGAAACTAGTACTCCCGATTAGCTCGGTAGGATCCGTAAAGTGGTGGTTAAACTTTTCAAGAAGAATTATTGCGTGAAAAGCTCCTTCCAATCTTATGTAACTTCTTCCCGACAAACTAAACCTCGCACACTTGAAGAAAACAAACGAAACCTTCGCGTAAAATCGGCGGTAATAATATATATAAGACTCGATTTAAACTAGGATATAATGCTTGTGGAATGGATGTTTACGAATTTCTAAGAAAATTAAGACCGGAAAATTCCAAAATTTATAAGTAGCTCGTAAAACGAGAAAAAGTAATCGATGTTTTAATCCTTCCCGACGCCAAGTTGCAATCTGACGTTTGCAATCTCGACGCCGTCGAGTTATCCCGACAAAACCGGTATGCGATTTTCGAAAATTTACATCTTTAGAATCGGAAAATTTCGCAAAACATCCATTATGACTCGATACAAGCATTTGACTCGAACAAACAAACATAAATATCTTTTAGTTAATTGTTATTCTCATGTTTACGCTTTTTTTGAAAACGTGTAATCCTCCCTACACTTATCCCTTATGTAAAATACCTTTATATGCAATTAAGACGAGGTTAAAACAAAATAAAGCATTTTACAAATTTAAACATGAGGATAAACAATTAATAAAAGATATATGACACTAACAAGCAAACAATTAAACATGGGTTGCCTCCCACGAAGCGCTTTTCTTTATTTAAGAGTCTTGTAGCTAGACTCATAGTCGTGTTCCCACGCTGCCCTAATCTTAGAGGCCCATTCGATCTCCTTAACTCTTCTTTCATCACGAATATATTCATGCCCTAGTTCAAGACAAGCGATGTAGTAAACTTTGTTCTTCCACCTACTTGAATGCCGGAATGTTATCTACATCTAAATTATCCATGCCCTCAAAATTCTTATTTTTGTGGGGCATTATATATTTAACATTCTCGGTTTCATTTGAGAACTCGATTATCCCTTTCTCTTTATCATAAACCATCTTAGACTCTTCTATAAATGGTTTCCCAGTATCACGCCTCCTAAAACCCATCAATGATTCCTTTGACATTTTCCATAATCATGAAATCACACCTATATGTGAAGTTACCTATGAACACGTGCAATCCCTTAACCCTCCCACATAGTTACTTGCTTTCCTAGGCGAAGGGGTTCCTCATAGGCTCTAGCTTTTGCTCATGATCCAATTGTAATAGAGCCTAGACATTATATTCATGGGTGCCTTATAATCAATGTAGGTGTGATCCATGTATAAGTATCCAATCATACACGGTATTTTGATGTTTTAGGGTTTCCTCCTTATACGAGGCTCGAAGGTGGTCTTGGAAAATTAACCACATTATGGTGATAAGTGGTTTATTTCCTTTAGGGTATGAATCAAAGTACTCCCTAAGTTCTCCCTTCTCCTTACTACCCTCCATAATTTCTAACATCTTATAATCTCCTTTTCTAGATCATCATCCGAATCACTTGTAGTCGAATCACTATCTAGAGGTTGATCGATTCCTTAAGGGCTTCCTCAAGTGTATTCTCAATTATCATATTTAATTTCCTAAGCTCTCCAATCTCACCCATGATACGGGCTCAAGTTGGTTAGCGTAGGTCGGGTCAAGCAGTGGGTATTTGTTTGGTGGTGAAGCGTTGTTTGGTTGTTGGTTATCGAGTGGTGGTTGGTTATCACCTTCCATGATGAAAAGTGATAGGGTTACGAACAAAGGTCACGAAGAAGGGGGATAGACTAAGAGAAAGCTAAAAATGAGAAAAAAGTTTACTTGATAGGAATCAAGCAAAGAACCTAAACGAGGTGGACTACTAACTAGCTATTCTAGTCCCCGCAGCGCGCCTAAAACTTGATAACGCTACACGCGTCGCTCGGGTCAAAGGAACTTCCTTTCGTCGAGCAAGTTTTATAACACCCTAGGCGTGAACCTAATCGCTGTAGTGTAGTAATTAGGATAAGCCACGGTATTGATATCGCTCTCTAGGGAATAGGAATGCTAGTAAGGAGTTACTACGCTAAGGTTGAGGTTGAGGAAGATTATTTTTATTTTTATGTTTTATGAAATGGAAAGGTACGAATCTTGGGTATTGGATTGGGGGTTGGTATTTCACCGATTACTCTACTATTATCTAATTATCTAAACTAAGGTTGTGGGAGTCTATGTCTAATTAATGTGTGCTCGTATGATAGTTTAAAGATGTGTTTACTTAGGTTGTACTACTCCTTAATTATCTCCTATTGATGGTTGAGTTGTCACGCCTTATTCTTAGTTGCGTTGTGTGTCTAAAGTTGTAGGGTATGCGTTTCTCCCTAACTCTTTGAACTTACCAAAGGGTCTCGCCTACAAACCCACTAGGATGATAAACTCTTACTCTAAGGCACTCTTTGGATGGTTTAGCCTACAACTACTCGTAATTATATTCTAAGGTTCACAAAGATGAATCAAGCATTAAGTACACAACGAATGACCTATCGCATTACTAGATCATTAATCAACTAAGATAAGAAACAACCAATCAATATTCAATAATTAAGTTTCATACTTCCTAAGCAAACACACAAATAAATTAGCCGGACATGGAGAACATGCAAGCATACACACAAATAATCAAAGACATAATTGAATTAATGAAGTAAAGACTTATCTTGATGTAAGATAGGGTTTAAAACCCTAAAATACTATACAAGACACCTTAGGTTCGGTTTTAGGTTTTCACCCAAAAGACTCTCTACAAAAGACCGAAAATTCGGATTCTATATATAAGATTACATATGCGATGGCGCCACCTTATGTTTAGTGACGCCGCCGTGTCGCCGCCATTAGGGTTTCGCTTGGCCATGTTAACCTTGCGACGGCGCCACCTTATGTCCGTGACGCCGTCCTCTTCACTTCTTCACGCCGTCTCGATTGCATCTAGGCCGTCCCGAGTAGCGACGGCCTACTCTTTCACAACTAGACGCCATCGCTTGAAAATACGAGTTTTGGGTTCGGACCGTCACAACAATTTTGGGACGGCGTCGCTATTAGCACCGACGCCGCCGCTTTCTAATTTCAAAGAATGTGAGTGTCTCGATTTTGACTTTAGCCATTTTCTTCATATATTCGCGCTTTTCGTCCAAATAAGTGTCATTCCAAAGATTTTTCCTTCAAGAGACCTAAAAGTGAAAAGGAACGATATTAAGCAATAACGGATACAAAAGTGATCAAATAAGGACTAAAACGACCCTCAAAATGGTACCTTTTAAAACCTTATCAAGCTTTCGATTGATCGATGTCCGAACCACAATATGTTGCTTGTCACCCAAATATATACATTCTATAACGGGTTAACATTGAGACATCGTGACACAATCAATGCTGCTGCCGGTGGTACCTTTATGAAAAGGCGACCTGAAGAGTGCTATGATCTCATTGAAAACGTGACTGCCCACCACAATTATTGGGATTCCTCAGCCGAGAGGAGTGAGTCAATGAGATCTACCACTCTTCCATCTTAGGAATACACGACTCTCACCAAAAAGATTGAAGAAATATCCACTGCTGTGCTTAAAATGAGTCTAAATAATAATAATCAACAAGTGCATGTCGTGAACAAGAGTTGTGAGACTTGTGGTGGTCCACATCCTTATTTTGAGTGTCTAGCCTCCGGTGGCTTCACTCAAGAGAGCGTATATGCCGCTTCGGGTTCCTACAATACGGGAGGTAATTCCTACCAACCGCAAGGAGACCGTAACCTTCTAAGCTATCGCTCTAACAATTACCTTGGACCACCCGGTTCAATAAAATCGAAACAATCGAATGTGCAAAATGAAATAATCGGTTCAATCAAAATCGAGTCGAATCGAATTTTCAAAATCATGGTTTTCAAAATCAAAGTTTTCAAAATCAAGGAAATTTTAATCAAAACCGATTCCAATCTCCGAACAAAACGTGCAAGCCTCATCTCCTCAAGCTTCCATTGAACTTGCTAACTACATCAAGAACAATGATGCTAAGATGGTGTCTATGCAAAATCGACACCACTTTGAAAATGATTTCACTTTTGAGCTTAGAGCTACTAGCAACAAAATTGATCAATCTAATAGCAAGATTGAAAGCATGTTTGCTAGTCTCATAAGTCAAAAGAATCAAGCTTCAACTTCGGGAGTTCTTCCGAGTAACAACGCTCCCAACCCAAAGGGAGAGTTGAATGCTATTGCTACTGTAGTGGTAAATCTTATGAGGACCCTCGATGCCTACTCCTTCTCCGGTGAGGATGTGGAACTAGAAACCGAGGAGCCAAAGGACAAGGTGCATATCTCAAGCCCACGGCATCAAGACAATTCCAACCTCCGTTGTCCTACCTCTAATTCCGAACCCGTTGTTCGATGAATACCCTAAGCCTTCACTTCCTTATCCTTCAAGGCTTAATGACCAAAAGCTCCTTGATAAAACTAGTCAACAAATGGAGAAGCTTATCCAAATCTTTCAAGATTTGCATTTCGAGATTAGTTTCATGGACGCCTTCTTCTTATGCCCAAGTTCGGTCCGACAATCAAGAATTTGTTGAATAACAAAGAAAAGATTTCAAATGGCCAAAACTTCATTGAACGAGAATTGTTCGTGGTTATCCTCAAAAGCTTCCGAAAGCTAGGAGACCCCGCAAGTTCCTCATCCCGTGATTTTCAAGGAATAGTTCAATGCTCCGCTTTGGCCGATCTTGGCGCTAGCATTAACTTGATGCCACAATCCATGTGGAAGAAGCTGCTTACCCCACTCACACCTACACGTATGATCCTCGAGCTTGCCGACCGCATAAATTCTCATCCGTTAGGTATAGCCGAGGATGTATGTGTGAAAGTAGGAGAATTTCATTTCCCGTCGACTTTGTTGTTGTCGAATTTGATGTCGATCCCGAGTGCCCTCATCCTGGGAGGTGCTTCTTAAAATGGGTCGCATTGATCGACGCTGATGAAGGGGAAATCACCTTGAGGGTAAACAAGGAAGCCGTTAGTTTCAATCTCGATCAAGTTACGAGATACTCCCCAATTATGAAGACAATTCCACAACAAAATTGATGTCCTTGGCATTGTGTCGGAGGAGTATTCTCAAGAACTTCTTGGATTCTCGAGTGGCAATCCCACTTCGGTTGATCCCATCGTTGCTTTCTTCTTCCCTCCCTCACCCGCTTGAGGGAAGTGACTTTATTTTGGAAGAGATTGAAGCATACTTGTCTAGTGATTCTGTTTCATGGGAAATTGATCACGCTCCCATCGACATCGAGGGAGATATTCTTCTCATCGAGAAGATGCTCAATGATGATCCTTCATCACTCCCTCACACAAGCGAGCCATCGCTTGGAAACTTTCCGACATCAAGGGTATTAACCCAGAATTTTGTACACACAAGATTCTTATGGAGGATGACTTCAAACCGGCGGTCCAACAACAAAGAAGGGTGAATCCTAAAATTCATGAGGTTATCAAACAAGAAGTCATAAAACTTCTCGATGCCGGATTGATTTACCCTATCTCGGATAGTCCTTGGGTGAGCCCCGTTCATTGTGTGCCCAAAAAGGTGGCATAACCGTTATTGAAAATGATGAAAACGAGTTGATTCCTACTCGATTGGTGTTTGTGAGTGGTGAAAAACACAATATCAATATATATCAAATTAATCGTAAAATTCGACAAATTAACCTTTTAGGAAAAGGGTTAACGTACCAAACCTTATGGGTGTGATAAAAGTGATTTCGCCATAGGTGCCGTCTTGGGCAACGAAAATCAAAACATTTACAAATTTATACATTATGCTAGCAAAACTTTGATCAAGCTCAAGCACATTACACTACGACGGAGAAAGAATTACTAGCCGTAGTGTATGCTTTCGAGAAGTTTCGCCATACTTGATCTTGTCAAAAGCATAGTGTATACGGATCACTCGGCCATCAAATATCTTTTTGCTAAGCAAGATGCAAAGTCGAGGTTGCTCTGATGGATTCTCCTCCTACAAGAATTTGATATCATCATCCGTGATAAAAAAGGAGCCGAGAACCTAGCGGCTGATCATCTCTCTCGTCTTGAAAATCCACATCAAGATGTGCTCGAGAAAAAGGAAATAAACGAAACGTTTCCTCTCGAGACACTTAATGTGGTATCTCATCGTAGAGATTCGAGTACCCCATGGTTTGCCGACTTTGCAAACTATCATGCGGGTAACTTTGTTGTGAAAGGGATGTCGTCCCAACAAAAGAACAAGTTTTTCAAAGATGTTAAGCATTATTTCTGGGACGACCCCTACTTGTTCAAAATCTGTGCGGATCAAGTCATACGACGGTGTGTTCACGACCAAGAAGCTACCGAAATTCTCAAGGCTTGTCACAATGGACCCACGGGGACATCATGGTCCTAACTACACCGCCAAAAGGTGTTTGACTCGGTTTCTATTGGCCCACAATCTACAAAGATGCCCACGACTTAGTTCAATCTTGCGACGCTTGTCAACGCTATAGCAAAATCTCTAAAAGAGATGAAATGCCTCAAAATGCCATTCAAGTGTGCGAGATATTTGACGTGTGGGGCATCGACTTTGTGGGCCGCTCCGCCTTCTCGAGGAACAAGTATATACTCGTGGCGGTCGATTATTTGTCCAAGTGGGTAGAGGCGAAAGCGCCACCCACCAACGACGCCCGAGTAGTTGTGAAGTTCTTAAAGTCTCTTTTTCCGCTTCGAACCCACGCCCATCATTAGTGATCGCGGTGCGCACTTTGCAACGATCAATTAGCAAAAGTGATGCTTAAGCACGGTGTCACCACCGCCTCTCGACCGCGTGATCACCCCAAACTAGTGGGCAAGTGGAAGTATCGAATCGGGTTTGAAAAGAATCTTGGAGAGGACCGTAGGTGAAAACCGTGCCTCTTGGTCGGACAAACTTGAAGATGCACTTTGGGCCTTCCGTATCACACAAAACACCCATCGGGTGTACTCCTTACAAGCTTGTGTAACGGAAAGGCGTGTCATCTCCGATCGAGCTCGAGCACAAAGCCTATTGGGCCTTGAAGCATGTAAATTTTGACCTTAAGTCCGCGGGTGATCACCGGAAAGTTCAACTCAATGAATTAAATGAACTCCGTGATCAAGCTTCACGAGAACTCATTGATCTATAAAGAAAAGACAAAGAAGATCCATGACTCAAAATTAAGAACCGCGTTTTCACGTCGGTGACCGAGTCCTTCTTTTCAATTCTAGATTGAAAATCTTCTGGGAAGCTTAAAACCTGTTGGATGGTCCATTCACCGCTACCAAAGTTTTTCCATATGGCACCATCGAGTTATCTCAAACTGACGGGCTAAACTTCAAGGTGAATGGACATAGGTTGAAGCATTATTTTGGAGGGGACGTACCATCCATGGTTGTCCCGGATCTCCAAACCTTCCCCACAAACCAATGAATTTGGGGTCGAGTCAAGCTAGCGACTCGGTTAACAAAAACAGTAGCATTCAATGGGTTTTCACCCATGTTTCTGACTTCTTTCTATTTTCTAACAACTAAGTGTGGAGGGAAACCTCCACGGTGTTTGCTGCTTGTGTGTCTGCTCTTGTTTTTAGGAGTCCCTTTGATCGTGATGATTGATGCGCCTGTTTTCAATCCAGCCGCCCAATATCCGATCATTTTGCTAACGTTTATCTGGGGATATATTTTCCAAAATCCTTTATGTGTTAAATAACAGATTTCGTCCACACACTTGGCTAATGGTATTACCTTTTTCCGTTCGATAGTATCGGCTTCGGCCGGGACTTTGAATATTGAGGGCAATATTCAATTCTAAGTGTGGGGGGGAATTCTGTCGAATTTTCTCACATTTGTACCCTCTAGTCCCTAGTACCCCCGTTTTGTCCCAAAATTAAAAAAAAAATTGCATAAAAATAAAGTGTTAACACTTCGGTGTTGATAAAAGTTTAGTCTTGATTAGGTTAGAACAAAGGGAATCCCGACTGCTAGAGTGTTGATCTAGCCGCTTCCTTAACGATTAGGCTAAGTTTTTACGAGTTGTGCAAATGAAAATGCTAAGCGTGGAGTAGTTGGTTCTCTTTAGAGCTTATATAAGTAATCTATGGCTTTTCTCCCAGCGAGCTCTTAATTGAACCTAATATAGTGTCGCTTTCAAACCTTCGAACATAAAAATCGCTTTGTTATGCAATAAAATTTTAAGCGATTTTGATAAAGAGTTAGAGTTCAACTTTTGTTTAAATTTTGGGAAAGCATACTTTCTTAAAATCGGAATAATATTGCAAAATGAAAGTATCGTAAAAGTGCTTGAATGATGCAAAAGTAAAATTGCAAAAAAAAAAAAAAAAAAAAAAAAAAAAAAAAAAGGTGAAAAAATGAAAGTTGTTGGTGAAATAAGAAGTTATGAATAAATGTGCTAAACTTGCTTTTCTTAAATTTAAATCGAGTTGAACTCGGATTCACAATTTTATCTTAAAAGCAACGGAATTTAGAGATTATTAATTTCAAAGGTCTAGAAAGCTTCTAGTATTCTCTGGGGTGTCAAAAGCACGGTCACTTAAAACTTATGTTTTGGGATGTGCCGAGAAGAAAGTCGTTACATGGAGTAATTTGGCCTTTGAGTTTTCAATCTCTAAATAATCGGTGGTTGTTGTCCATTCAAGTCTTAATATTAAGTTAGCGGAAGTTTCTAAACCTTTGGAATCGAACCAAATTGATTCCTACTATTCTCTGGGGTGTCAAAAGCCTAGTCACCTAAAGCCGATCGTTTGGGATGTGCCGAGAAGAAAGCCGCTACATGGAAAAGGCCCTTTTCGAACCTTAAGTTTTTAGATTTCCGGTGAATTAATATCAAACTTGAATATATAACAACCGTGATGAGTGTCGATTTTTATGATTAAAGTTTTGAAAACAACACACACACTTAAAATGTATAAATTGCGGGAGTAAAAAAGTTAAGTCTCGACTTACATAGATTATTTGTATAAGTAGTATTAGCATTTTACAAAAACATTTGCACAATAAGTATAAAAAAAGAGGATGACGATTATAATTCCCTGGAGACACCCATTTTGTGTGAATCCCGTTCCATGATGCCGCTTATTTTTTGATAATCAAGCATGTTGTTTACGTTTCAGTTTAAGTTTCTCGCATCAAATAAAAAGTCGAAACGGGGTAGTCTTGGTAATCTTGAGTCTTTCATTACTTCATATGATTGATTGCTAGGGACTAGCAATTGCCTAGTGTGGGGGAATTTGATGAGTGCTTATTCACTCATCGTTTTTACCCATCTAAGACCTAAAAAATGAATAAAAACACCCAAATACGATCAAAATATGTTAAAAATATCCTCGGAGTGTGTTTTATGTCTTTCAGGTACAAAAGGATTTAGAACAGAGCGAAACGGAAAAATCGAAATGAAACTGAAAAGGTGCAACAAGACGAGTCGGAAGCAATTTTCTACATTTCAAGCCCGAGATGCGTTTTGAGAGTGATCGGGGAAAACAACCTAAAACCTATCCCGAACCCAAAATCCCATTTTCCTTTTCCGACACCAAAAATGTTCAAAACACCTTTTAATCAAAATCTATTTTAAAACCGACTTTTGTAAAATTTTATTTTGGTTTCTTTAAAAAAAAAAAAAAAAAAAAAAAAAAAAAAAACTACAAAATTTAAAACTAAAAATACATTTTACAATTAAAACACTTTTAATAAAATTAACCTTTCCCTTTTCAACCCTTCTTCCCACAACCCTTTCCTCTCTTCTCCTTCCTCCCAAAACCGGAGAAAAACGCAAACCCAACTCACAGAAACCTTATCCCGCCAAGAATCCCACTCAATGCCTCGTCACTCCCCACTATCTCCTATCACTCAAGACTTGAAACCGCAAGCAATAAGCCAAAGAGTTCACATGTGACCCATCCACCTTGGCAATCCTCGCTCACCCATTGGAGAAGGCGCTTTAATGGTGGTGATTCTTTGTATTTGGCGCCAAGATTGTTGGATGGCTAGGATGACTTCAAAGAAAACACAAGTACCTCAGCTCAAGTTTTCTCCTCACATAGAAAGCACACCAAGAAGTTTGAAGACCCATGAAGACTTATTGTAGCCATTGATATGAGGCATCCCTAGTCTTAGTTTTAACTCAGTTTTCAGTCTTTTAAATTCAAATTGTAGTTTGTTTTCTCATTAATGAAAAGTCCTTTTTTTATCAATTCTGTTTCACTAGCATTTGATTTATCTTAGTTGTTTAATGTTTTGTTTCAAGGTCCTATGTTAGTTTACCATTTCAAGTTTAGCAAAGAAAACCAAAATCAGTTTCTGAAAAGTAGTTTTTTTCTCAAAATCCATTCTCTTCGGGGGTGTTTGTTTTAAGCTACTAGGTGGTCAAAATCATGTTTTCACCCATTTGACTTATCAAGTCAAAGTTCTTTTATCAATTATGGGTTAGTGAGAAATGATTTTATAAAATTTGTACAAGTTTAGATAAAATAAAAATCTATTTTCTGTCTTTCTCAAGATTTCAGACAGATGTACCACCGTCATTGCTCATGAGCTCATTTTTTTTCAAATTTTAATTGATGTCTAAAATTGGCAAATGTTGTTTTTATTCAGTCCTTGTATTCCCCACATAATCTACTTTCGCTTGCAAGCTTTAGCATCATCTAGCATAGTTAAAATTGAAGTTAAAATCGCTTTTTTTATCGCTTTTCCTGTTTGACAATTAAGTCGAAATCAAGATATTAGCGACTTTATTTTAAACTGTTGTAAAGCTTTTCCAACCCCCAAATCGGTTTTATTTAATCTTGGCCATGCTAACTTTTGTTTTCTGAAGCTGTCTCAACCTTGGAAGGCTTTTGGTGGTCTAAAAATAAGCCCCAACATGCCACTTAAGGATGTTTGCAGCCTAAGTTAAGCATCACAGGTCACTTTTCTTTCATTTAGCTTAGTTAGGATTTAATTTACTAGTAGTATAATGGATGTAGGCTTAGTTTAAGTACTAACTTATTAGAGTTTATCATACTAGTTTAGAGCTTATTTTTTCAAATTTCTTCATTAGCTTAGGATTTCCTTATGCCTACTGATGTCCTCACTTAGTTTGCTTAATGGTAGCTTATTTTTTGTATATGCTCACTGGTTGTAACTACTCATTGCTTGATCACCTTAATTGATTAGTGCTTAAAAATCTGCTAAGAAGTGATTAAGGGATGTTTGGTTGGTTGTTTAAGAAAGGTGTTTGTATGTGATTGATGAAAGAGTTTGCATACAGCTCGTTTTAGCCTTTCTCAGAAAAGAGTTTTTACAAAAGTTCTTATATTGGTTGTATCTTAAAGCGTTTAAAGAAAGAAAAAAAAAAGGTTTTCAAAAAACAAGCAAGAGGTAGGATTTGAAAACCTGACCTCTTGCCTGTGAAAGCACTAAGATAGCACCACACAACCAACTGGCCTTGGGACCTCCTTTGTTCCTTTCTTGCGCAATTAAACCTTTAACTAGTCTTTAGCAGTTTTAGCATTAAGCCTTTCTTAGCTTATTCAACAGCTTATTTCCAAAGTATAGAATTGTTTTCTTAATTTTGTTAAGTCAAGCATCAACAAAAGTACTTGCTGTGATTTTTCCATATTTTTCTTGATTAGTTTAATATTTTTAATTAATTAATTAGATTAAATTAGATTTTAATTCATAGTAATTATTTTAAAAGTCGAAAAAATTCCCGGTCTTTTTCTAAAATTATTTTTAGTCAATTAGGATGTAGGAAAATTGATTTCACACCCGTAGCCCTTAAATTGCAAAATTTCACGTTTATGGCTCTGGTCTTTCCCGGTTTTTCGTGTTTTTACGTTTTAGCACCCTAGGACTTAGTTTAGCTTCGTTTTATCATTCGTTAGGCTTAGTAATAGTTAATTTGTAGTTGTTTAGGGTTCCCTTGCCTTAATTACTTCCCCGTTAATTAATGTGTAGATAACGTAATCAAACAAATCATTATAACCAATTCAAGTTATAAATCACAAAACTCAACGAATCCTTCCATTCACACCTCGTTGGGACACGACCCGGGAAATCACTTTTCCGGTATCACTTTTATCACACCCGTAAGGTTTGGTACGTTAACCCTTTTCCTAAAAGGTTAATTTGTCGAATTTTACGGTTAATTTGATATATATTGATATTGTGTTTTTCACCACTCACAAACAAACGAATCAATCATACATGATTAGATTACTTACACTGTCAATTCAACTTTAAAGCAACTTAACTATTGAAACATCACATGTAAAATAAAAATAATGTGCATTGTATGTGTAAACTTCGACAAAACGTTGAGTGAGTAATCTCTACTACATAAAAAGGAAAAATGATCAAACCTTGAATTGTTGAATGTTGAAAATTTGATGAGTGGTCAAGCTAAAATTTGAAATATAGAATAACCCATGTGTTGAATGTCAAAGTTGAATTCTATAACTTTGCATGGTATTGCATGATAACTTTGCATAAAGAAAACTGTCATACCATATATATGTTAAATAACCCATGCGTATTGTTTCAAATCTGATGGAAAGTATTCAGTGTTTCAAACTGTCATACCATATACTGTCATGCCATATATACATTGTTTTAATCTGATGAAAAGTATTAATTGTTTCAAATGGAAAGTATTGCAAGAATCAAACCTTGAAATGTTTGAATAGTATTGAAACTGTTTAATTATTTGCAAAGGAAAGTATTAAAATTTTTAAATAGTACATGAATGAAACTGTTTAACTATGACTAACAACACACATAATACAACTTGCACTCCACCCTCTTTTTTCACTTTAAAACAAACGCCCTCATCAGCCACCCACACAAACTCACTCACGAATGACCACCAGCTTATTTCGCCGCCGCCACACTCACCGCCACCACCGCCAATTCTCCAAACACCACCACCACTGATTCACCAAACCCTCACCCCATCGAGACTCACCACTGCCGCAAACCCCATGAAAGACACCAACACCACTAAAACCCCCCGCATCAAAGAAGGTTCTTTCAAGTTTTTAGGTTTTTTAAAGAAAACTTTTTATGTTAGATCTATATAAATTTAATGTTTTCAAGTATTTTAGATCATATCATTTTGTTTACAGATCTGAGTTCTTAAAAATTTTGTGACAATTTTTAAGAATTTCTTGGAGCTATTGCCGTCGCCGGAATTTGCATCGTCGCCACCACCGAGACCCGTCACATCCGAGTCTAACCACCACAACAACCCCACTACCGGAACCTCTATATCACAAATGAGTTTATCATTTTTTATTTTTATTATTTTTTTTTGAATTTTTTTTTTGAATTTTTTTTTATATAGATTTACGTATTTAGTTTTGAGGTTTTTTTTAGATCTATGTTGCTATCATATTTTTCAGCCGTCGCTTTCGACGAAATATCTCTGCGTTGCCGGAATTTTCATAGCAGCCGATATGGGTGTTCAAAAAAACCGTGAAACCGACAAACCGAGCCGAACCGCTCAATCCGAAACCGAAAATATCCGAAACCGATAAAAACCGAAACCGAAAAAACCCGCTTATTACGGATCGGTTTTGGTTTTTATATTTAGATATCCATGGTTAACCGAACCGAACCGTATACAATATACATGAAGGTTTTTAACTAAATATTTGAATAATAGTACAAATATCGATTATATTATTACACTACTCTTATTGTATAACGACTTTTTTGCTCTTAATGTACACGTTTACTAGACATCTAAGTGTGAAAATAGATTATTGTGTTTGTAACATATAAACGTCGAACAAATATTTTTTGTTAATGTGTCATGTATGCTTATTTGAACGTAATTATGTGACGAATAACTTTAAAATGACTTTTGTCTATTCAATACTATTTAATACACTAAAGTTGCATGTTACCTTTTAGATCGTGTTATTGTTCATACAGTTAAACTTGTTTAAACGTCTAAAATGGTTAACCGTGAACCGAACCGCGGATAACCGCTCATTTCGGGTAACCTCATGTCCGGTTACCCGCCTAACACGGTTCGGTTTCGGGTAGTAAAATGAATTACCCGCCCCGTGATGGATAGTTAAAATATCCCAACTAACCGAACCGAACCGCCCCATGAACACCCTTAGCAGCCGACAGGTGTTGTTGTCACTGTCGTTCCACCGGGAACCTTATCTGTGGTCAGACATTGTTTGGTTACTTTTTAATATTTGTGGGTAATTTTTGTTATAGGTTTATGTAAATATTTATATAAACTTTTATGTAAATTTTTTTATAAAATTTATGAATTATTTGTTATAAAGTTATGTAAAGTTTTATATATTTTTATATCTAGATCATTTGTTTAAATTGGTGTGTATATTTGTTAATTTTGATTTAATTTGTTGGTAAGGTTTTTTTTTTTTTTTTTTTTTTTAGATTGTTGATTTCTAGTTTTTTGTTTTTCGATTTGGTGAAATATAATGTATGGGCCTGTTTTGGGTTTTTATTGATATGATGGTTCTTGGATTTCACCGGATCCGTGTTATTTGGATCTTTAGTGGTTTCAGTGGTGTTTGGATTTCATATGATATTATCTCAAACTTCAATGTCAAAGATTTAGAATTCTAAACTCTTATCTGTAACAAGCCTTGCACAAACCCCAACATACAAAGGAATTCCTGACATTTCAGCTAAATTTATATTCTTTTTCTTATATGTAACAAACTTAAAATGCGGAGAAACTGAAATCGAAACAAATCAAGGTAACTATTGTAATTGTAATGCAAATTAAAAAAAAAAAAAAAAAAAAAAAGCCCTTGAAAGTGAAAAGTATGAAATGGTAAATTTGGTAAGTCTGACTTCCTACTCATCTAGGACTTGAAAGTGAGGAAAGTATGAAATGGTTTTAACATGCATTAATGAAATCAGGGTCTATATATGGTAACATTGTAAGAACATTAAAAAAAACGGAACATTAATAAGCTGATCCTAATTTAGGCAAACAAGTTTCAAAATTTACTACCTATATTATATGGCAATAAACTACCAATCATTTCACAATATATATTTAGGCGTTTTAAACTGAGTAATGTTTATAATTTTATAATGCTTTTAATTGGGTCAGCTTTTTATTTTCTAAAATCATACCACTTCAATGTTAGTTGTGCCAATTCAAAACTTACGTTGCAACCCAATCGTTTTGTTTGACATGAATTGGATAACTATCTTCTATTATAACTAAGGCAATAATGTGTATTCTAATAAAGGTTGTTGTCATTTAAGCAACCACTTAACATTATGGTCTTTATTCATCTTTAACATCAGTTGAGATGATTTTTTGTTTTCTTCATTTGAACATTTTGAACGTTACACGAAACACTTACCACAATATCGCATGTCATTAATTGTCTGCCGCTAAAAACCACTACTGCTAGTCGCGGATACTCGCCTAGTATATAGTTAGTGTTTATACTTTTAAAGGTATTTGAATGTGTAAATATCACATATGCATGCAAATATACTTGTCAATACTTATAAACATATACATACATATACAAGTAAATCTAGCATGGATATAGAGATAATTTTTATATACTTATACATTAAAAAGATCATGGACAGGTTGGGGGTTTATGTCATCTCCACCCCCTCATCCTCGGTTTCATAATTCGGGAATTCCTTGTTCCCGTACCCGTCCCCCCGTCCCCGTCCCCATCCTCGTTAACTCGGGGATTCCTTAGTCACCTCAGGTTTGAGGATCGGGTCCCGGTTGAGTAAGTTTTTTTTAACCATCCTTAATCAGAGATTTTGCTTTAGGCCTACTGATGTTCTAATACGGTAAATTTCTAGTATCACATATTCTAATTTCTAATTCCAAATGTCTAGTATCACATATTCCAATTTCTAGTATCACATATTCCCATTCAAGCCATTTTCTATAATGGTTGGTTTGTTTTATTCCTTTGTCAATGACGACGTATATGGTCTATCGGCTGAATAGCTGGAAGACCTGGTACCCGAAAGATTAGCATACCGAAGGATCCATATCCGAAGGGATCGTTGACCTCACAGTACATTTGACATTTAGCTTGGACATATTTCGTCTCATTCTTCTGGGTGTCAGAGATGACGCTAAGGACAATGTCGTCGAACAAAGGTCACCGACAACACCAACGGTCCCAGAAAGCGACATGGCCAATGACCAGATAGTGACAACCTCACGATAAATACGCATACAAGAATTAGTAAAAGGTATCATTTTCACACACACACATTTATACTATACCCTTCGGTTAAACCCCTACTTACTCTCACGCCGGAATCTGGTCCTGGGATAACACCCGGGGCGAGACTAACGCATTGTTTCATATTCGCAGGTATCTAGAAGACTTCATCCACAAGGCTGAAGGATATCTGAAGAAGCTCACAAAAAAAAATACTTCGACATTGGCGCCATCCGTGAGACCCGCATTCAATCTATCAAGGCTATAGAATGACGGGTTCAACGCCTCCTGCAAAATCGGGAGGAGGGGGAACCAACTCCCCTCCAGTGACAAGAGAGCAGTTAGAAGGGTATCTTTCTGCACTCAAGTCCATGATCCAAGAACACAACAGCCGAAGAGACACCGTTGATCCGATACGACTAGACTTTACGGAGGAGACGACCTCTAGAAAGGACAACTCCGCGGGGAAGAGGAAAGAGATCGTCACCGGAAGTAAGATAAAAGACGATGATCTGGGAAAACCCTTTAAGGAGGTAACGAGGTCCCCATTCACCCGACGATTGATTGAATTCTCGGCGCCGGAACACAAGATGCCCACCCACATTAAGTTGTATGATGGGTCAACCGATCGGCAAGACCATCTCAATAGATTCACAGGGGCTGCAGGGCAGGGAGAGTGGCCAATGCCGGTATGGTGTAGTATGTTCCAGCAAACGTTGGACGGGAAAGCAAGAGGATGGTTTGACCGCCTTTCTTCGGGGAGAATAGACGAATGGGCCGACCTCCGAGAACAGTTTGAGACTCGTTTCTCCCTGCACAAGACATGCCTCAAGGACCCAACAGAGATAACTAAGATTGTAAGGAAGGCCAATGAGACACTAACAGAGTTTAAAGAAAGATGGACCATTGAGACAGGGTTCATACAGGGTGTGCCGGAAATCATGAGGATTTCCTCATTCATGAATGGAAGCAAGTGTCATGAGCTAGCCAAACGGTTCGCTGACAAGGTACCAAAAACGGTAGATGAGATGATGGTTCGGGTGGATGACTTTGTTAGGTCAGAAGAAGCTTTCGCCAGTACGGAGCTTCCACGGGGAGAACACTATGACACGACCAGAAGGGCCTCAACCGGTCCCTTTTAGAAAGACGAAAGGGTCTCTCGGGGACATCATGGAGGAGATAAGAGGAGCGAAGGATGACATGGGTATTCTAGCAAGGATCACGGCGGTTCTTATCGTCACAGGGACAGACCGACACCTTACATACCCTCTCGGGGTGATCATCAAAGTTGAAACGTTCCCCGGTTGACGTTAGATTCACTCACCAAACCTCCGAAGGAAATCTTGGCTACCGAACATCAGCTACGACTACCCCCTCCGAAGCCTATGCGTGACCCACCAAGGAAGGAGAACCAGGACAGATATTGTGACTACCACGGAGAAAAGGGACACTACACAAACGACTGCTACCAACTCAAGAAACAGCTGGAGTTAGCTCTAGAGTCGGGAAAGCTGAACCACTTGATAAGGGATCTCAGGCAAAAGGGCAGGCGAGATCCTCCTAAGAAAGAGGTGGGGACTAAATATAAGGTTATTAACATGATTCGAGCGTGGCCGGAAAGTAGAAAGAGGAAGTCGATAGATCAGGAGGAAGGGTGGATGAATGTGCCGATAACTTTCCCTTCCCTCTCGGAGGGGGATGTATCAGATGATCCGCTCATAGTCGAAGCAACAATGGAAGGATATCTGGTGAGAAGGGTGTTCGTAGATGAGGGAGCTTTGGTCGAAGTAATGTTCGAACACTGCTTGAACAACTTAAGCCCAGAGACATGGTCTCGGCTGAAACAAACTCAAACGGACTTGCTCGGATTCGTCGGGCAAGTAACAAAGCCGCTAGGGAAGATTGAGCTAGATGTGTCTTTTGGAGAGGAAGGGCTATACAGGAAAGTTAGGATGAATTTCACCATCATCCGCGCTCCGTCGCCATACAATGTGATCCTAGGAAGAACATGACTAAAAATACTAAGGGCCATTCCTTCAACAGTGCACTCCATGATGAAATTTCCCACTCCTCGGGGAATCGCCACGCTTGTGACCCACTCGGTTGTTATCTCAGAATGTAGAAGGTTGGAAGAAATGCAGATGGCTCCACCGGAGTCCGATAGTCAAGAATCGGGGAAGACGGACGAAGTAAGTCTAACGGAAGAGGTGATAGTCAACCCGGCTTTCCCGGAACAACCAATCACTATAGGAGGTGCCTTGTCTCCTGAGTGCAAGAAGTGTCTCAAGAAGAACCTGGACATCTTTGCTTGGGAACCGGAAGACATGACGGGAGTTCCTCAAAGAATAATCGAGCATACCTTAAATGCCAACCCCAGATCCAAGATGTCAAAACGCCAAATGTCGGCAAAGAATCAAGTCGTGCCGTCAAGGCGAAGTAGAAGAATGGGTTAAAGCCGGTATTGTTCGGCCTGTCAAGTATCCTACCTGGATATCCAACCCGTTCTAGTCAAAAAATGCGACGGGAGTTGGCGCATGTGTATCGACTTCAAGAACATCAACTCTGCTTTCCCCAAAGACTACTACCCATTACCGGAGATTGACTGGAAGATCGAGTCGGTCATGGGGTACAAGTATAAATGTTTTTTAGACACTTACAAGGGGTATCACCAAGTACATATGGCAAAAGAGGACGAAGAAAAAACAACATTTTACACGGAGCAAGGGACTTACTGTTATACCAAGATGTCGTTCGGACTCAAGAATGCTGGTGCCACATACCAGCGGATGATAGATTCCACCTTTCAGTCTCAGATCGGGAGGAATTTGGAGGCATACATAGACGATATGGTCATCAAAAGCAAGGAGGAAAATGACATGTTGGCCGACATAGCAGAGACCTTCGACAATCTCCGAAAGATGAACATGAAGTTGAACCCTAAAAAATGTTCTTTCGGAATGGAGGAGGGAAAGTTCTTGGGATACATGGTCACCTCTGAAGGGATCCGAGCAAACTCGAAAAAGACAAAGGCCATCATGGACATGCAGTCGCCTAGGACTTTGAAGGAGATGCAAAGCCTTAGTGGGAAGCTGGCTGCACTCAACCGCTTCCTATCTCGGTCCGCCGAAAGGTGTAACACCCCCAAAATTTCACAGCGGAAGCGTTCGGGTCATGAGGCGCTACTAAATCAATATACACAACACAAGGTAATAAAGAATGGAAATTGTATTCCATTTTCAAAATATAGATTTATTTAAGAAATAGTTTTACATCATTGTTTCAAAGTGCGGAAGTAAAGCCCATAAAAATATATGTTGTCCCATTAAAATTTGTATTAAATATGTTTGGAAACACTTCGGATGCCAGTCTTCAATGAATGCCTTTGCCATTGCCCACGCCAAGAAGTAAACCTGAGAAAAACATGCTAAAATGTCAACACAAAGGTTGGTGAGTTCATAGGTTTAAGTAATCAAGTTGACCTCGCAACATATAGCATCTCCGTGAATGACACTATATGCAAAAAGGCTATTAGGCTAATACCAAGTTCATGCGACCGAAACTACGACAAGGTGCATGCATCTAGAAGCATGATAAATAAAGCCCATCAAGTGTATTTCCAATACACTCAATCAATACGATATGATATACGCCCGACGCTTGCCTATCCGTCAAACTCGAACGGGGTGTCATCCCCAATAGATCTATTCATAACATTCGCGCCTCCCCAAAGGGAACTAACGGTAGCATAGTTGGGATTCAAGGTTGTTTCACGTAATAGTGTTTTCGCCAGTCCGAAAAGAGTTTTGCATGTTTCTCACCCCATAGTTTTATAAAGCAAGTAAATAAGAGTAAAAGTGGGGCTATAAACTCACCTTGATGATTCAGTAGGCAATGTATGATAATATCAAGTACGCAATGGTAATGGCTTCAACACAAAACCTAGATATAATATGGCAAGTCTCAGTTTGCAGTTTTGTGTACTCACGACTCGAAGTGTTCAAATATGATGAAATGTCCTCATGTGGTTGTGTTTAATATCACTTGTGTGGCAATGCTTACGCTTAAATCGCTTCAAAATGTTTTGTAAGTATTGGATCTTGGACAAACGTACTATATATATAAGAGTATATAAAAGTATTCGTGACGAGTTGGTTTTCGGTTCAGAGTAACCAAATACTTAGTACTAAAAATATTCACAATAAA
Organism: Chrysanthemum lavandulifolium; assembly: GCA_022545495.1. Lineage (NCBI taxonomy): Eukaryota > Viridiplantae > Streptophyta > Magnoliopsida > Asterales > Asteraceae > Chrysanthemum > Chrysanthemum lavandulifolium. Next base: position 79,887,777 of record CM040246.1, read on the forward strand.
AGTGTTTGTGAAAATTATGTGTTGTCAAGAAATGTTAATTAATACTTGTGTTAAGCATTTATATATAAAACGTTACATGTCGCGATACATATATAAAATGTGTTTATATATATTTTAGTTAGTGGATTTAAAAGTTGAAAAGTCTATAATTTATCTTCCATAAATTATATTTTTTTTAGTTCTTGTAGTTTGGCCTAGTTTGTGAAAATAGACTAAGTATAAGAATTTGACAATAATCGGGCATGACCCGGTCATAAATATTAGTTTCTCTTTATAAATCAATTGTCACAAAAATATGCCATAAAATATAGTTTATATAATAGTTTTGAAAACTTATTAGAAGTTTTAAGAAAGTTGCTAATAGACATGAAGTGGAGGGGCTAAAGCTATCAAAAGGTGAAACTTGTATAAAAAAAAAATAAATGGGAAAACAGCCAACGCTGGGATTCGAACATGTAACCTCTTCCCTCACATGCCAACTTCTTTACCAACTGTGCTACGTGGGCTTCTTGGTTATACTAGGCGTTTAACTGTACTTAACTAGTAACTAACTGCCTTGTTTTAGTTTAAATACTTCTCACTCCAACATGCATGCGTTTTAGTATATGTAGTACTTATGTTTTCTTCTTCATGTTCTTTGTCATCTCCTTCAACACATGAGCTATCAAGTTCCCGAGTCGGCATAACGTTTACAAAGTCGAGGCCAATTATGTTCAAATGAGTCTCGACTCATTTGAGTTTTATTCGACTCGGTCTTCCGAACGTGACCAAGAATGTAAAAAAAAGAAAGGAACCGTTTTCGAATAACGTTTTAAAAGTTTGTTCACATTTTGATAAGCACTGTTACAAGTTTTAGCTTATAAATAAACAAGGTACGTGGGTTTGGTCGAATGGCCCGACGTGGTTCTGGTTTGGATGTGGTTTAAAGTCCGAAGAGAAAATAAGTCGCAAGCTTTGAAAATAAGTTATACAATCGTGAAAAATAAGCTACACGAGCCACAACTAAAATAGTAAGTCAAGTTAAAACAATTTTTACCACACAAGGTTTATTAAACACAACAAAACCATATTCATGTAAACTTGCATGCTTATATGTACGTGTATATATAGTTGCATATGAAAGTCAAGTGCAATAACATGTAAAGGAAGTTTCAAACAAGAAGTACATTCAAGTTGATGGAGTTTGACCCTTACAGTGAGGTGGAGACTTAGCGTGTTGAATGAGAGTGTGAGACCAAGAACGAGTGAGACGATAGACGCTTAGCTTCCAATGCTCAACCCGACTAGAAACTAACCCGAAGATGCTCTTATCTTATTAAAATGGAACCCAAAACTTGTTTCTCCTCCTTCTTCTTCTTCTCGACAGCCAACAAGGAGAGTAAAATGTGTTTGAGAATATGTTTGTGAGAGAGTGTGATGAGCCTCCTGTGGTCAACGGCAATAAGAAGAGAAAAATAAAGATCATCTTGACCATGCTTTCTTGATCTCGAGTTGGGTGAAACCCACTTTTTGCTGTCGTCGCTTTCTACCGCCGCTCCTCAACACCTCCATGTGAGGACTATGAAAGTAGACTTCTATTTGGGATGAGGTGAGAGTGATGGCAAATGAGTTGACCCAAAGAGAAAGAAGATGAAAACTTCTATTTGCATGTTTGTCTGTGTTTCTGAGTTTCGAAAAGAGAGAAAGAGGAAGGAAGTAGTGAAAGGGACAAGAGAGAGAGACGAGGAGACATGAAAAGCAGAAGAAAAAAATAAAAGGGACGTGTGAGAGGGTGTGTTTTTATTTATTTTGTTTTGTCCTATTATTAATACAGTATAACTTGTACTGTGTGTGTTGCCGGGTCTCCGTGTAAACGTACTCTCCGGGTGTCCGAAAAATATAAAAATTATATTTTGGAAGCGCCTCGAATATCATATAAAAATATCGTTGCCGGCTTTGCTAGTTTATTTTTATATTTTAACTGTAACCGGTCACGATTATAGATTGAAAAGAAGGAAAAAAAAAATCTAGCCGCGAAAAATCAGTAGGAAAATTTACGAGTTGTTATAAAAGGTCTCTTCCTTTCTTTGAGACCCTCAAGAACGTCACCAAAGAGAACAAGGACGAGTACCATTGGAAGGAGGAAGCGGAAAAAGCTTTCCATGAGATGAAGAAGCTAATAATGGACTTACCTTCGTTGACGACACCAACAATAAAGGAGACACTGTATGTGTATCTCGCTGCCTCTGAAGAAGCGGTTAGCGCCGTGTTGTTAACAGAAAGAAAAGGGAAGCAACTACCGGTGCGCTATGTGAGCCGAACGCTCAATGAAGCAGAAAGAAACTATGCCCCGATTGAAAAACTGACACTGTCACTACTGCACATGTCAAGAAGGTTGCGGAGATACTTTGAAGCTCATCCCATAAAGGTCATTACGAATCAGCCTATAAAGCAGATTCGGTGGAATTAGGTGCCTACAACATCGCCTATGAACCACGGAACGCAATCAAAGGGCAGGTTTTAGTAGATTTCCTCTCGGAAACTCCCCTCGGGGACGGTAGTGACAAATACTTCGAATAGCCGACAGTAAAGAAAAAGGAAGAAAACGGATGGCTCCTCTATATGGACGGGGCTTCCAACAACAAGGGTTCTGGAGCTGGTCTCGTATTAATCAGTCCGGAAGGAATGGAGTTCACTTATGCCGTCCGTCTTGATTTCGAAAGTACCAATAATGAGGCCGAGTATGAAGCTCTGCTGGCAGGATTACGAATGGCCGAAAGCATGCATGTACGTCACCTGGAGGTCCGGGTGGACTCCAAGCTAGTATCTAACCAGATCAACGGAGATTATGTGGCAAGTAATGAAAGTATGTTAAGTATCTGGCAAAAGCAAAAGAGTACATTGCAAACTTTGAAAGCTTTACCATTCGGAACATCCCCAGAAATCAAAACCAAAAAGCAGATGTGCTCAGTAAGTTAGCTACGGTCGCCTTCGATCACCTGACGAAGGAGGTCCTAGTGGAATTGCTAAGAGAAAGGTTGACGGAAGGAAAGGAAGTCAACAATATTGTCTAGGAGGAGGGAGACAACTGGATGACTCCCATCATTCGATGCCTAGAAGAGGGAGTCTGGCCGGAGGATCCAAATGAGGCTCGCAATCTAAGGATGAAGATCAGCCAATATCATGGAAGATGGGATACTTTACAAGAAAGCTTACTTGGTCCCGTTAATGAGGTGTGTAGGACCGTTACAAGCGAACTATGTGATACGGGAGTTACATATGGGAGCCTGCGGGATGCACTCTGGTCCAAGGTCGGTGGTGGCAAAGCCCATGCTCCAAGGGTACTATTGGCCGACCATGCACCGGGATGCAAGGAACGAGATACTGAAGTGCGAATCCTGCCAAATTCAAGCCCTAGTGCCCAAACTTCCAAAGACTAAGCTAACCCCCATCATGGCCCATGACCCTTCTACCAGTGGGGGATGGATATAGTGGGTCCATTACCCTCGGTAGCAGGAAAGGTCGAGTTCCTCCTAGTAGCCATTGATAACTTCACTAAGTGGATTGAAGCTAAACCACTGGCAAGGATCACAGGGAAAGACGTCAAAAGGTTTGTATGGGACAACATAGTCTGCCGCTTCGGATTACCTGCCGTCATTGTCACGGACAACGCTAAATAGTTTGTGGACAACCCCTTCAAAATTGGGTGTGAGAAACTCAACATTAAACAAATCAACACCGCCGTGGCCCATCCTCAGGCCAACGGACTGGTGGAACGGACAAACAAGAGCCTAATGTTGGGGATCAAGGCGAGATTGGGACGGACCAAATCTGGAAGGGTGGATGAATTACCAACTGTCTTGTGGGCACACCGTACGTCTCTGAAAACAAGCAATGGTGAGACGCCTTTCAGTCTGACCTATGGGAGTGAGGCAGTCATATCGGCAGAGATAGGCATGCCGACGCACAGGACAAGGGTGATAAGGAACGGGCTGAACGAGGAAGACCCTCGTCGCATGGAGGAGATGAACGAAGAGGAAATACGTCTCAACCTCGACATGCTACAAGAACGAAGGGAAGAAGCTGCGGTAATGGAGGCTAGATACAAGACAAAGATGGAGAAATACTATAATCAGAAGGTGCGCTTGGAATCCTTCAAACCGGGGGACTTCGTATACCGAAAGAATAAAGCAAGCAGGGCAGAAGATCAAGGAAAGATAGGACCAAAATGGGTTGTAAAAATCGGTCCAGGCGGCCGATTAATCCCCGCATAATCGCTGATCGCTCACTAAACGCCTTGATTTATCATAATTGGCCTGCTTAATCGGTTTGGTCAACGATCGCTTAAAAACGGTCAACAAACCGATTAATCGGATAAAATAGGTCTACTCGGATTAATCGGACAAAAGCGCTAAAAAATTGGTCAACAAAATTGCTTAAAAATTGGACAAAATCACTTAAAAATCGGTCAACAAACCGATTAATCGAAAAATCGGTCAAAGGTCGCTTAAAAATGGTCAACAAACCGAGTAATATTTATGTTTGACTTTGAACTTTGAAGAATCATGTATCATGTTTATATTTGAACACTTAAAATATTTGAACTTTGATGCAATACGCTTATCCGATACATATAAAATAATATAATATATAAATTACATTTTTGTGCATAAAAATTCCAATCCGATTAATCCCCGATTAATCCCCGCCTAACCGATTAATCAAAGGACCCTACTGGATTGTCGAAGCACACCTCAATGGGTCCTACAAATTGGAGACGATGGATGAAGAAGAAGTGCCCCGGAAATGGCACGCCATTAACTTGAGAAAATATTTCTTATAAGATGTATTTGGATGCTATGTAAGCCTACGGGCTTTGACTGTTTTTATTTCATGAAAAATGACATATTACCCTACCGATGACGGAGGAGGAAAATTTTTCGAGATCATGTTTTATATGACAGGGGGTCCAGGCGGAGACTAGCTACCTCCGACCGCGTGACCGAAAGCCCCGCTCTTACAATTATTATACCCCCGTAAGTGCAACGACACTAGAGAAGGCCCTTATGCCATTCGGCAAGGCAACAGCATACCCCAAAATAATGCTAAGTCATTAAGGAATGAGCCGCGACGTATTCGCCCTAACGGCACGCAGATATCCCGAAGGCGTGACGAACGCCAGGGATGAGCCCCTAGGTGCATTCATCAACAGGCGATGATAACATACATTTGCAAAAATAAAGTATGCATACAAAAAATTCAATAGCAAAAGATCATCCGGATTCAAGGACGATTAGATAATATTCCAAAACGTTCACCACAAATGTCAAGCAGATTACATTGTTAATCAACCGCGAGAGATGCAACCACACATAATTGTTCACTAATACATCCAAAGGCACGCAGGCCTATAACAATAAAAATTTACATAACTGTTTCAAGATTACACACCAAAAGACAGCAATGAACGAAGGGCAGATCACGAGCCGGAAGTACCAGCGCCGGGGGTGGCCCCCGTCCCCTCAGGCAAAACGTTCATTAAATAAGCTAAGGGAAGATGGTAGGAATGCTTGATCTTCTCAATATAAGGGAAGGTTCGGGTAAACATCTCGTCGTATGCAACAGTCAACCCTTCAACAACCTTCATGTCGAAGTCATTCTGAGCGGCAACAATCTCGTTCACCTGTTGTTCGGTCCGACCTTCCCTCACACCATCTAGCCACCTAGAATCAATGGCGGCGTTAAACACAGTTCCCCAAGCCTGCATGTATTCTTTACTCCTATGTAAGCGCAAACCACCGCAGGGATCAGCTCCTTCACGTAATTGAACCGTAACATCTCCTCTTGTCCGGCCTTTATGGAAATCCTCTACAAGTCATCTTTGTTGGGTTTTAGGTTCCACTGATCAGGAATTATTCTAAGTATTGGAACCACTGCTAGAGTAAAAGAAACCACTGCCAGAAGAAGGAATCCACTGTTAAAGTTAAACCACGGCTAGTAATATGATGTAACCACTGTTAGTATATTGTAAGCACTGCTAGTTGATAAGTCGGTTTAAAGTTTTGTTTTAGATAAATATAGAAAAGATATTTATCTTGTAGGATATGTATTGTATATTGTAAAGGACTCCTTAGCCTATAAAAGGAGGTCCTAGGTTAGATTAGATATACATGTGTTTTGATATATCTAAGGTCGATACACTTCAAGGTTGTAAAACCCTAATACTGTTTAGAGTATTCGTTATTAATATAATTGAGGTGTTTAAGTGTTATTAATGTTCTTCTTCTTAAGGTTAAATATTATATTCCGCGTAATATTTAATAAGTAATTGTTAAGTCGCTTTATAAGGATCGTTTGCTCAACCGGGATCAACAAGTGGTATCGAGCTTGTGATCTAGAAACCGTAATCAAGAAGAAGTCAAGTCAAGTTCTATTCAAGAAAAGTTAAGATGTCCGACTAAACTCATATGGTTATCGATCAAAGGTACCCATGTCAAGTTGTGGTGAATATCAAGTTTGGAGAATACGAATGAGGCAATACATTCAAGATGATTGACTACACCATCCGGGATGTTGTCGAGAATGGTGATACTCTTCCCAAGAAGGGTGATGATGGTAAGGATATAAGCATTTAGTGAGGTTGACAAGGCTAGAAGGAAGTCGAGATTAAAGCTCATAGTATTCTCGCATGGGAATACCTAATGAGTATGCATTGGACTTTGAGCAAGATGAGACAACTAAGGAATTAATGGATTCCATTGAAACAAGATTTGATGGTAATGAAGCTACCAAGAAATCCAGAAAAACATGCTCACGCATCGCCTTGGAAACTTCATCGCCTCGGAGGAGAAAACGTGATGGCACTTATAATGATCGCAGAACCGATCAAGAATTGAAATTGGTGGACTACAAAGTTGCTCAAGAATATATAAATCTCAAGTTCATCGAAGTTTGTCACCGAATAGGTTGTGCATATTGTTGTGTGGAGGAACAAAGATGACTTTGAAAAGATGACTCGACAATCTCTACAACAACCCGAAAGTTTATGAGTTTGAAAAGAACATAGTGACTCATCCTCATCAACACGTAACATTGCTTTTGTGTCTACAGGCACGTGAATTCTCGTGATGTTTCCACCATCGCTATGAAGTATCCACCGCTATTGCTAATAATACCATTGTTAATGATAATGTTAGTGATGGTGCCATCCGTGCTTTCCTAGTCGACCTTACAACCAAAGTTATCAGACTAAATCGATCCGGATCAAATTGATCCCGATGATCTTGATGAAATCAATCTTCGGGCAAATGGCAATGTTAACCCCGCAAGCTAGGAAGTTCTTGAGGAGGACCGGTAGACAGTCAAATATGATGGTCAAAGAAGAGTCGGATTTGACAAAATCAAGATGGAGTGCTTTAACCGCAAGAAGAAGGGTCATTTTGCTAGGGAATGTCAAGCTCCCAAGAGGATTGAAGGGATCAAGAAGGCTATCAAGAGCCTGCTTTCTTCTTCAAAGATTGGTTGCTCAAGATGGTATTAGTGATTATGACCGAGTGATCGATCAAGAAGGTCCTAATGCGCCTTTTCTTGCTAGTGAAGCTTCAAAGAGCATAACTTTGCTCTCATGGCCTATGCTTCATCTTTCCGGTTCAGATTCGAGGTATCTAATGATTCTAAAATTCTACTTGTTCTTTTAAATCATGTCAAGATAACTTAGAATCTCTTAAAGATATTAATGAGAGTTTGAGAAAAGAGGTAGAAAGACTTGCACCGATAACTTAGGATATAAAGTTGGTCTTGAGAGTGTTGAAGAGAAACTTAAATTCAGACAATGTGAGTTTGAGTATGTAGATAAGATTAACATACTAGGTGGTGAAATTGATCTTAAGGACGAGAAATTAAAGTGCTTAAACATAAACTAGAAGAAGGAGAGAGTGTAAAACAAGAAGCTCTAGAAGAAAAAGAAAACATGTTGTTAGGGTTGCTAAAACACAATATGCTTCGATTTGGTAAATAAGCTAATTGACACAATTGTTCAAAGATGGTACCGCCTAGGTTACAACAATATGCCACCACCCTCTCTTATGAAACATGCACCACCAACAAAAGAACTCGCTATTTATCGTTGAATTCGGCCAAAAACCCGTAGGAGAGATTAGTAAGATCAATCACCTAAGATAGGTTCGATAAGTCATCTGATGGTCCAATTATTAAGGATTGGGAATCAGATTCTGATGAAGATAGGTCTGAATCAACACAGTCTGAGAAGTTAGAAAATGTTAGGTCTGTTGATTCTAAACAAGCCAATCTTATGCCTAGATTTGGAGCACCAATTTCTAGGAAAGTGGTAGATTATAATAAGGTACCTAAGGAACAAATGAAAAGATACATACATAGGGGTAATCAGAGAAACTTCAATGGCCTAATTTCAAACAGATTAGGAGATGAGTTTCAATGTGTCAAGAAGGTTTGTTTTAAATGTGGTAGTTTTGAGCATCTATAGAGAAATTGTTATGAAAACCAACCACAAGTTTGGAACCATTGGAGGAGGGTAAATCATCAAAACTTTTCAATGAATACAATTCCTCATCCTAACAAAAATATGGTTCCCAGAGCAGTGCTAATGAGGAATGGTAAAACAAAATCTATAATCATCGATGCACCCAAATGGGTTCCAACCATCGCTAAGCAAAACGTATCCATCGCTAAGCAAATCTGCTTCCACCGCTAAGCGTAATATAACCATTGAATCAAAAGAAGTGTTAACTATTCCAAAGGTGATAATCGACACGCTGGTTGGAAACCATTTATGCCGTAAAGGCCTCGCCTAGTGGCAATGGAAGCCTAAGACCAAGGTTTTACACAATGCCGAGTGCATCAATGGACCTAAAGAAATTGATTATGTCGATGATGCAGGCGCACCCAAGTCAAGATTGGCTTGGGTCTACAAAAGGAACTAACTTGTTTAATATCATGTGTGGCAATCTACAAGAGGAGCTACAAGACAAAGGAATTTTTGATAGTGGTTGTTCGGGCACATGACATGGGACGGGAGCAACCTTAAGGATTTTGAAGCGTATGATGGAGGACATGTGGCATTTGGCAATGATCCAAAGGAGGAAAGATAGTTGGCGAGGAACTATCGTAACAGAAAGTCGGATTTTGAAAAGGTTTATTTGGTACAGGGACTAAAGTACAATTTATTCATTGTTTCTCAAATGTGTGATAAGAAAACTGGGTACTTTTGGGGAAACCGAGTGTGTGGTGTTGTCTCCCCGATTTTAAAATGCCCGATGAGAAATATGTGCAGCTAAGAGTACCTAGGAAAGAAAACATATAACGCTTAACATGAAAGATGTAATTCCTAATAGGTCCTTAACTTGTTTGTTTGCTAAGGCATCGGTTGATGAGTCAAAATTATGGCATAGAAGGCTAGGTCACCTAAATTTCAAAACAATCAATAAACTAGTAAAGGGCAACTTAGTGAGAGGGTTACCTTCTAAGGTTTTGAGTGTAGAGAACTTTGTGTGGCTTGTCGAAAGGAAAACAACATAGAGCCTCTTGTAAGACCAAGTCTCAGAAACACCATTACACACCCACCGCTTATGCTTCATATGGACTTATTTGGCCCTACCTTTGTTAAAAGTTTGAACCATAAGCAGTATTGCCTAGTTATCATTGATGATTACAGTAGATTTTTTTGGGTATACTTTTTAGTTGCTAAGAGTGAAACTAGTGAGATCCTCAAGAGTTTCATTACTAAGATAGAAAATCAAGTAAACCCTAAGGTCAAAGTAATCAGATGTGATAATGGAACTGAGTTTAAAAATGATGACACTAATTAAGGCCGCTAGAACCATGTTGTCGAATCTGTTACCAACTACCTTTTGGGTCAAGTCGTAGGCACCGCATGTTATGTGCGAATAGAAGCAAGGTAGTGAAGCCTCATAACAAGACCCCTATGAGTCGTTACATGATAGGAAGCCTATGATAGCATTCCTAAACCTTTTGGGTGTCCCGCTACTATCTTGAATACCATAGACTACCTAGGCAAGTTTCAAGAAAAAGCAGATGATGGATACTTTCTTGGCTATTCTTCAAATAGCAAAGCCTTTAGAGTATACAATAGGAGGACTAGGATTGTAGAAGAAAACTTACATGTTAAGTTTAGTGAAGAGACTCCTAGTGCTGAGACAAAAGGACCTGAGTGGTTGTTTAACATTGATATGCTAACCAAATCTATGAATTATGAGCCTATCATTGCAGGTACATCCACTAATATTGATGCAGGTACACAAAAGGATTCTGAAAGAGAAGCAAAATCTAAGGAAGCTGATTCTCCAAAGGAATTCTATTTGCTTGAAAAGTGGAAAGCTGGTCCTGTCTCGCCCATCATTGAAAAGAAGAGTCCCACTGATGATGATGTTTTGGATTCTGGAAGAAAAGGTGATCATCATCAAGATAAAGAAGAGTTGTTGCATGATAATTCAGTGTCGGTAGAAGAAATTGAAAGAAAGAAGAAAAATTCTGAAAGCACTGCTAAGCCAAGTACTACCACTACTAGTACAAGTGCAACCCCGGCTACAGATTTTGATGACAATACTTTCTTTGGACCCACTGCTAAGCCACTTTTTGGTGAAGATGAGTATCCAACTGATCCTGAAATGCCTCGTTTGGAAGAAAGGGATACTCCCACCGATGATGAAAATATGGATGACCTTTTCAACATTGCTGATATTACAAATTTAGATACAGTCATCATAGAAAGTCCAATTCCTACCACCAGGGTGCATAAGAATCATCCCAAAGAACAAATTCTTGGAGATATGAATACTCCAGTTCAAACAAGAAGCAGAGCTTTGAACACTAAAACCTTTCCTGAACAAGGTTTCTTTGCCAGATCACTTCACAAAAGAAATAGTCATAAAGATTTGCAAACTGCTTGTTTGCTCTGCTTTTCTCGCCTCAAAAGGAGCCCAAGAGAGTTGAAAAGCATTATCGTAAGAAGGATGGGTTGAATCAATGCAAGAGGAGCTATTGCGCTTAAGCTTCAAGAGGTATGGACATTGGTTGATCTACCTAATGGAAAAAGGGCTATTGGAACAAAATGGGTGTTCAGAAACAAAAGGGATGAAAGAGGTATTGTGGTAAGGAACAAATCAAGGTTAGTTGCTCAGGGATACACACAAACTGAAGGTCTGGATTATGATGAAGTATTTGCACCTGTTTCTAGAATAGAGGCTATTAGACTGTTCTTGGCTTATGCTTCATTTAAGAATTTTGTGGTATTCCAAATGGATGTGAAGAGTGCCTTCAGATGGTACTATTGATGAGGAGGTCTATGTTTGTCAACCTCCGTGTTTTGAAGATCCCGATCATCCCGATAAGGTCTACATGGTGAAAAAGGCTATGTATGGTTTGCATCAAGCTCCTGTGGCATGGTATGAGTGCCTTTCTACTTATTTGATGGACAATGGCTTCAAGAGGGGACTGATTGATAAGACTTTGTTCATAGGAAGCTTAAGGATGATATATTGCTAGTTCAGGTTTATGTTGATGACATCATCTTTGGTTCAACCAATAAGGAGCTGTGGCAGAGACTTTGAGAAACTTATGCATGATAAGTTTCGATGAGTTCTATGAGTGAACTCACTTTCTTTTGGGGCTACTGTGTTCAACAAAGGACCGATGGTATTTTCATTAGCCAAGACAAGTATGTAGCGATGTTTTGAAGAAGTTTGGGTTTCGTGGATGTAAAGAGTGCTAGTACACCAATGGAGACTCGTAAACCATCGCTACTCGATGATGGAAGTCCCAAAGTTGATTTGAAGTTGTATAGGTCCATGATTGATCTTTGATGTATCTCACCGCATCTAGGCCGATATTATGTTCTCGATGTGTGTGTGCAAGGTTTCAAGTCACACCTAACACAACACACTTGAATGTTGTGAAGAGAATTTTAGATATCTTAAGGTCACCCTAAATTGGGCCTTTGGTATTCTAAGGAGTCAAGATTTGATTTGGTGGCCTATATGCATGTGATTATGCCGAGATAGTTTGATAGGAAGTCTACTACCGGAGGATGTCAGCTTAAAGCAGCGTGTTAATCTCATGGCAAGGTAAAAGCAAACAATTGTGGCAAATTCCACCACCAAGCCGAGTATGTGGTCACGCTAGTTGTTGTGGTCAAGTGCTTTGATTTAGAATCAATTGTTGGACTTTGGATACAATTTTATGCATACTAAGATTTACATTGATAATAACAAGACAATATGCATAATTAAAAATCTGCTTTGCATTCTAGAACTAAACATATTGAGATTAGGCATCATTTTATTAGAGATTGTAATGAGAAAAGGTTGATTCAAATGGTCAAAATCCATACCGATTTCAATGTTGCGATCTTCTTACTAAAGCTTTTGATGTGGGAGGTTTCAAGACTTTGTAGTCGATTGGAATGATAAATCTCTAAATCTCAAATTTGTTTTGTACAAGTTTGTAAAAAGTTATTTATCCACAAGTGAATTACATAATTGGTCCTTGTGGTTTGTTGAAAATTACGTAAAATGTCCCTGTATTTTTTTTTCAAATAAGCCGTCCCGTGGTTTAAAAATCTTACGGATTTTGTCCTCGTCCAAAATGTCCGTTAAGTGTCTTGCTGTTAGTCCTTCGTTAGTGCAATCCGTTAAGTGTTTTGCAATCGTTAGTCCTTCGTTAATAAATTTTGCACCGTTAGTCCTTATTTTTAAAATATAGCTTTCCCAATTAGTCCCTCCGTTAATAACCGCTTTTGTCCGCTTTTATCCGCTTTCCGCTTTTTACGTTTTCGTCCTTTTCTTCGCTTTATATAGTTTTGTCCATTTTCTTACGCTTTTATCGGTTTTCATCCGTTTTCATCCGTTTTCTCCGCTTTTTTTAGTTTTTCTTAATTTTTGTCCGCTTTTCTTATGTTTTGTCCATTTTTAGCTTTGTCCGCTGTTCTTCGCGTTGTGTCCGTGTGTTCCTACTAACTTTTTTCGCTTTTTCACGCTTTTGTCCGCTTAAAAAATTTTGAATAAAAATTTCAAAAATAAATTTAAATAAAAATATTTTTCAAAATATATATTTTATTTTAAAATATGTCCGTTTTTATCAATATTTTCGAAATTTTTAAGATTTAAAAAAAATATTTGATTAAAATATTTTTCGAAATTTTTTCAAATATTTTTAAACGGACAAAAAATTTTCCGAAAAACTGTAAAAAAATTTCAAAAAATATTTTTTTCAAATATATTTTTTTAAATCTTAAAATTTCCAAAAATATTGAAAAAAGGACATATTTTAAAAAAATATATATTTTGAAAATATTTTTTAATCAAATTTTTATTCAAATTTTTTAAATGGACAAAACGTAAGAAAACCGAGAAAACGGACAAAACGGATGAAACCGATAAAACGTAAGAAAATAGACAAAAACTATAAAAAACGAAAGAAAACTACGAAAAACGAAAAAGGGGAAACGGATAAAAACGAACGAAAACGGATAAAACGACAAAAACGGTGAAAACTATTATTAACGGAGGGACTAATTGGGAAAACTATATTTTAAAAAATAAGGACTAACGGTGCAAAATTTATTAACGAAGGACTAACGAGCAAAACACTTAACGATCGCACTAACGAAGGACTAACAACAAGAAGACACTTAACGAATTAAATCACAACCAAGATGTCGAATGGACTTAAAAGACAAACATGGTATTCTTATTATTCATAAAACTGCATACTGAGATGCAGTTATTACAACCATGGTAAACACACAACCAGCGGGATACATCAAAAGACAACTTCCTAACACAGCCATCTAAGGATACAAGCTTCACTAACTTCCCCCACACCACCTAAGGCTTCTTAGCAATGCCCCACACTGGCATCTCCTTCTGAACCCTTGGTCCACCAATGACTCTCCACACTTTGGGGCATGCAAGCCCAATCACCATTCCTCTGACAGGTGGTGATGATGATGATGGACCTTCTGGTGGAGGTGCTGTCAGCAGTGCCTGCATAGAAGGGGCTTGAAGTTCTTCTGGTGGAATGACTGCAGCAAGGGGAGGCACAACATGGACTCTTGAAGAAGTTTCATCATCTGTACCTTCATATGGAGACACATAACTTGGCATGGAGCTTAGGTCTGAATTGGACTCTTTAATGATAGCATCTTGTGGCCTTGGTTGGATGGCAGAAGGTCCAGCAGCTGAAGGGTTTGCTTTCACACATGAGAGAGTTTTCCTTGGTGGAAAGTAGTTGCTCCAACCACCTTTAGAAGAACCAGTGTGAGCTATTTTCTTTAATGACACTTCTTCATCAACCCTACCTGTTTTCAGGAACTCTTCCCACACACTGTCAGAAGAAGAGTTGTATGTTGAAAGATTGATAAGGGTTTGAGTTACTCATGATTTTTGGTGAGATGGTGTTTGCAAGTGTTTTGAGAGAGAGAAATGATTTTTGGGAATGTGTTTGTGGTATGTAAGTAAGATGGTCTTAAATAGAGTAAATATGAAATCAGTGTGGTTAATGTGGGGAAGGTGTGAGTTGTTGAGGAGTAAATGAAGTCTTTGACTTTGGTGGACGGATAATGACTTGGAGTTGACCTTTTGACTGGGTGTTTTGAAGTATTTTAACCACTGCCAGTACAAATTTTTGAAACCACTTCTAGTTATTTCTAACCATTGCTAACCTTAACCATGTTGCAAGTGTTTGGTTTGTGTTTGTGATGTGCAGGTATGAAGGACTTATGTATAATTTGGAGCTTTTTGTAGCTGTTGATGTATTTAGTATTAAAAAAAATGTGTGTGAATCTTTTGTAATCCTTCATATTAAGGCTTGCTATCACTATTTTGGCTTAGATATGGTTGCTGTAGTATTAGTCAAAAGATTGGAGGGTGATTGCTGTATCCACTGCTAGAACATTTCAAACCACTGCTAGTGGTTTTCAATCCACTGCTAATGTCTTGCTGATGATGGATACTTCAGGGGCTGTTTTTGTAACTTTGGTGATCACGTATTTATTCCCCCAAATCACTGCCAGATCATTTAATTGATCTTCAAATCACTTCCAAATTGGCGCCTAACACAAACCCTAACCACTCCCAACTACTTTATTTCACAATCCCACATCATATCACATCACTAATCACAATGCCGTCGCTGTATTCCAAAACCCATAACCTAGTTGCTTATTTGATTAAAAAAACAATCAATCAGAAGGCTTTCATGAGATGATTGATTTCCTCACCACAGCCCCATCCACTTTGCATTAATCGCAGACCAACAATCCTTAAAACATATGTACATCACTTTTGGTGGAATGTCGAGATACAAGAGAGAGATGGATTAGAGGTTCTTAGGACGGTTGTGAATGAGAATGAGATTTTGGTCAATGAGGATGTAATTAGGACTGTGTTGAAGTTAGAGGATGCTGATGGGGTGATTAATCTTTCTGATGCTGCTATTTTTGAAGGGTTAGAGAGATTGGGTTATGAAAGGAGGGAAGGTAAAACTAAATTTCATAAAGGTATGTTTTCACCTCAGTGGAAGTTTTTGATTCACACTTTGTTAATGTGTGTGAGTAATAAGACCACATGGTTGATGAGTTTCCATCCAAAATTGCAACTGCAATTATTTGTCTTTCTGAAGGGAGGAAATTCAATTGGTCTAGGATGATTTTTGATGGATTTTTGAAAAACATTAGGGAGAAGGGTAAGTATTACTTGTATCCTAGGTTTGTTCAACTGATAGTGGAAAGTCAAATTGAAGAACCTATTGACCATACCAGGCAGTATGATGTCCATCCTATGCTTCCTAAGGTTTTTGCTCATATGAGGCATAAAAATCCACATTTTACTGGTAGAGTCGCACCATTATTTCCCAATATGATACCTTTACCAGATGTTCCTGACTTTGATGATGTACCAAACCACAACCTTCCCAACCCACTGATGTTGAAACCCCTGCTGATATAACTGAAACCCCTGCCATCACTATTGAACCCACTGCTGCCCACCCTGAACCCACTGCTGCCCACCCTGAACCCACTGTTGAACCCTTAACTTCAACCTCTGAACCCACTAGGATTTTGTGTACTAGGAGAAGGAGGAAGGGCACCAAGCTACCTCAGTCTTGTGTTAGTGGTGTAGCCGATGAGGTCATATAAGGTGTGGAGGTGACATGATCGGGAGGGCTTCCACCATCGACTTATGCTTAGATGTCGGTCGTGACAAGGGAATCATAAATAAAACCCAACCTTTGGCAACTCCTAATGTGGAGAGTTCCTTGGAACTCAACACAGGTAGAGGAATCCCTAGCCAAATGGCTTATACAGGGTGCATAGATGATCAGGCTAGTTCTGATACTATGTTTTCTTTACCCAAGGATTCACCTCTCGGAGCAGGTTACACAACTCGAAGTGATGAGGGTAGTTTGGAACATGATTTTGAATTGACGGATCCTGTAAAGGTACATGATAACTTTTCCAATGAACCACCTCTCGGACCAGTTGACACAGGTCGAAGTGGGGAGGATATTCTTGAATGTTTGAATGAATTGACGGTTAAGTGTACCAAGATGGAGGATACAATCTCTAGTCTTCAAGAGCTTGTTGTGCTTCAGGGCAGATAGATCAGACATTTGAAGCACAGGGTGTTTGTTTTGGAGAAGGTTAAGAGACCAGGGATTGCTATTGTTAGGAAGGTTAGAAAGCAGAAAAAGAAGGTGAACTCCTCTCAGGATGTCAATATGGAGGATGTAACCAAACAGGGGAGGAGTGAGTGCATAGATTCAGGGGAGGTTGCTGTGAATATGGATGATGATTTGGATAGTGGAGATCAAGGAGAAAGGTATGTGGTGTCTGATAAAGATGGAAATGAAGCAGTACTTGAAATTGTGAAGAGTGTAGCAGAAGACAAGGAGAAGGAGGTGGTGCAGGCAACAACCACTGCTAGTGTTGCTGCAACCACGGCTAGTTCATTTGAAACCACTGCTGCAACTTCATCTAAGGTAACCTTAACCACTGCTACTTTACAAACATCCATTGCTGTATTAACCACATCTACCATAGTCACAACTACTGTTATATCACCACCCAAATCCAAAGAAGTGGAGAAGGAGGCTGCTGGTACTTTACTTAATTTAAGCAAAACTTTATCCAATCCTACACCTACAATTGCATCTGTTCCATTATTTCTTAAACCCACTGGACCTAAACCCTTAAGTAAAAGTTTGAAAATTGGTGAGCCTTTGAAGACTAAGATAGTTCTACCAAACATTGGAAAGGGAAAAGGTGTTGCTAAGCCTGAATTGAAGTTTAAGAATAGGCCAGAGCAGATTAATTATGATAGGGAGTTTGGTGAAAGATTGCTAGCTGAAGAAGAAGCAGTTGAAGAAAAGAAAAAGAAAGATGATGAAGAAGCTACTCAGAAATTGATAGTAGAATGGAATGATCATCAGTTTGTTCTTGAAGCCTCTGAAGTGATAAAGACTGAGTATTCTACTCAAGAATGGGCACTGTTATCTATTGATGAGAGGGCTAAGGTATTGGCTACAAGGGCAAGGAAGTTAAGTCAAGAGAAAAAGCAAGTTAAAAAGAAGAAACCTCCTACAAAGAGTCAAATGAGAAATTCAATGATGAAGATTATCAGTAACATGGACTTGTATAGGGGTGATGATTTAAGAAAGTGTACATTTAAAAGGGTTGAAGAGATTTATCAGAAATGTATGAGAATAAATGAAGATTTCCTTCCTATGAACTCTGAAAAAGAAGCTGAGTGGTTAAAGAATAAACAAAAGAGAAAAGCTGGAGTTCATGAGGAATCTAGTTCTAAGAAGCAAAAGGTGGATGAAGAGATCGAGAAGAAAGAAAGAACTGAAAAGTATCTTCTGGAGTGTACTAAACCTGTACCTATTAATCCTACTCCAGTTAGATCAATTCATCCTATTGAAGATTGGCAAATTGTTATAGAGAGGGGTAGAGAAGTAATTGAAATAACAAGAGGTGATGGATGGAAGAGTACTTATTTCAATTTTGGAATATTATTGAATTGTTTGACTAAGGGTGATCTGGAACAACTGTGGAAGGTAATGGAATTCAGGTATGGAAAGTTTGGCCCAACCGAGAGTTAGCTAAGTTTGTATAGACTTCTATAAAGAACTTGTGTCACCGATCCTAATGATGAATTTTGGGATGACCGTGAGGTGGTTGAGTCATCAGATTCATATTGCAAAGTTCATGCCGCATAAACTACAAAAGAGAAGTTCTTCATGTTTGTTGATAAGGATTATCCTTTATCAAAGAATGTAGCTAGAAAAATGTTGGAAGTCAAGCTTACTCCACAAGGAACAAAAGCTACACATCCTATTATTGATCCACTGTTTCAAAGGATTGAGAAGATTGCGCATATAAAAGGGCTTTTGGCAATTAAGGCTAAACCTCAAGGAAGACCAAGAGGAAGGCTAATATGTCTAAAGTCATGGATTACACATCGTAATCGAAACCGAAAAGAAGAATTGAGATGTGTTGCTTCGGTAAGTGTTTGGATACATCCTCCAAGATAGATGTTTTGAGCTTAAAGGAAACTTGAAAATTCTGTTTGAATATATCAAGTTTAGGGGAGGATTGTTGGGTTTTAGGTTCCACTGATCAAGAATTATTCTAAGTATTGGAACCACTGCTAGAGTAAAAGAAACCACTGCCAGAAGAAGGAATCCACTGCTGAAGTTAAACCACGGCTAGTAGTATGATGTAACCATTGTTAGTATATTGTAAGCACTGCTAGTTGATAAGTCGGTTTAAAGTTTTGTATTAGATAAATATAGAAAAGATATTTATCTTGTAGGATACATATTATATATTGTAAAGGACTCCTTAGCCTATAAAAGGAGGTCCTAGGTTAGATTAGATATACGTGTGTTTTGATATTTCTAAGGTCGATACACTTCAAGGTTGTAAAACCCTAATACTGTTTAGAGTATTCGTTATTAATATAATTGAGGTATTTAAGTGTTATATCTTTTTTTCTTAAGGTTAAATATTATATTCCGCGTAATATTTAATAAGTAATTGTTAAGTCAGTTTCTATAAAGATCGTTTGCTCAACTGGGATCAACAATCTCTTAGAACGGAAGCTTCCCTCTCAGACTCCTCCAACTCGGAGGTCTTCTTCCCCAAAGATTCCTCCAGCAATTTCACCTTCTTCATCTGTTCCTCATCCTTGGCCTTTAATTCGCTCACCTCCTTCTCCAAGGCCACCAGCCTGACCCCCATTTCCTCTTCCTTTTTACCGCACTCTTGATGACTCCCCTGAAGAGCTTGATGATCTGCGGTAAGTTTCTCATTAGCATTAATCTGGGCACGAAGACTGTGATGAGTCTCGAAAAGTTGGGACTCAAGGCCGGAGCAAGAAGAGTGCGATCTGTAGAGTTCCGCGTAATGATGGCTTAGGCGCTCAAACCTCCGGAACACCTCGGCTATGGCCAGGGATCCTTGACCCAGCTCAAAACACCCTCTATACAAGGCTCGGTCATCGGTTAGATCCTCTTGTTCGGCGCGGACAAAGGGGGCAGCGAGGTTAATCATCATATCCCTGCAAAGGGCAGCATCATTTAGGCTTGTATTAACCGTCAAGCCCCAGCCTAGAATAAAGGGTTCGCCGGAGCCTATCCGACCCTGATAAAAACCACCTGGAACAAAGAAAAGTTAATTCACATACGGAGAAAATGAAAAAGGGAACAAATCGCTAACAACTACCTCCGGCAAAAGGACTAGCACGACGATGGGCAGTCTCCTGAATGTTTACTCCAGACACACCAGCTTCAGCTCCTGCATAAAACAAAGTCAAAAAAAAAGTGAGTAAAAAAACCGTACCTTGGACGGTCCCATCACGAGTCGTTCCAGCAGAAGGAATCTCCACATTATGAACATCAGGATTACCCTCGTCAAGCGAACCTCCCCCTTGACCTCCGGTACCACCACCACCTCTCACACTCTCCTGCTCAGTGTTTTCAGCAGTACCTTCCGGCCTCAAAATATTTAGAGGGGATATGGAGCGAGTGCCTTGAGAATCCTCTCGGCTAGACGATAACTCAATTGAAGGTTCGATCTGGGGAGAAGGTTCCTTCCTCCTTCTCTTTAGCATAGATGACCCTACGGTGGCTGGTCGCTTCTCCAGTTGTTTCCTTTTCTTTTCCTTGGCCTTCAGGACCGCCGGGTCATCCTTTTCTACTATCTTCAGACACCGCCTTCTCCCAGATACGCCACCCATCGCCAAAGGGTCGAGTAACATGTCAGGTATCTCATCCCCGTCATAAAGTGGCCAACCTCGACCCAACCTTGATCCCTGCTCCGATCTCAAGCGCAAGTACAGAGACATCGTGATAGCTGCAAAAAAAAGAGGAGAAAAGAATCGTTAAGTAAACCAACAAAGAAGAATACCGAAAAGAACACCCTAAGAAAGGCTAAGTAGACCCAGACGTTTGCGTTACCATTCTTATCAATATCCTTGAATTCCGGACGGAAGCCAGGATACTTCCAGACGGTCGTAAGCCAAGCTTCAAACAGAAGTCCCGAATGAATAGGCCGGAGATCCACAAGCCCCTCACATAACTTTCGGACATCCGCCTCATCAAAACCGCCAGACGGAGTATTATCCGAAACATTCGAGTCCGGATGTCTCCGGGGCATGGCCTCCGGAATGGCCCTCCGGTCAATTAGAAAGAAATTATCCTTCCAATTCTTCAAACTTGAGCATGTCTCCTTAAAAATACGCGCAGGAGCATCTCCGCCGGTCCTACGCTCGAAAGAGAACCAATGCCCCTGCTTGTTAAGCTTATAAAAGACCCGGAAAAAATTTACGGTAGGCTGGATCTCTAAGCTCCGGCAATATATCTCGAACATGACCAATCGGTTCAGACCGATAGGTACAAGCTGAGAGATATGGACCTTAAAGTACCTTATCACTCTTAGAAGAAAGGTAGAAAAAGGAACCCTGACTCCTGAGAACCCGAAATATTGTTCATATAGGCCGATGGCATCGTCCGGAAGGTTATTCATGGTAAAACCCTCCGGAGGTAGGCGAGGATGAAGGTCAGTCGGAATCCCATACTCATTAATAATACCATCCAGTTCTCCCTCAGAAAGAACGAAGGTATAAACGTGCATGTCAGATTTAGGAGGGGGGGGTCAGAAATGGGAAGCTCGGAACCGGAAGCCATAGGGGATATGTAAGAATAAGCAACGCAAACGGGGACGGAACAACGGAGAAAAAACGCACCTGAATTGCCGGACGACCTGAAGACAACAGACGAGAGAAATGAGAGTAAAAAGTAAAAAACGGTAAATGGGGTAAAAATGGTTTATATAGGCAAAAGAGGTGGGGACATGAAACGTCCCATCATGTCAGAAGGAGACGCGGATGAATCTGAATCTCAACGAAGACACACCCGCCACGTGGCACAATCCCACGAATCTCGAGAAAATGGTTTTAACCTATTCTCGCCCAATGGGCTTGGGCTCACTGTTCACAGCACGGCCCACGAAACCGAAACGGACCAAAAGCTCCGAACGGATCCACTCGACGACTAGATTAGTATCACGTCACTTGTCAAAAGCAAGCAACATGATACTGGGGGGACATGACGACGTATATGGTCCGTCGGCTGAATAGCCGAAGACCTGGTACCCGAAAGATTAGCATACTGAAGGATCTATATCCGAAGGGATCGTTGACCTGACAATACATTTGACATTTAGCCTGGACATATTTCGTCTCATTCTCCTAGGTGTCAGAGATGACTTCAAGGACAGTGTCGAAAAGTGTCGTCACCGACAACACCAACGGTCCCAGAGAAAGCGACATGGCCAGCGACCAGATAGTGACAACCTACAGTATAAATACGCATACAGTAATTAGTAAAAAGGTATCATTTTCACTCACACACATTTATACTAGACCCTTCGGTTAAACCCCTACTTACTCTCACGCCGGAGTCTGGTCCTGGGGTAACACCCGGGGCGAGACTAACATGTTGTTTCATATTCGCAAGTATCCAGAAGACTTCATTCACAAGGCTGAAGGATATCTGAAGAACCTCACAAAAAAATACTTCTAACAGTCAACAAACTTAAAACTATACTAGTACTAGATTATGAGCTCCTACACGTTAAGACTTTCTAAGACATTTTGAACATGACATTCATGCTCCTCCATCGATGGTGATAGCTAATTATACCTTCTGTTAAACACAATATGGTAAAATAACAACGTATAAATGTATGATCATCATAAGATTCATACAAGTACCTTACAAAGTTTCAAAACCTCAACATTAGCAAAATAGCTAGTCTTAAAGCAAAATGATCATAATAAAGTTCTCATATTTCAAAATCGAACTAGTGATGGAGTAGTCTCGCCGACGACT
Organism: Chrysanthemum lavandulifolium; assembly: GCA_022545495.1. Lineage (NCBI taxonomy): Eukaryota > Viridiplantae > Streptophyta > Magnoliopsida > Asterales > Asteraceae > Chrysanthemum > Chrysanthemum lavandulifolium. The sequence continues at coordinate 79,910,205 of CM040246.1, forward strand.
ATTTGATACCACTGCTTCGCTCTTAGATCCCGCTGGAGTCCCTACCAAAAATAAATCTCCTACTCCAGTCACTTACGACCAACCATCTCGTGCGCCAACTCACCAGCTTGCTGCATTTAGTAATGTTACATGAAATTATCATCTTGTGCTCAATTTATAACATATAAATCACAAAAGAATTCTAAAAGGTAGCGCAAGTTAATACCTTGCATACACAGAATACCAAAGCCATTGGGAACTGTGACCGATTGAAACGTAATCTCCAGGAAGTTGAGCCGCAGTTTGTTCACCGCCCAATGGAGCAAACTGACCAAGATGCGTGTACCTAAAGTTAATAAAAAAAACCAATTTATACTTGATCAATACAAAATAATACTGTATCTATCAACGTTCGTTTTTTTGAATAACAAAAACAAGTACTAATGTTTTTGTACCTAAATGGTTTAAAACGGTGTCGGCCAGTATCTCTAAATCTAAGTGGACCTTCAGGTTTCTCCTCGCATTCCTTCATCCGATTGAAGCATTTGGCCAAATACTTACCTTGTTGAGCCGCTACCTAAAAAACATCAAAACAATGACATTAGGCCATGGCAAAATTAGCTCCTAAATACCATTCCTATGAATGTTACTTACCTGCGCAGTTGGAGGAAGACTCTTCATTTTAGTATCCACTTCAGAAAGTGCTGCTTTGAACTTTTCGATATCAATTTGTTTTGAAGCACCATCTTGATTACTTTTTAGCAACTGGACAAAGTTCTTGAGCTTTTTACTCTTCAAGTGGAGAGTAATTTGAGGATACCTCTCTATTATATCGTTAATCACTTCTTTGAAATCTTCCACATTCAGCTTTCCAGTATTGTTCTTGTCTGCTTTGCTAAATATTGCTGAGATATCTTCCTGTATTTTAATAAGATTCAGATATCAGAATTTGCATAACAAAACTTTTAAAAAGCCTCTTTAAAACTCAAAGTATAAACATACCATTACTCTGCGTTGATTTATGGTAGCACAATCACCAAGAGCATACACATTCGGTAGTCCTTCTACTCTAAGCCATTCATCGGTGGCCATAACTCGTCTGTTTCCCTTTTAGTCCAAAAAACAGAAAATTAGTTATTGTTAACAAATTATACTAAACATGATGTGTTTACTGAAAATTATTGAAATAGGAACCTGTCCAATTTGCTTCATGAATTCCACAATAACCGGACGAGTTCCAATACCAGTTGACCAAACCACCATTCCGTATGGTAGATTTTTAGTTTCGCCAGTTGATCTTTCTTTAAGAGATATTTCCTTATCAGACACTTTAGTAACCATTGACCCGGTTTTCACTTGAATGCCATCCCTTTGGAATTTTTCTTCAGCAAACTCAGTTATTCTTTTGTCAAATCTGTAAACATAAACACAAAACTTGATTAAACTATCATAGCTAACATTCTTATCTAAAGATTAAAATTTGTAAATTTTCCTTACATGCTCAATATGTGATCACCAGCCTCTAGAAGTGTTATATTTATATACTTCTTGAGATCAGGATATAATTTTATTAAATCTTCATGAACATAATCATGAAGCTCAGCTGCAAATTCCACTCCTGTGGGTCCACCTCCGACCACGACGAAATGCAATATTCTTTTTTTCTCCTCTTCACTTACAGTTGGAAGACTTGCCTTTTCAACAGAGTTGATAATACTCCTTCGGATCCTCGTAGCATCTTCTACTTCCTGCATCCAATATCGTTAACAAACAACCAGAATAAAAACTGTGTGTAAAGCTATTCTTTTATCAGATTAATTACCTTTAAGAAATGAGCATTTTCAACAACACCGGGAGTGTTGAAAGTGTTAGCACGTGCTCCCATTGCAACGACCAAATAATCATAATCCACAGTGAACTCTTCTTTCCCCTCAGCATTAGTATTTTGGATGGATTTGCAGTGAACCTTCTGATTAACTGTATCAATCTTGTAACATTCTGCTTCCTTAAAACGAACATTGAAGTCTTTCTACAATGCAAAATCACATTTTTCTAAAGATTAATCAACTATCACATTCACGGGACATGAAAGTGCATAATATATATTGTATACTACCTTCTTGACAATGTTACGGATGGGTTCAACAACACTGCGAGCTTCAACAGTTCCAACTGTAACGCTTGGTAATAAAGGTGTAAAGGCAAAATAATTACTAGGTGACACAACTTCAACGTCGTATGAGGGGTCATTCAAGTTTTTGAGGAAGCTTGTGCCTGCCCAGCCTGTTCCTAGAACGACAACTTTCTTCTTTTTGATGGTAGAATGTGCATCAACATAAGCACTACGACTATATGACCTAACCTGAGAATAGGTCACTAGTCCACCACCACTGAATAGACCAAATAAAACATTACATTAGCTGTTTACAGATTTACACATTTTCACAAAACTTAAACAATCAAACAAATAGAAATCTTCATGATTCAAAAGGTACAATGCTATGGATCAAAGTACATGCAACTTTTACCACTGATGACCTTAGCATTGGTTGATGCTACATCATCAACCTAAACCTATTGTTTTCTAATCAACATGCAATCTTAAGCTACATGGAACTATTTTTTTGGGTACACTATTAGTATATTTGCACGAACTTAACAGGTTAATTTAGTTACTTGAAACTCAAACACGTAATGGTAGTGACTCGATGAACTTTTTTTCAATAAATAAACATGCCATTAATTATATAGGTTACAAAGCATATCAAAAGCTCCAAAACAAATATAACTGAACCAATACAATTATCATCTGGTTCAATACTGCATCTTATACATTACAAAAAGTGTGTCATACGACACATATAGTATGTGTTTCACATAAAAACAAACGTAAATAAATCAATAGTACAATACAAACGTAGACACACAAGATCATGTCATCATTAACTGTAACCAAAGCAAACATAAAACCAATGCTTATTGACAAACTAAGATTTATTGTTCTAACAAACTAAAATACATGTCAAACGTAACGAAAGATCTAGTAACAAAAGAAGACCTGACGGCGCCGAGAATGACAAGTTTAGCAAGCCTAGGATGACCACGATACACGTTCGAAGCTTTTTGGTAAAAACTAGAGTAAGCTCCTCTCATTCTTCTTTGTTTTCTTTGAAGAGAAACCCTAGAGTATGTACGTGTATCGAATGGTATATATGGTGGTGGAGCAGTTTTCTGCCTTTTTTTAGAGACTGTTTGTATGTTATTATGTAATGGAATGATGGTCATGTAAATTCGGAAATTTTACTATTTTACTGTTTTACCCTTGAGGTATTTATGGTTGGTATATGGGAATTTCTTCTAAGTATGTCAAGGATAAATCTACTCCTTTTAAAAACCAGATTCGCGAAATCAACGTGTGAAAGTTTTAGTGTATATATTTTTGTAACTTTATATCGTTTCACCCCTAATAGTATGTCAAAAATATCTTTGCCATATATATTTGTTCCATGACGCATATGTGAAAAAGAGTTTTGAGAGTATATACAATTAAAAATAAGAAGTTCATATAGGAGACTAACATATGAATAATACTAATCAAATAGAATCCCCAATCAATTTTATTTTTTTTCCCTAAAAGTTCATATTTATGGGTATTATGTCATAATATCATTTGCTCGTGTGAATATATTTGCTTCACAGAAATAGTTTTTGCATGTTAGAAAGTCAAAAGTAATAATCAATTTTAAGATGACATGCCGCAACAATCGTAATTAGCAATTGTAACCCACTTTAACATAAGTTTGATGTAAAAAAAAGTGGGAGTCCGTTAGAAGGAGCCAAGCTGGTTATTTGAGTCAAGGGTGCACCAGCTCGTTATCCTTCCACTGCCGAAAGCGAGAAGTATTCGCAGCTCTGTGACCAGCCTAACGCATTGCCCTCCACTCTAGGAACCAGGAAGCCCGAGCCTTCGCTCAAACCCCATGGTCCAACTATCGGCTTGGAACGGGCAAGCCAGATATTGCAACAACTTGACCCAACCAATCTAGGCTCAAGCAACGTCCAACCCACTTTAATGCCCTCACCTGAGTCACAAGCTCACGTTACTGAGCTCGGCGAAGGTTTGAGTTCCAAATGGTCTATATAAACAGGTTATAAGTTTCTTTCCTAGGCGATGTGGGTTGTAAATAAAAGCTTTTGGTCTTCTTTTATCTCTCTACCAAATAGTCGATGTTTATTTCTTCTACTAATCTTATGAAACACTTTGTCACTGTGTTTTGTTTGTTTATTTTAAAGCTGTTAATTAAAAACGAGCTCACGTGAAACTTGGAAAAATGCCTCAAGCTTAGTAAAGTAACGATGTTTATGCGTTCTATATTGTTTTGGCAAAAGCAGAACGACGTCATTAACACTTCCACAAAGTTATACAGTAACATTTCATCTTCCATGAGACAATAAATCCATCCAAATTTCAGAAATACCTTATTGCATCCCATCTAACTAAGCATGTGTATATCATATCCCTTTTCAGTTGACTTTACGATCCATAATCTGTTGGAGGAGAACCAAAACCGTGATTGTGAATAACTGAATGTGTAGCCTAAAATACGTTAACACAACAAGAAGTAACCAAAGATCTAAACGGGCTTGGATAAAGTGTAATACCAAACAACACCTGTATTCTCAAGGGTAATTACTTGGTTTTGTTGTCAGACTTATCAATGAAAACGATTGAGAACTTGGCTGACCATCTTCATGTTGATCTTCAAAAATGATTATTTTTTCCTTTACTTTTCAAGTCTAGTCTTTGTTTCTCAGAGCAGCTGTAAATTCATCCAAGTGATCTAACATTATGCTGACTACCTATAAACTGAAACTAAAAATAGAGGCGGGGCTCATTTCAAGTTCAAAACTTAAAACCAGCGTCTGCGAACTCAATAGTCGACATAGGTTTTATATAAAATTTATATAAAAAAAACATTGTCATCAAGTTTACAATGTTTAGTGAACTGATTTGTAGCAACTGATGTTTGTTTTCAACAAAGATGTACAAGTACAGTGTTTCATTTGAGACCAACTGATTTAAACTCGACTCAAGTCTCTGCTGAAAGTAAATCACCTTGTCCAGTAAGATACAACTTGCTTAAAGCCTTACATCGACATCCCCACTTTAACAATGATATATTTTCCAAATTAATGTATATTGCTCCATTGGCATCTCTAAATTATAGTTACAAGTTTGTGGGTGCACAACTTTATACAATTAAATCATATATTGTTTAGTTCCAATTAAAGTTTGATAACATGCTATAATACAGCAGCTATACCTCTCAACAAGCAAATGTTTAGTATCAGAATGAATAAATAAATAAAAATAAAAAGTGGGAGTCCATTTGAGAGGGAACCAAGATGGTTTATTTGAGACAAGGTGCACTGGCTTGTCGTCCTTCCACTGTCAAGAGCGAGAAGTATTCGCAGCTCTGTGACCAGCCTAACGCATTGCCCTCTGCTCTAGGAACCAGGATGCCTAAGCCTTCGCTCAAACACCATGATTCAACTCTCGAGACTTGGAACGGGCAAGCCAGACATTGCAACGACTTCGACTCAACCAATCTTAGGCTCATTTAACGAGCTCGAGCTCAAAAATGGGCTCATTTAATATCGGGAGTCCAGCTCGAGGGAACGTTAAGATGGTTATATTTATTAGCCTAGACAGAGGTGCACAAGGCTTGTCGTCACGGTTCCACTGTCCTAAGAGCGAGAAATATTCGCATATATTTTCTATCGCTAACACGCTAACGAGCCGAGCCTAACGAGCTTGCCCTCTGCTCTAGGAACCAGGATGCCCCGAGCCTTCGCTCAAACACAATGGTTCAACTCTTAACTTGGAACGGGCAAGCCAGATATTGCAACAACTTCGACTCAACCAATCTTAGCTAATTCAACGTCCAACCCACTTTAAAGCCCTCACTTGAGTCACAAGCTAGCATTACTGAGCTCGACATTCGTCTTACTGCCAAATGGTCGATATAAACATATGATAAGTCTCTTTTCTGAGCGATGTGGGATGTAATCAAAAGCTTATGAGGTCTTTTATCTTTGCCAAATAGTCCATACTTTCTTCTTCTATCAAAATATCAGTTTTTCACTGCATTTTATTTTTTTATTTCAAATCTGCTAAATAAAAACGACGACATCTTTAGAAGGGATCAAACTATCAAAGTCACTAGACAGTTGACTTTATTTGCTGAAAAACAAGTGAGAAGGGATATGATCCAAGTCACTAGACAAATTATATACAAGGGTGTATTAAACATGATTCTGTCAGTGTGTAAAGCTGTGGTAACCCATTGAAACTTTAATTTGATGATTGATCCGAAAGGTTCACCGTCTATGAGATAATAAATTCACCCAAACTTCAGAAATAACTTACTTGAATCCATCAAACTTAGATTGAGCATAGTTGATTATATGATACTTGAATGTGTATTCCATAAACTCTTGGACTTTTGTAATACTGCTTAATGTGCAAGTCCCTCGAGATAGAATCATAGAAGTGATAAGCTTCATGAATCATGATGCAGGTTGTGATGGAACCTCCTTGGTTTAACTTACGAAATAAGTCATTAAAGATTTCTTTCATCTGAATAGGCTTGGATCTATGCCAAGGAATGCCCAATGAGGCACTACTAAAGACGTAAGATTCTCAAGGTTGGTTTTGTTCTGAGACTCGTCATTGAATGATTGAGAGCTTGACCAATCATCACCATGTTGATCTTCATAGTCTATTTTACGTTGTTCGGCTTTACTTCTCATAGTTTTGAATCACCTTGTCCACCTCTAACATTGACATACCCCCTCCAACATTGATATATTTCCCAATTATAGTTACAAGTTTGAGAGTACACAACTTTACACAATTAATCAGAAAGTAATTCTAATCAAAACAATAAAGTTTAAGAACAGGCTATTACAACAGCAGATGTGTCAACAAACAAATGTCGCATAATTTAGTATCCAAATACAAATTTGCATAAAAAAATTAAAAAAAAAAAAAAAAAAAAAGGAGTCTATTAGAGGATATGACCCAAAAACTTTTGTTCACATCCCACATCGCTACAAAAAGAAACTTTTCACATATTTATATAGACCATCTGGTACCACCATATTAAGAAATTGTTATTTGTTTTTATAGATAATCTCATATCACAATGTTCCTCGAGCGCAATGAAGTTTCTGGGAAACTTAAAATTTTTTTTTTTTCTTTTCTTTTTTTTGCAAAAGATGAATATAATCTTAAGAAACTTGGATAAGGATACTAAATGGATAAAGATCTTTAGTCAGTAACTCTAACTGCTAGGTTACTAGACACTTACATCATGGTGTAAAAAATATGATGTCGCAAGAGTGCTTAAACTCATAAAGTGCTGGTAACACAATAATAATTGATCCAACGTTAGATCGATAGTTGCATATCAACTTACTTGGCTATTGTCAAGTATTTTTTGTGAGTTGTCGCAGCTTATCTTCGCCTTTGTAGATGTCTTCTAGATACCGCTAAGATGAACAACGCGTTAGGCCTCGCCTCCCGGTGTTATCCCCAGACCCGACCGGCGTGCGAGAATGAGTATGTGTTTTACCGAAGGTATAGTATAAAATGTGTGTGATAAAATGATACCTTATTCCCACCATCAGATGCGATTTATACTACCCGACGTCGCTTATCCTGGCCCCCGTGATCGAGATCCCCGGATCACCAGATTATGGGACCGTTGGTGTGCCGACACGACACTCCTGCTGCACCTTCCGACATCTGTGAGAATGAGACGAATTGTATCCGTGTTAGATGCCAGCGACTGCCAGTCAATGAGTCCTTCTGATGGTAGCCTCTGCTTGCAGACGCTTTTACTGAGAGCCTTGAGTCCTTTCGACAGAGCATAGAATCCTTCGGTCATTGACCGATGGACCATATACGCCGTCATGTCCCTCCAAGATTATAAGGCATCATGTTATTTGTTTTTGACAAGTGACGGATACTTAACTGGTCGTCCGCTGATCCATTCTAATGATTGACTTGCTCGCTCGCGGCCTCCTCACGAACAATGGGCCCAAGCCCATTGAGTAGAAGTAGGTTAAAATAATTTTACCAAGATTGGGATCTTGCCACGCGGCGCACGTGTTGTGGTGGACGGTTCAGTATTCCTAAATAATACCCATCCGATTCGCCGTCGCCTCGACACGATAGGACGCTTCGTCCCCACCCTTTGGCCTATATAAGGTGTTTTTACCCTCATTTGTAATTTCTACTTTTACTCTCGATTTCCGTCGTCCGCTTGGATAAAGTGAGTTCTATCCCAATATTCCTTCGTCGTTAGCGTTGTACCTTCTTGTCAATATCCAATGGCTTCTAGCTCCGTGACACCCACCGGCGATACTGCCCCCAAATCCGATATGCACGTATATTCTTCTTTGCTTTCCGAAGGGGAGCTTGAGCATATTGTCAGCGAGTACGGTATACCGGTTGATTTACATCCTCGCTACCTCCGGAATTGATAATATTCTTTTTATTGAATCTCCCAACTACTTTTTTTGCAAAAGATGAATATAATCTTAAGAAACTGGATAAGGATACTAAATGGATAAAGATCTTTAGTCAGTAACTCTAACTGCTAGGTTACTAGACACTTAGGTTTGCACACACTCGCGACCCGCTCATCACGCCACATCGCTTTTTTCTCCAATGACCGACACAATCGTTTGTTACAATGATAACCGAAGGTTTTTTTTAAAAAATATATCAAAAGGTAATATATTTTTTGCATTTATGTGTTGGAAAGTATCGGTCGAAATTTCGATCGATTGTATATTTTTTCCTTCGGCGACCGATATTTGACCAATGCTCCACAAAAGGATCGACCGATTTAAATATCGGTCAAATCCAATGACCGACCGACTTTTCTAACCCCAGTGTCCAGCCTTACATCATGGTGTAAAAACATGATTGCAAGGGTGCATAAACTCATAAACTGCTGGTAACACAACGTTAGATGGATAGTTGCATATCAACTTACTTGGGTATTGTTATTTTTACTTGAATCTTGTCAAACATAGAATACGTCGTGCCTAATTGATAACGTGATGGTACTTGACTTTGCGTTGTATTTTGCTTTACCTATCATCGTCTCATCTTGTTTACCTCTTAAATGCCACATTTAAAACTCGATCGTCATGGTGGTCTTCTATATAATGGTTTTATTGCTTTAACTATGATAGTTTTTCATAGCATATGTGGATGCTACAAATACATATGCTGAAAATAAAATCTTTGACATCCCCCCTCTTCCTCTAACATCGATGTCCCTCACCTCTTATCATTTTTTATTTTTTTACATTTATGATTCGAGACGACTTCACACAATTGGGAAAATAATGTCCATATACTAGTCCCATTTAAAACATTAGAAGTTTAAGAAAAGTAGAGACGGTCAACAAGCCAAATGTCACATAACAATATTCGAGACGACTTCACACAATTGGGAAAATAATGTCCATATACTAGTCCCATTTAAAACATTAGAAGTTTAAGAAAAGTAGAGACGGTCAACAAGCCAAATGTCACATAACAATATTCGAGACGACTTCACACAATTGGGAAAATAATGTCCATATACTAGTCCCATTTAAAACATTAGAAGTTTAAGGGAGTGAGCATTACCTAATCACCCCAGCCACCACCTCACCCCATCCAATAAAAACATTACACATCAAAAGATCTAATTTTACCCTAAACATACCCTAAGTGGAGAGTGGTCACCAATTTGTACCGATTTTTTTTTTTTTTTTTTTTTTCATACATAAAATCACATACAATATTTAAAATAAAAACATACCATTTCATTAAATAAAATAAAACATTACATAATACTTAAAAAAACATAACATAATACTTAAAAAAACATAACATAACACTTAAAAATAAGTAGATTAAATAAAAACACACTAATCATCGAGATACGGCGAGCTGACGCTACACGCGTCTCCGCGAGATCATATCGAAGACGGCCATGAGAACTTCGCCTAAGAACTCCGCTACCACATCGTCGTCAGACACTCGGCGGACCTACCATCCATTATACGAACCGATGAGATTGCCTCCTCGCGTGGATATCTCGCCTGGACGAAGATTTAATAACGATTCAATTCCAAGAATCCAAGACATTTAGCAATTATTTTTTGTTTTTGAGAGATTTTAGTGTGTTTTATTTGAAAATAAAGAGAGTAATATTTGGCTTTAAAGGTAAATTTTTTTTTTTTTTTAAGTCGATTGTTTGGCTCCAACGGTCAAAAACCCAATCCAACCTCACATTTCACACTCGGCTTGGTACCACGATTTTGGTACCCATTTTTCATACCCGGCGGGCGGCAGCATCGCTTCGGGTAAGCATACGAATCCCTTACCCGCGCCTCCCCCTCCTCTCAAGAACAGAGAGACGGTCAACAAGCCAAATGTCACATAACAATTTTGCATAAGCACTTTATAAAGACGAAAAAAAAAAAAAAAAAAAAAATGGGAGTTCATTAGAAGGAAGCAAGCTGGTTATTTGAGTCAAGGGTGCACCGGCTCGTTATCCTTCCACTGTCGGGAGCGAGAAGTATTCGCAGCTCTGTGACCAGCCTAACGCATTGCCCTCTACTCTAGGAACCAGGTAACCCGAGCCTTCGCTCAAACCACATGGCCCAACTCTCGACTTGGAACGGGCAAGCCAGATATTGCAACAACTTGACCCAACCAATCTTGGTTCCATCACAGTCCATCCCACTTTAATGCCCTCACTTGAGTCACAAGCTCTCGTTACTGAGCTCGGCGAAAGTTTAGTTTCCGAGTGGTCTATATAAACAAGTGATAAGTTTCTTTCCTAGGCGATGTGGGATGTAAGCAAAGGCTTTTGGTATACCTTAGTTGGATCCCATGAAACTTTAATGTGTTTGAGCCTAATTGATAACATGATGGTACCTGACTTTGTGTTCCATAATCTCTTGAGCGAGAACCAAAACAACCTGATTGTCAGTGTGCTAGATGTTGTTGGCCAAAACCTTCAGTTAGAACTGATTAACTTCGTAATGCATAGTGGGAGGCGTCTCATTTCTCTAAATCAAGCAAGAAGTCTAAACATGTCTTTATCTGAACAAAACTTGGACGCCTACCTAACGAGGAACCTATAAGACTCGTCATTAACTGTGTGAGCACTGGATTGATCATTGTCAATGTTGTGATTTAAGTTTTGTTCGACAGCAATACAAAAAGAGTTCATCATATATACCTTGTCAAAATATATACTTCAATAAAAGATGTCCTGTTTCGATATATTTTAAACCAGCCTCTGAATTCAATTGTTGAACATACGTTTTATGAGTGAAATGATTTTCCGAAACTATGAACAGTTGTGACATAGCTGTCTATTTGGTTCAAACATGTTAAACGTAAACAGAAAAACTAGAAACAAATGTACTTGTTAAATAAAGCTCAATTTCATTAGACGGGTCACGATAAACCATTACAACAAAAGAAAATGCAACCATAAACATTACCAAACGATACACAGTTATATCGTATTTGGAATGAATCCTGGTTAGATATTTACATCAGAAACACGAATACACTAAACTCTAGCCAGCATAGGCAACGACATGAAAGATCAGATAATTCAAACTCGGCTCGAGTCTCTACCGAAAATGAATCTTCTCGTCCAATCGGATACAACTAACACTCTCGTCCGCCAGCTCACTTGCTTGCTGAATTTGGCAAATATATATAATATAAGTCAAACTATGAAAATGAATCAGATTCAGTTTGATGCTTCGAAACAGAATCAGAATTGACACAACCAACATGAACAATTCATTTTTTACTCATTTCCATATTTTGGATCTCAAACAGATAAATAAAACAGATCCATCAAGAAAAATGGAGAAAGTAACTTAAGATAAATTCAGAGAAAAGAAACTTGATCACCTTGCATAAACAGAATACCAGAGCCACTGTGTGCTACGACCAACCGAAACCCAATCTCCCGGTAGTTCTGCTGCTGCCTGCTCCCCACCTAAAGGTGCAAACTGCCCAAAATGCTTATACCTTTCACCAGATAAACAAAATTGGTCAGAAAACAGTGTATACAGAGAACTAAAAGTTTAGACTATTTATTTAAGTTTCCATTTATCTATGTTGTGCGGCTGATTCTCCTTTCATCAGATGAATGGGATCTATGGCCTGACAAACAATGGGTCACCTAAACTTACATAAAAAGAATACAATACGAAAGGATACCTAAACGGACAGAAATCATGACGCCCAGAACCCTTGAACCTACGAGGGCCTTCTGGTGCAAGCTTGACTAATTCCCTCTTATTAAAGCAGCTTGACAGATATGTTCCTTGTTGGGCAGCAACCTATGACATAAAGGGTCGGCATATAAGATTCCACGTATATAAAGACCCAAAAAAATAAGTAGCCACTGAACAATCATGGTATGCAAGTGATAGCACTGAAAGTTGAGTGTTCCCCTTTGTCAATTATGCTAGAAAAAAGGAAAATGATATATAAGTACCTGAGCTGTTGCAGGGAGACTCTTCATCTGTGAATCTACCTGAGAAAGAGCTAATTTGAATCCTTCAATGTCGACTTCCTTTCTAGCATTTCCTTCTGGGTCCCTTAAAAGGTCAGTAACACTGGCAAGATGTTTGTCCCTTAAATGGACTTCAACTTGAGGATAACGCATGAGTATGTCATCGATGATATCTTGAAATTCTTCAACACTTAGGGTTCCCGAGTTATCCTTGTCAGCTGCAGTGAATATAGCAGATATATCTTCCTACAAGAGATTGCACGGACATATGAATAACGATAAATAAACAAATGCTACATTACAGAATGATGTACTATACCATGACTTTACGCTGATCAATGGTGGCACAATCACCGATAGCATATACATCTTCACATCCCTTTACTCGCAACCATTCATCGGTAGCTAATACGCGTCTTTTTCCCTGCATCCCATATAATAAAGCACTAATAATTATACAACCTAATAGCATTCACTGGTTTAATGAACTTAATTAGCTTCTCAAATCAAGTTTTTTTGATAATGAAACGAGCCACGGAAATTATTGGAGCAAACCTGGCCAATTTGGTCCATGAAATCCTTCACAACCGGCCTAGTTGAGATACCAGTTGACCAAACAACCATTCCACGAGGTATAGAAACATTTTCACCAGTAGATTTGATTTTCATGTTGACTTCTTTATCTGTTACACTTAAAACCCGGGTTCCAGTGCATACATGAATACCATCCCTAGTAAACTTTTGTTCAGCAAACGTACTGATTCTAGAGTCATACCTACAAAACATAACATAACTTTAATTTCAGAACCACACTTAAAAAGCGGAATGAGATAAAGATTTGGTCCATACTTACGTGTTCAAAATATGATCACCAGATTGGATGACTGTTATTTTTACCATATCTTTGACTGAGGATATAATTTGACTAAATCTTCATGAACAAAATCATGCAGCTCTGCTGCAAATTCTACTCCAGTGGGCCCTCCTCCAACTATCACAAAGTGGAGGTTTATTCTGCGTTCTTCTTCGGTTAACTCTGGCAAGATAGCCTTTTCAAAACAGTCTATTACACTCATACGAATCTTTTGAGCATCTTCAACTTCCTGATTGGTGGTTCATGTCATTTTTGAGCAAAGAATACACAAATTTAGAAATATTTTCAGATAAAATCATGTGTGGCTAATTTTAAAAGGCTTCTCGAGATAGCAAGAAGATTCACATTAGAGAGAAAAGAAGCAGGTAACCTTGCAATACTTGTACTACCCACAATTGAAAGATATACAGGATTGACATAAGGTGAATGGAAGCATTTTTGTTTTTTATGAAGGCGGGAAAACATTGAGTATCTGAACCGTGTGCTTTTCCACAAAATATTGCATAGACCAGACGTTGCTAGAGAATTAAAGAGATTGCTACCTTGAGGAAGTGGCAATACTCCTTGACTCCAGGGGTATTGAAGGTATTTACTTCTGCGCCAGCTGCAACAACTAAATAGTCATAGTCTAAAGAAAATTCTTTCTTTCCCACTAAGTTTGCTTCAATAACAGATCGACAAAAAACTTTCTTGTTTGTTGCATCAATCTTGGTGCATTCTGCTTCCCAAAGCTGAATTTCTCCATTTTTCTAAAAAAGAAGAGAATCATACCAAAAAATTCATTTAAAATAATGTACGAAAAACCATTTGAATTTTAGTACCCGTGTAACAAACATTATTACCTTTTTAATAATGTTACGAACTGGTTCCACAATGCTTCGTGCCTCAACTGTTCCACAGGTAACGCTAGGTAACAATGGGGTGAAAGCAAAATAATTTCGAGGAGAAACCACTTGAACATCATACGAAGAAATATCCAAATCCTTGAGGAAACTGGTACTGGCCCATCCCGTTCCTAGGACAACCACCTTCTTCTTCTTTTTTAATGGCTCAACTTCTGTGTTGTTTGTGGCACTGCTTGACTGTGATTCAGAGTAAGCAACAAGACCCCCACCACTGCAGATATAGTAAGTACCCAGTACAGTCAAATGAAAGTAGAAAATTTGAAAATTGCAGATCACAAAGAGCAGATGAACAATCAATCAACAGGTTAGTCAAAAGGAATCCTTACAAAGCATGCACACGGTTACTGGCTTTTTTCTGTCAAAGGTAGAACACAACAAAGGGAAGTGTAACTTTCATTGTTAAGATAATTTTGTCAATTACATCAGAACATACTTAAGTAGTGGCCCTAATGGCACCAAATGAAAATATTGAATGGTAGACACGATATGATAATTACAAAAGAAGGGAAAGGTATAAAAGATGTAGGAGCATTAAATAAAATGATATCAAAGTGATCAACCCTTCATGGAAAAGGATTTCATGAAGATACAGGCAAATATGTCACAGATGAAATTGTAACAGGTTTCACCAACAAAAGGGTTACAAGTGATATGAGTCAATTTCAGTATATTTCGTGCTGTCTTTAAGAACATAATCAGTGAACCACGTGCCCAACATCAGCAGACTTAAAAGCCGAACCCAACTCCTCAAGTAATCACTGCAATCTGAGTAACTCATAGTGGCATAGCAGAACAGGTTTGTTGGTTCTTAAGAACATATTCAGTGAACCACGTGCCGAACATCAGCAGACTTAAAAGTCGAACCCAACTCCTCAAGTAATCTGCAATCTGAGTAACTCATAGTGGCATAGCAGAACAGGTTTGTTGGTTCTTATCTACGCAATCAAAATGTGGCCTAGGAAGGAAATGAATCTACAGATGAGCGAGTGGTTGGGTCTATCTCATCCTCATTCAACATCAAATAAGACATTGAGGTTTGTTTAATAATACTTTTAAAGGGATCTATGACCTTTTTTATTTTTTGTTTATTTTTCTGGGAACAGACCTGTCTAGGATATGCTATCTCACCGAACAGGACTGCCTTCTAAAATAGACCGGACACTCAAAGTGTCAGGTTACAACTAAGAACGTGGAATAGTAATATGATTTGCAGCAATTATAAAGAAAAATGGACAATACGATTCGCTAAGAAAAGGTCATTCTTTCATAAACCAATATTCTAGGACATCATTTATGTAACAGATCACATGTATGTGAAGCGATTTGGTTGACATAGAAGGAAGGAACACGTGACAAAGATATGAAATTTAAGAAAAACATGTGACATCATTTTGTTGGCAAGAATGAGACACCAAATGACCTCAAGGTTGGTGTTGTCATATAGAACCGTAACAAACATTCTAAGGGTGTATCCGCTGAAGTATGGCCTTCCATAAACCTTAATTAAAGAAAAATATTACACATCCTAGGCTATCATACCAAAATTTGAATCCCTAGGCACTATTATCTTACTAAAAAGAGGTTCCAAACAACAACACATCCTAGGCTTATCTATACTAATATAATGCGCCTAGTGGAAGGTATACAATTAAACATAATAGGGACACCTTTATAAGAACAGTAGAAAACATGTAATAAAATAAATTATACACAAGTATCGTTAAACACACTAGTTGCTTCATAAACTTAATATAAAGTAATCTAAAAGCTCTTTCCAAAAGTCCCTAATAAAACACAAATATAAGCTCCAAAATAGCGCAACAGAGTGCATTGCTACCTCCACACGTCGGTATTACCGCGGTTTCAACATAGTTTTTTGTTCACCCAAACAAACTGCCAATACTTGGATATCCTTTTATCACATATTAAATTACGAACAAATCCATAGACTCTACATTCATTTCATCCAGTCAAAACATGATCCTAAACAAAACGCATCTGGGATACTTTTGTCCAGCATTTCGCCATATAGAAGCCTAGCTTGATCAGCTACTAACAGTGGCGGAATCAGGATTAAAAGTAACCATGTGTGTATATATTTCTTGATGTGTAACTAAACAAGGACTAAAAACACAATTTTTAGGCATCAGGGCTCTTTTTTATAGGAAATTAACGCTATGAAACAAAATTTCATCAGTGTCTGTTGACAACTCGGGACCACCCTAGTTCCGCCCAGACTACTACTCCCTCTGTCCCAAAATAATAGTCCACGTGATATCCCAATTTAATTGTCCACTACTAAATATAGGTAGGGAAATTTGGTCGAGTTTATTGTATTATCCTTGCTTGAAATTATTATTACAAACTTTAAAAAAGACATTAATTAAGTAATTAAGGCTAAAACTGTCATTCCGGCAAAAAGTAAGAGATAATAATTATGTTTTTTCTTAAACTGTGTATTTGAGACGGAGGGAGTAATTTAAACCTTAAATAAATTAACACTGATTATGAGGTAATATATAGGTACATTCACAGTAAACCATCTAATAATACGGAGTAATTCAGATCTTAATATTTCAAAGACATTAATATAGAAGCATAATTATCTATACTACTTATAATGCACGAAGGCACCTCACTCTTAATTTTAAGACGTACAAGAAATTAAGCATGGTTTACAACACTTTAATACACCCAATTTTCAGAATTACAACAAAGTAAGCATATTGTACAACAAAATAAAGCTTTGTGTCATTTTAAGACCAAAATTCTATCAAACAACATTAATGCTATTAAAAACACCCTTTCACCAAAAAGTACAACCATTTAGCACAATGTACAATAACTGCAACCAATTTTCAGATTTACAACAAAATAAGCATGATGTAATTTTCATACTTATTTTCAAACTTACAACATTAATGTTATTAAAGTGGTCAATGTTATTAATGACTACTACTTACAAAAAGAAACATAGTAGAAACACTTTAACGCACATAATTTTCGGACGCACAAGACAAGAAGCATATTGTACAACAAACACCACATTA
This sequence comes from Chrysanthemum lavandulifolium, assembly GCA_022545495.1. Classification (NCBI taxonomy): domain Eukaryota; kingdom Viridiplantae; phylum Streptophyta; class Magnoliopsida; order Asterales; family Asteraceae; genus Chrysanthemum; species Chrysanthemum lavandulifolium. The sequence continues at coordinate 79,927,633 of CM040246.1, forward strand.
ATGTTATTTAATGTAATCGATTATTTAACTTGGTCAATAAATACAATTAATACAATTATTAAAACACCCCTTACAGAAGAAATACAAATTATCAAGCATATTGTACAACCAAATTAAACACAATTCCTGCATCAAATTTCACTACTACAAATAATAAAGCACATTATACAAATATTCAAGCCCGAACGGGCAACGGGCCAAATGGGCTTGAGCCCGAACGGGCTCGACCCCGAGCAGACACGGGCTATACGAAATTCTTGATATCGGTAAATTTATTATTAAAAAGAACATAATAAACTAAAATACATTATTCATCGAAAATTTTTATTTCAGGGTACCCACGTGGTACCGCTGCAACGCGCGGGTACCCTGCTAGTATTTCTATAAAACAAAAAAGTGGTGAAATGAAAATACAACCTGAGAGAGAAAACCACAAGAAGCTTAGAGGAAGAAGGGAAGCCATTATTAAAAGCTCTGTTGAGAAAGTTCATGGTGAAAACTGGGTTTTTAAGATCTCACACTCTAGCTGCTAATTTATTCACACATATAAATATGAAAGTGAAGATGAAATGAAGATGTGAACAGTTGTTATTTATGGTGGTTGAAAAATGGAAAATGGATGCTAATTTAATATACACATGTTTCACACATGTACCGGACAAATAATGGTTCAAGTAGCTTTTGAGAATTAATGAGCTTAGTACTTATTTAAACAAGCTTTGTTTAGCAACAAAACAAGTAGGAGAATATAGACCAAATAGTAGGAGAATATAGAACTAAAATGAGCTTTGTGATGTTCAGTCGGCTTTTGTTTTCAACCGCTGATGGTCTGTTTATCCTTAATGAGCTTCTTTCGTGGTGTAAGCATAAGAAGTTTAAAAGCTATGGTTTTTAGGGTCGATTTTGAAAAGGCTTTTGATTCAATAAGATGAGACTATTTAAATGACGTTTTAAAGATGTTTGAATTTGACGACAAATGGTGTGGTTGGATTAATGGATGTCTTAATTCTGCCATGGGCTCGGTTCTCGTTAATGGAAGCCCTACCCCCGAGTTCCAATTTCATGAGGGTCTAAAACAAGGAGATTCATTTTGATAATGGAAAGTTTGCACTTTTCTTTCAACAAAGTTATGAATGTAGGTATGTTCTCGGGTATTCCTATCGATAATTCTTTGACTATTTCACACCTTTTATTTGCGGAAGATGCTATGTAAATGGGATTCTTCTAATATAAATACCATTTTCAATGTCTTGAAGTGTTTTCACATGGCTTTGGGTCTCAAAATAAATTTCCAAAAAGTAAACTTACGGGAATAGGTACTCGTTCAGAAAAGGTCGAAGTTGCAGCTAGAACCATGGGTTGCTCGACTTTTACTACTCCTTTTATCCATCTTGGAGTTAAGGTAGGAGGTGTTATGTCAAGAATTAACTATGGGACGATGTTGTTTCTAAAGTATCCTTTCGTTTATCTAAATGGAAGCTTAAGACTCTTTCTATAGGTGGTCGGCTCACATTAATTAAATCGATCTTAACCTCCATACCTTTATATCATATGTCTATCTTCAAAGTTCCTATAGGAGTCCTAAATCTTTTGGAATCGATTAGAAGAAATTTCTTTAATGGAGTGGAAGGATCGGATAGAAAAATGGCATGGATTAGTTGGAATAAGGTCTTAGCTTTCAACAAATATGGTGGCCTTGGTTCTAGTTTCTTTGCTTTAAAAGGGCTCTCCTCTTTGAATGGGTTTAGCATTTTTTTCCCTCAAGGTTCTTCTCTATGGACGAGATTCATCAAAGCTATTTATGGAGACCGTGGAGCGCTTAATACTTTCAATTCTATGTCTAGACGCTCTACTTGGATAGACATCATCCGCGAACTTGATGCTTTTTTATCCAAAGGTATCTTTTGCCTTTAATTCGTAAAAAAAATGAGAAACTAGGAAGGCTCTTAATTTTGGGAAGATATTTGGATTGATAGATTGGCGTTGAAACATCAATACCCGAGACTTTATGCATTGGAAATGTCTAAACAAATAAGTGTCGCAGAAAAAATTAATCACGCTTCATTGGTTTGGTCTTATCGTCGTGCTCCAAGAGGAGGGGCTGAGGAAGAGCAACAATGTCTTCTTCATTCTCGCATCGGCGACTCAGTTTTACCAAACATTCCTAATCGTTGTTTTTGGTTGTTAGAAGCTTCGGGAGAGTTTTTGGTTAAATCAGTTTGTAGCCTTATTGCCAAAGGAGGATGTCTCTACTAGATGGGTTAAAGTCATGCCCATCAAGATTAATGTGTTTTCTTGGAGATTCCAGTTGGATAAGTTACCTACCAAGTTAAATCTTCCCCTTAGAGACTTGGATATTTCTTCTATTGTATGTCCTCTTTGCAGCGCCTCAGTTGAATCTGCTTCCCATCTCTTCTTTGCGTGTCCTATAACTCGTTAATTATGGAGGAATGTCATGTGTTTGTGGGAGCTTGAGGACATTGTTTTAGCCTCTTATGATGATTGGCTCCTTTGGTTAAATAACTCTCGTTTTTCTAAAGGTTGACGGATATTTTGGAAGGTGTTTGTTATGTTAAGTGGTGGTTAATTTGGCGTTTCAGAAACCAACTACTTTTTGGTGATGGTCATCCGCACAAGGAGCTTCTTTTTGATGTCTTGGTTGATTTATCTTATAATTGATGTTATAATCGTTGTAATTTTAAACTTAACTGTGTTACTTGGATGAAAAATTCTAGTACTTTTAGCTTGTAATTTTTTTTAACGTCTTGCTAGTCTTTTAATAAATCTGCCATTTAAAAAAGAAAGGAGAAAAAAAAAGGTTGAAGTAGCTTTTGAGAGCTTAAAAAGCTTTTAAGATAGTTGATTACTATACTCTCGTTAAGATAATATTAAGACTAAAATACACGGTTGGTCCCTAAACTTGGCAAAACGCTTCGCGTTGGGACAAACCTGGTCCTTTTCATTGTCGTGGGTCCCTATTTCAAGTTTTATACTCGTTACCGGTCCTTTGACCATATTGTCGTTAGTCAGGGACTTCAGATGGCGTTAGATTTGTCTTTAGTCCAAGGGCACATTTGTCAATTCCATATTTCAATTAAAAATTTCTTAATTATTGCCACATGTAATGTAACCCTCTTCCCGCCCCAATAAACACATAGTCTGTATTATTATTCGTCCCAAAACTTTCGTTACAAGAATTATCAGAATTCACAAACCCTAATTGCATGTCACAAAACCCTTGTTTATCAATCATAAACCGAAACATGGACTTTACTCTATGGAAAGTAAGAAGACATCCGTGTTATCCATTGATGATACCGTCCTATACGACTCTAAGAAGAAATACTGAATGTTTTTTTTTTATTATAGTCATTGGAATTTGTAATTGTGGTATTTATTGTTTGCCAATTAAGTTTTTAGAATGCCCTAAACATAGATTCACATGTTTTCAGGTGGTAGATCTAATATATTTAGCATGAGGGTTCATCACAATGGTGTCTTTAAATACTGGCCTGGTAGAATATACGTTGGAGGTATGGAAACTTTGGTTGATTTGGTTGATGTTGATAGTGTGTCAGTTGAAGAGTTGGATGTTCTTATGTATGAATTGGGTTATGAGCTTGGTTCAAAAAATTACTATTACTTTGTTAAGCCTGGTAGTAATTTAGATGATGGTTTGTATAGCTTAAGTGAGAGTGCTAATTTAGAAATATTGAAAGATCTTGTTGATGACCATAAGATGATAGAGGTTTATGTTGAAAATGGTAAGACAACATTTGATGTTGATCAAATGTCACCAAAGTCAATTAGGACGATTATTGATGATGTGGATGCAACAAAGAAAAAGGCGACTCTTGCTATTGTTCCATATTGCTAAAACAAATTGTTCTTAGAAAACATTATTAATAAATATGGTAGAGGATATATGTCGTTACACATCAACCTTTGGAAGTCAATACTTTGGTACAATCTAGTCGATGCCGAAACATAACCCTTGTTTCCATCTGTAGAGGTCTCGCGATCAAGATGTTGTAGGTGATGTCAACCAAAGATATAGATAAACATGTTGAGCATATCCAAATAGATAGTCCCAAGAGGTATGTCAAAAGATCAAGAGTTAGGTCATCATGAGGAGGAAACATGTAATCATGTGGATCATATCCAAAAGGTAAATCAGATAGTAAGTGAAATCAATGAAGCTTTAAGTGATGACAATGTGAGTGAGATGATAGCTTATATGAGTGACGATGGTGATATTGAGAACAATGGTGATGGAAACACGGTTGTCGATGAGGCTAATACTTTTGAGGAGCCTTATTTTGATTTTAACTGCTCAAAGTGACCGAGACTACGAGTTACCATCTATAGGTACCACCACCGCCTACCACATGATTTTTTAAGAAAAGTGAGTTAGAGATGTTAGATGATAATGATTTTGCAAGTGGTTCGAGAATGAGGATGAGTATGTTATTAGGAAGAATAAATTGAGGGCATACAAGAAACAAAAGTTAAGTGAGGCAAGACAAACAGAGGACTAAATATATTTTTTCGTGGTCAAAGTTTTGTAATCGCAAAAGAAGTGAAAGATAGGATCTACCGCTTTCAATAAAGACTAGGAGGAAATTGCAACTAATTAAGAATGACAAACAGAGAATTAGGGTTAGGTGTCTTGGAAAAATACTGTTTGTGGAATAACCAAGGATCGTGGGTGGGAAAAGCCCCAAAGAGGAAAAATGGTCCGATAACTAGAGGCCTTAGAAGGATGTATATTTGCGAACACGCAAGGAGCAAGCAACAGATTGTCTATGGTTGTTGTATGTAGCCAAAAATACAGCTAAAGATGTATGGATTGTTCGAACTTTCGTGGATGAACATAAATGTTTGCAATCAAGAGAGATTAAAGCTTGTGAGTACATTTCAAGCAAATAGTTGACCAAGTTCAAGTCAATCCAGATATTCCAATCAAAGTCGCTCAAGATCACCAAGAACTGCTTGAAGTTCAAGTGTCTATGCAAAAGCATTAAGGGCAAAAACAAGGCGAAAATGAGATTAGGGGTGATCATAAGCAAGAATACACCCTTTTAAGAGACTATGTTGAAGAGTTGCATAAAACTAACCCATATACAACAGTTAGGATAAGTGTACAAACCGCAATGTATGCAACAAGTCCAACCGAGTTTTCAAGAGAATGTATGTATGTTTAGGTGATTTAAAGGAAGGATATAAAGCTTGTCAAAGAGAGTTGTTGGGGTTAGTTGGTGCTTTTATGAGGGTCCTTTTCCGCCGCCTTCTTACAAAGAATCGGTATAGACAAAGAACAATGGAATATACCCTTTAGCCTACGCTGTTGCGTGTCGAAAGCAAAGACTCATGGATTTGGTTTCTTGAATGTCTAAGAGATGATCTTGACTTGCAACCAAACTCAAACTACACTTTTATCGTGACAGGAAAAGGTGATGTTACCATTTAGTTGATTAGATTCACTTGTATTTTCGTTAAATGCAAGTTTTATTAGTAATGAATTGATGTTTATTTGTGCAGGTATCATTCCAAAGATTAGCGTATATTCCCTAGTGTTTGAACACATATATTGTTTGAAGCACATCCATGATAATATGAAATTGCAATGGAATGCTAAAGCATACAAGGAACATTTGTGGAGATGTGCAGCAACAACAACCGTCCAACAATTTGAGGCAGCCATACTGGCATTCAAGAGGTTTAGCGAACCTACACATGCTTGGTTAAGTAAGATACCACCAACCCATTGGTCAAGGTCACATTTTTCGTGTACCTAACCAAATCTATGTCTACCGTACATCTTTTGTTCTACGACATTTTCGTGTACCTAACCAAACATGTTGTAAGAGGGCTCATTCGATGTGTTACTTAATAACATGTGAGGTGTTCAATGGGAAACTAGTGGGAGGTAGGCACCAACCCATCATTATCGCTTTGGAATACATTAGAGAGTATTGTATGAAAAGAATAGTGAACGTTGTAAATGTGATTCACAATTGTGCCGACCATTAATACCAAAGGCAACACTCATGTTAGATGCAATCAAGAAAGAGGCTTATAAGTACAATCGCTTTACGGGTCAAGGAGAAAAGTATGAGGTCGGTGGATGGGGAGATAAGTGTATTATGAATGTTGAAGCTAGGGCTTGTACATGTAGAAGATGGAGCTTACTGTATGCCATGTAAACATGTTGTTGCTACCAATCGATGTATGAGGTTCAATGGAATGCAAGTAGGATCTGTTGAATCATGGGTTCATCCATGTTACTTGCTTAAGACTTGGGAAGAAACTTACAAACACCACATCCACCAATAAATGGTTATGAGCATTGGTATAAGTCGGAGTGCCTACAACCATTCTTCCACCTAAACATCATAAACCATTAGGTAGGCCACGAAAGAAAAGAACTAGGCTTTTATGAAAATGATAATAGTGACAAAACCAAGAACTTGTCACGCCTAGTAAGAGTGTGGTTTGTGGTATTTGTGGCAATGCCGGACACAACAAGAAAACATGTCTTGGGCAAGGGGTGTAACAGATGTCAAGGCACTACACATCGCCTCAAAAATAGGTTCATCCCAGCCAAAAGTTACAGCAAAGAAGGCAAAGATTACAGGTCACAACTTTGAAGGTAATGATCAACCAAGTGTGGTCCAGTCTCAATCTAGAAGTCAAGTTGATGATGCTTCTGGTGGGTCTCCAAAACAATTTTGGACTAAGACCAAGATTATAGCATCAAAGCTTTCTTCACCAAAAAAAAATGCTGGTTAAGCATATGAAAGCCAATGTTATCCATCGAATGTGTATTCCCCTAAACATTATTTGCTGTGTTTAAACAATGTATGTTTCTGAACTTTGTAGACTACAAAATTTTATGCATTTGGAAATATATCCATTTGCGTTATGTATGAAATCATGTCATGTTAGTGTATGGGTTAAATTGTGTTTTTATTGTATTGTTTTTATAGAGACTTCATACATATGTATTTTGAGTTGGATATTGTTATTCTATTATCACAAACACTAATGAAGGATCAAAGATGGATGAACAACACCATATCAAGTTCATGTTGATACTCAGAAATGGTGTCGGTTCACCCATCCTTGAGACTTCATATGTCTATGAATCTTGGATCTGTGTTTTGAGTTGGATACTGTTATTCTATCATCACAAACAGGAATGAATGATCAAAGATGGATGAACAACACCATATAAAGTTTATGTTGATACTCAAAAGTGGTGTATGGCCATCCATCTTTGAGACTTCATATGTCTATGATTCTTGGATCTGATGAACTTGGATTTGTGTTTTGAGTTTGGTTACTGTTATTCTATTATCACAAATAGGAATGAAGGATCAAAGATGGATGAACAACACCATATCAAGTTTATGTTGATACTCAACAGTGGTGCCATACATCCATCTTTGAGACTTCATATGTCTATGAATCTAGGATCTATTGAACTTGGATCTGGGTTTTGAGTTGGATACAGTTATTCTATCATTACAAACAGGAATGAAGGATCAAAGATGGATGAGCAACACCATATCAAGTTTATGTTTATACTCAGAAATGGTGTCTGTTCATCCATCTTAGATCATTCATCCATCTTTGATACTTGGATCTGTGTTTTGAGTTGGATACGGTTATTCTATCATCACAAACAGGAATGAAGGATCAAAGATGGATGAACAACACCATATCAAGTTTATGTTGACACTCAAAAGTGGTGTTTGTTCATCCATCCCTGATCATTCATCCATCTTTGATACTTGTATCTGTGTTATGAGTTTGATCATTTTACTAAGGTGTGGTTTGAATTAGATAATATTTGTGTGGCAACTGATGTGGGTTTGATCATTTATAAGGGGTAGGAGCAAGTATTAAAGGCATAACACTCATAAGGACTAAAGCATAAAAGTAAAACTACTTATACTGTACAAGGACCAAAGTTAATAAAAACATGACTTTTCACAAGTCAACCATCACCACAAGTCTACTTACAGAGACCATACATACCACCGACTCAAAAGGCAAAAAACCACCGACATTGGTACCCCACTAGATAAACCATATACAGACGACAATGATGAGTATCCAGGGGAAAACACAGAAGTTCCTCGGTCGGCATAGTTTCTCCTTCTCAAGAAGGAGTTCAGCTAGGGTATCTGCTTGAGTAGCCTCTAGCTCATTTGCCCTGGCGACTGTGTTTACAGCCTCCATGGTCTCGCCGATGAGGCTTCTTGGCATTCTTGCAATGCCGCCTCATTTCGTGTATGTGCCTTTGCAAGTAGAAACACCTCCTTGCTCTAGTCGTCTGTGGTGGATCCAACCACCCATTGATGGGACACCTAGATCCCTAAAAAATCAGAAATCAAATGTTTGAACACACTTAAAAGCTGACTCCAAGATGAAACTATTAACATAACATGTTAAATTAAAAAAAATACAAGCATTATCATGTAGAAGACTAGCCAACATGAACAGGACAAGCATAGTAAGGCCTACCGGCGTTGACATTGTTCCAGCAAGTTTTAATTACCGCCAGCCTACCACATGCACAACGCACCATTATTAAACTTGATCGGAAAAATTAAGGATAACAAATTTTTTTTTGGAGAGGAGACTTTAGGGATGAGTGGTGAATATGAGTTGCTTTTATTAGGCACTAGTTACTGTAGCACTCACAGAAAAGTGTATCGAGCACGCTTAATTGAAATGTGGAATTGACAATTATGCCCTTGGACAAAAGACAAATCTAACGCCATCTAAAGTCCTTGACTAACGGCAATATGGTCAAAGGACCTGTAACGAGTATAAAACTTGAAATAGGGACCCCCGATGATGAAAAAGACCAGATTTGTCCCAACGCGAAACGTTTTACCAAGTTTAGGGACCAACCGTGTATTTTAGTCTAATATTAATATCCTTATTGAAATGTACTTATATGTCACTTCATATTATAAATCTCCGACTATTTTGCCAAGCATATCTGAAAATAAAAGCTTTAACTATAACTTTATAAACTCCAACTGGCATGAGCTAGAGCTTCAGTTTTAATTAGTTTCGTCAAAAATAGGCAAACTGGTAAGGTTATAGAAAGTTAGGAACCAAGTATTTTCAAGTTGTCATGGGACATTGATAATGTGATTTTATGCTAGTTTTTGTAAGGATTCTGATTTTTTCAAGTTCACGGTTAAAATGTTGTTTTCTAGTTGTTGTTTGCTTATCCCGTTAACTCGTGAAATGTAGACTTAAATTTCAATTAAATTTAATTGTTTCAAATAAATAGTGTTTGTTACTTTGTTAGTTGATTTTTTCATTTAGTGTTGTGGTTTAAAATACGATAAATTGACAAAAGTCGCCCTTTTTACACACTTGATGTATAAAATAATCACTTTTAGAAAAAGAAAAAAGAGGGTGTACTCATTTTAATATCTAGCACAAAAAATTCACTTTAAATCATATTATGCCAGATTAATGTATTTTGCGCTAGAAATTAATTTTTGACTAAAATACACCGTTGGTCCTTAAACTTGGCAGGACGCATTGCGATGGGACAAAACTCGGCCTTTTCATCGCTACAGGTCCAAACCTTGGCCATTAAATGCCAGAATCGTCCCTTGACCAATAACGCCTATGTCAACGTCTTTTTTCTGTTAGTTATTTGAGGGTATTATAGTCCATACACATTTATAACTTAACCTAGTTAATTATAACTCAAGAACTATTCCACCAAAACAAAAAGGGGTTATTGTTTGAACAAATTATATCGATTGTACCGAGTCCTCACCACTTAAGTATGACTTCATAAAAGTCAACTGGTAAAGAAAGTATTAGCTCACGTAAATTTACCCAGATTAACAAACAAATTTATACATTATCAACTACTTAGCTAGTTGACTTATAACGACCAACTATATACAGTGTTTGATGAAACCGAACATAATCGATACTACGGAGTCATTGTCTCGATACATGTTAATATACCGACACGTTACAAAATATAAAAGATGAATTTGGGCCCAACTTCAAAACGTTCAACTGCTGAATCTTCAAATGATGTACACATCTCTGATCGATATCCAGAAACTGTTGAACCGACAAAACATGAACCCTAAATTGATGATGCTGCTGCCACCTAGTATGCAAACAACAAACATATAAGTGATGATGCTGCTGCCCCAGCATTTTTTTCTTATCTATCCCATGCCATTGACCTCTAGTCCTAAAAGGTGTTTGACTAAGCATCCTAAAGTTAGCATCCTGCTCTACCCAACCCACAACTTCAAAACTGCTGTTTTTTAAGTAAAATTGTGCTAAATTTTAGGGCTTGTGGGCTACGAAGATATCAACTGACTCATTTGTTTCAGCCACTCCAAACAAAGTATGAACATCAACATTAGTATGAATCAAATGCAAACCATTTTCTAGGGATTGTTTAGGATCACAGAAAAACAACGCCCATTTTTGTTCATTAATCTCTGATAACACATTATCAAGGCTTGAACTAAATATATCCCTATCATTGGTAAAGGCACACACATTAATTAATGAACCTCGTTCATACCTGAGTGGGCTATAATCAAAAACCCCATTATAGTGGATTCTGAACAAGACCTCACCTTCTTCTTCTTCCTTCACATCCTTAAAAGTGGAGATGAATATGTACATCTGCATTGTTACTTTTTGCTTTTTAAGAATGGGTTTGACTAGATGTGTTTTCAAGACGTGAGTGTAGATGTATGTTAGGTTTCGCTTTGATTGGGTTTTGTTAATTGGGTCGGGTTATTATGATTGTGTTTATTGTTTGGATCTTGTTAGTTGGGTTCTTTTGGTGATTCCCAACACATTAGTTGTGTATAAGCGTATCAAGGAAGGCAAAAGGTCAAGTTGCGTGGTAATATGTTTAAAATGTCACACTGGTCCCTCAATTTGGCGCTTAGCCGTTTTGCACTTAAAATTCCGCGTATTTTTCTCACACAAACTTGACTATTTCTCTTTTACTAACTTCACAATTAGTCCTCGAATTTGAACGTCCATTGTTTTGGTATTTATTGGTTAATACACTATACCAATTGCATACCAACAATCAAAAGAAACATATCCTAAGAAAATCTCAACAACCTCCCAATGGTGACTTCCCACTACTTGAAGAACTCGCCAAAGCTTGAACTCGACTACATGTTTGACTCGATTTCTCTCTTTATCGAGAGAAAACGATAAGGACATCAAAATTGCTAAGGGACTCCAAAACACTTTGACCGACTTGATTCGGGGTATGAAGGAAACCCAAGAATACATCTCTCGAGATCAAGGCTTTAACCACGATGATGAACTACAAGGTTATCGATGATCTTCGCAATGTGCAAAAGGCTAATGTGTTGAAGGCTTTGGAGATAAGGAGGATGATCATCGACACACTCACTGTGTGTGTGACAGAACAACTTCCTTGATGATCTTAGGAAGTGTTGAGAAGGAAAAGAAGTGGTTATGTTTTCCTTTTTTTGAAAAATATGTACCAATATTTAATATTTAATATGAAGTTAATGAATCTATATGTTATGTTCTAGTGTTTTAATTTGTTAATTATGTTGTTAATTGTTGTATTCGTCTAAGAGAGTTGTTATATCGGTTTTGATTGTATTGGGTGTTGGTAGAACTATGGTCCTTGCTCAAACAGTTTAAGAGTATAGGGGACACATGTTTTAGTCCCCTATCTTGTCCTCACATTTTCATTAACTTATAGCAAGCACTTTATTCTCACATTATACCACAAATTTGAATTCATATACATAAACCCAACCCTTTCAGAGAAATTGCGTCAAAATGGGTAAATCTAGAGCTCGTAAACAGATTAAATACTCCAATTGTCAAACTGTTGGACATAATAAGTTTAGTCGCCACAAGGATCGTGTACCAAACCAACAAAGGAAACTAAGGTTCAAGGTAGAAAAGGCATTGTAATGGCGTAAGGCAACAGGTATTCATTTAATTGTCATTTGCATAACGATTGTTCTTGTGTGTTTACATTCTAGTTGATGTGCAAATGTATTACTTTTGTAGTGGATGGATGAAGAAGATATAAGGAAAACTATGGAACAAGAGGTTTATGATGCTCTTTATGAGCAAGAAGAAGAACACACAAATTTGGAGGAAGATGAAGAGCAGTCCAGGTTGGATGAAGAAGCATTCCAAAGCTTTTGGAAGAGGAGAGAATGTACAAAAGAATTGAAGAGGAATGGGAGAGGAAAAATTGGCTTGAAGATGCAGAGTATGAGGCGACTTACTATGGAGTGTCGTGAAGACTTATATCCCGTACATCCATATGTCCGATAAAATTCACGCTCGAATGGCACAAATTCCAAGGTTTTCGAAGGTTGCGTGCTTCTACTCTTCTAGCCATTTGTAATTTCGACAATATTATGTTTGAACTTGTTTTTGTTTTTTTTGTTGACTTTATAAGTTGACTAGCTTGTAAGAATTTATGTTGTATGTACTCCTTATCTCTTTGTTCAACAACCACAACTCCCTTCTACTTATATAATACATCTTAAGTCAGCAATTGTTTATCATACCAACATATTATCACCATGGATGTAGAAAATGGTTGTCAAATGGTATGCATTGATTGTTGGGTTGAAAGGGAAAACAGGGCTGGATTGACCTTTTTTGCAAGGTGTCCACCTTATAGATCTTTCATGTGGTATGTTTGTCCAGTGTGCCTTGAGATAAGGGGAAACACATCTTATACTCGTAGTGATGGTGTTACTAGGGAAAACACAACCACAGGAGATAGTGGTGGATATGTGATGGGTCTACATATTTCAGCACCTACTAGTGTTGGTGCATCCTTGGGCAGTGATGAAGAAGAAAGTGAACCACCTACAACTGAAATAGCAAGTGGAGAGCGCCCAAGCCAAACACCACGTGAAGCACCTGCAACTGAAAGACCAAATGGAGAACGCCAAGACAAATACTAGTTGAACCAATCTAGAATCGAAAGACCAAATGGATCACCTACTAGTCATTTAACGCAGTGAATTCCTAGCAAGAAATGCTATGTTGTCTTCGGTCTAAATGTAGCTTAACCGATATGTGTGTGATTATTTTTTATAATAATTGAATTTTGGATACAATTTGAATCATTGACTTTATAAGTCAAACAAAGAGATTTTAAATACTAACAATTCGGCGTGGTTCCTCTAATAATTTGGTTTGTTGACCTTATAAGTCAAAATGGGTTTTCCCAAGCACCCACCTAAACTGGATATGCAAGTGCAAACTACAAAATGAAAACAACATATCCAAAATATACCTACACCACCACCTAATTACACCATATGAAGCAAAATATACATGTTAACAAGTATCGTTTTTAGTAACCATCATCAGCAAAAAAATATACATCTTCATTACATGAACAACTAAAAATAACAGGTGAACTTCTTGATGGGAGACTTGTTATTCATGGGGAGACTTGAGGTCCTTAGGGGAGGCACATACCACTCATTCCTATTTGTGCTTGGAGCATCCCACGTACCGCCACAAGACCAAGTACAACTTTGGAAGCGAAGCCTTGGACGCCTTGGAAGCTTGGGAAGTGGAACCTTTCAAATTAGTGGTCTTAGAAGACATGTTCCCACACTCATCATCGATGTGTCGAAATAATGATGACATCAACTTCATTTCCTTTCACGTTAGTATCCGGAAAGATAGACAAAACAGAAAGAATCAGAGTTCACCCATTACAACTATCTTAGCTTGCAAACATTAACTCTAACCTTTGTCAGACTCCTTATTCCCATATTTTTCCCACAAGTCTTCAAGTATCACATCAGCAATGTCATCTCCTATATCCCACTTATTCCCATAAGTAGCCATGACATACTCAACCATATCGTCAGATACCTTTAGTTTGCTATAATCCTCTTTTGGCGATTCTCGACATCGCTCGGATTTCACAAATAAATTGAGTTATTTATGCTCATCCCTTAAAATGGCAATAACACAAATACAAAAAAACCCGACTAACCTTTCATCACTTGAGCTTCTTTTCGCAACCTGCATAAATCATCAAACATTTCATCGACATTTCATCTTCTTTAACCAAGTATCCCCATATTTTGCCTTCACATATTTTACCATCTCATCGCTTACATCCGTAAAAGTAAGCTCCTTGTCCGCCATTGTTAAAATGTGTGAGGGGTTGTGAAGAAGAAGGAAACGATCAAGATGGTATACGGTAAAGCGCTTCTCGAAATTAACTAAGTTGAGTTATAAATGTGTATGGACTATAATACCTCCAATAACCAATGTAAAAAGACGCTGACATAGGCGTTATTGGTCAAGGGACGATTTCGGCATTTAATGGCCAAGGTTTGGAGCTGTGGCGATGAAAAGGCCGAGTTTTGTCCCATCGCGATGCGTCCTGCCAAGTTTAGGGACCAACGGTGTATTTTAGTCTTAATTTTTAGTGCCATGAGTTGTGCTAGATCATTTCAATTAGGGTTTAAAACGAACTGAACGTTCAGTGAACATTTCATGAACCGTTCGGTAAAAAATTGCTTGTATTCGCTTATTTATTAAATGAATGAATATAAATAAAATTTTACGCTCGCTCAGTTAAATGAAATTAAACATGAATAAAAGTCGCGTTCGTTCATTTGTGTTTATGAACGTCCGATTATGCGTTTCTTTAACGTTCGTTTATGTTCATTTATTTATTCATGTTCATATATCATATCCTTTAATTGTATAATTTTAAAATTGGTTTGTCTAAACATAAAAATGCTTATAAAACAATATATTATGTATAATTAAATAAACTTTATGTTTCTTTGTCTATGTTCATTTATGTTCGTTCGTTTATCATTTTATGTTCGTTTAATGTTTTAATGAACGATCATAAACGAACATGAACAACTCATTTCTTAATAAACGAACATGAATAAGAAAATTCGTCCGTTTAAGCGTTTGTATCCGTAATTTGTCCGATTAAATAAAACGAACGAACATGAATAAGACTTCATTCATGTTCGTCCTCTCCATTTAGAACCCTAATCTCAATCAAACTTTATCTTGTAAAATAATTCATAACACGAACAATCTTTGATGAGTTAAATGGGGATTTTCGCTTTTTTGACAAAGAAATGGTTAATTTGTGAAATAAGTGTCAAGAAAAGGTTTTTTTGTCGTTTTCTTAAAAAATATTGTGTGGACTAATTTACTTTTAACACTCGTTTAGCTACTACGGAGTATTTGTTAGTTATAGGGCTGAGCCAAACAGATCAAGAACTGAATCGACCCGATAAAACTGGTAAAACCGACTGAAATCGAACCGAACCAAGTAACTTCGGTTGGTTTAGGTTTTACTGATTTTCGATTTGGTTCTTGATTCTTGGTTTAAATTTTACCGATTTTTGGTTTTAAATTCGAGACTGGTTTAACCCGATGCTCACCCTTTAACCTTGATGGTAAAATTATTCAGCAAAACAGTTATTCTTCCATCATTTCCCATATCTTACCACTTTAACCTTGAAATAATTTCACCATCACCTATAATCATTTTGCTTCACTAATATGTAGTTTTCGTACACATGTTTTTTTATAATAAATAACACTTATCCTTTTTATTATTTTACCAGGATTATAAAAACTCACTAACAACCTTGTTAAATATATTTATCATCATATCATTTCTTTATATAAAGATAAATTCATGTGACACACTACTTATGAGGGGCGGACCGAGAGGGGTTATCGAGAGTGCACGGGAATTTCATGTTTTTTTTTGCATAGTGTAAAATTATCGATATTTTTTTAAAAGAACATTGTCCTTAAGTTTTGGATTACAATTTTCAGCACTTTCATAATATGAACCTGATGACCCTTGGCATGTTTGAGCTTCAGTTCCTCTGTTTTAGCCGTGATTCTTCGGTTATTATGTGAAGTCATGTGTTTTAATTTGTTCGAGAAGATTGAAGGTAAAACGACACAACTTATAATTGCCGTAATCTATTTTTTTAGTTTTACTCCGTAATAGGTTATTTATTTTTACTGAAGATTGTTTCAGTTTCTTATTTTAAATTTGGTATGGATTCTTGGATTTCTCTTGAGACTATTTTAAAGTTTAAGTGTCCGAATTGTTTAGGTTTCTCTGAAGTTATGATTAATTGAATAAAAGATAAGTTCTCTTTAAATCTCCATTAGGCCCCCTTTAAAGTTTTATCATATCTTTTATTCTTTGTTATTTGTGTGGTTTCTTGTATTCACAGCGATACCCATAATTGATGCATTATAAATGTATAAAGAAACAATGATTGATACATAATTTAATGTTCTATCGGATGGAGAACAGATTAATAATAAATGGATTACAATATGGTCAAGAAAAGTATATGCTAATCTACTTAATACGATTATTAAACTGAATAAAAAATAATACATGCGTGAAAGGCAGGTGGGTTTCTTTATGTTCTTTATTTGTTCGCCAAAATTTGTTATTATCGTTTATGTAAGAGGTTTCGTGTATAGTATGAAAGGGATTAGGATTCTCTAATGTCCATTTTGTACATTATAGATAATGTCGAGATTATTGTGAGTGAAAAATTGATTTGAAATAAAATGTCTCACAACGATAGAGTCACTTTTTCTTTCGTTTTCACAATAACCTCAGCTTCATTTTGAACTTTAGAGGTAACTAAGCGGTATGAAAGTATAACTAATTAACTTTTTCACAAGACTTATAAGGGCATCTTCAATGCAGGATTTAATACAGAGTTTAATACACTGTCACATCAGCACCACATCATTATCTCATTATATTATACCAACTCTCACATACATTAAACTTTACACAATTTAATGCATTTTCACATCACAATAAAAAATACACAGTCAATCAACAAGCATGTCATATTCCATAGTATTTAAATTAAATGTGGCCCACTTCATTGGTATTCAACCGATTGTACAAAGACATACTCTTTAAATCAACCCATGACATATCACTTTTACAATGCATTATGTATCATGATGCACTCCGATGACCCGTTGCACATAAAGAAGTTGATTGTAACCTAAACACAATACACTGCTAGGTGCAAATGGATGGAAAAGCTTGTGTTTAGAATTATATCCGCGAACATAAGATTACGAAAATTATAAATTATCAACTGGTATATGGAGTCTAGTGTTTCACTAACACCCGTATACATGCCTACATGGTCACTTTATGCAAAATCCAGTTGATACAACTCATGATACTATGCACCATACGATGAATGAAAATCAAACTACCATACGATGTATGAAAACCATGATGATTGACAATTGGATATTTGTTTTTTATGCAAATGGATAAAAATAAGACAAAAAAGATTCCGTTGCCGGGACTTGAACCCGGGTCTCACGGGTGAGAGCCGAGTATCCTGACCAACTAGACTACAACGGATTTGTGACTAACTTTAATGTAAACGCTATATATTATAAGCGTCGCCCTTGAGGATTTAGCACAAGAAAACATAATATAGTCAAATCACTTCATAGATTTCTACACGTAAACAAGTTTAAAAAACAGTAATGGGGAAAACATAATATACTCAAATCACTTCAGAGATTTATACACGTAAACGAGTTTAAAAAACAGAAATGGTGCGTTTATTTTCTATTTAGTGGGGAAGAAACATGAATTCAAAGAAATATGCTTTAGTCCCTCTTAATTGGGAGAGGCATTAAAACTTCCTTCTTCCTCTATAAGAGGCTAAATAAGATACTTATATCTAATCACTTAATTTAGTAAACACTTAATAAAGGTCTAAACTAGTTTAATATGTAATTTAAAACCAATGGTATGCGATTAATCGTTACGGATGGTGAATTTTAGGGTAAAGCTCAAGTTTAAATCCTTGACAACTTTAAGGTAAACTAGTAGACGACTTCCTTTGTTTCATATAAGAAGGACTTCGCAAAGAAAAGCATTTGGTTTAAGATGGGTTAACACTCTTCTTGTGTTGTGAGTCACTTTAAATATTGTCTTCCAAATATTGACATGAAGTAAAGTGTGTTGGATCATGCAAAGTTCTATCTCACATTGCTACTATAATAAAACGATTATCTTTTTATAAGGTCATTGAAAACACGGCTAACTAATAGATAAAGTTCATAGTAGTTGGCTTAATGATTGGTTTAGGTTTGGTTATGTTTAATTCGGATTGATAATAAAGATTATTAAATGGTCAACAAATGGACCTTTGGGCTCAAGGCTTGTGAAAAGTTGATAACCACACATTTTAAATAAGATGAATAATGTAAAAGGAGATGTATTTATTTTGTAGATACATCTAAAACGCGTAATCGTGATTTTTTTTTCACTTTTCTTATTTTCATTTTATTTCTTACTTAATTTTAACTATCGATCCCTATATATGAAACATGAAAAATAGTAAAATTTGCTCTTTACTTTTTTTAAAGGGCAACATGATAATAGTCATGCGATCTTAGCATTTCTTTACTTAAAACCACATAAAGGTAGGAGGTTCTTCAAAAGCAATCGGTATAGACAAAGAATAATGGAATATACCCTTTAGCCTCACGCTGGTTCAGGTTGAAAGCAAAGACTCATGGATTTGGTTTCTTGAATGTCTAAGAGATGATCTTGACTTGCAACCAAACCGAAACTACACTTTTATCACGACAGCAAAAGGTGATGTTACCATTTAGTTGATTAGATTCACTTGTATTTTCGTTAAATGCAAGTTTTATTAGTAATGAATTGATGTTTATTTGTGCAGGTATCATTCCAAAGATTAGTAGAAGTATTCCTAGTCTTTGAACACATATATTGTTTGAAGCACATCCATGATAATATGAAATTGCAAGGAATGCTAAAGCATACAAGGAACATTTGTGGAGACGCAAAGAACAACAACCGTCCAACACTGAGGCGACCATACCGGCATTCAAGAGGTTTAGCGAACTTGCCCATGCTTGGTTAAGTAAGATACCACCAACCCATTGGTCAAGGTCGCATTTTTCGTGTACCTAACCAAATCTATGTCTACCGTACATCTTTTGTTCTAAGACATTTTGCGGTACCTAACCAAACATGTTGTGGAGGGCTCATTCGATGTGTTACTTAATAACATGTGAGGTGTTCAATGGGAAACTAGTGAGGTAGGCACCAAACCATCATTATCGCTTGGAATACATTAGAGAGTACCGTATGAAAATAATAGTGAACGATGCGAATGTGATTCACAAGTGTGCCTGGGACCATTAACACCAAAGGCAACACTCATGTTAGATGCAATCAAGAAAGAGGCTTATAAGTACAATCGCTTTACGGGTCAAGGAGAAAAGTATGAGGTCGGTGGATGGGAGATAAGTGTATTGTGAATGTTGAAGCTAGGGCTTGTACATGTAGAAGATGGAGCTTACAGTCCGCCATGTAAACATGTTGTTGCTACCCACCGATGTATGAGGTTCAATGGAATGCAAGTAGGATCCGCTGAATCATGGGTTCATCCATGTTACTTGCTTAAGACTTGGGAAGAAACTTACAAACACCACATCCAGCCAATAAATGGTTATGAGCATTGGTATAAGTCGGAAGTGCCTACAACCATTCTTCCACCTAAACATCATAAACCATTAGGTAGGCCACGAAAGAAAAGAACTGTGGCTTTTTATCGAAAATGATAATAGTGACAAAACCAAGAACTTGTCACGCCTAGTAAGAGTGTGGTTTGTGGTATTTGTGGCAATGCCGACACAACAAGAAAACATGTCTTGGGCAAGGGTGTAACAGAAGTCAAAGATTACAGTCACAACTTTGAAGGTAATGATCAACCAAGTGTGGTCCAGCCTCAACTGGAAGTCAAGTTGATGTCGCTTCGGTGGGTCTCCAAAACAATTTTGGACTATGATGCGTGTTTTATCGACTGTGTCTTAATATTTATAGTGTCTCGCTATACCTATGGTCACCCCTAATGCACTAACGGCAAGAAATACCGGTCGTGTGTAGTGTAGTAAATGGTAAAGTCGAGGTCGTCCCAAGAGCTATGTGTGTTTGATAATTACTAAGTCTAATTGTCACGTAATATAAATGGTTTGATAGGGTTTTAATTAATTAAACTACTAATGCGAATATGAAAGCAAATAAATGGTAGAAGGAAATCAATAGAGTAATAGTGGTGCTAACCTAGTTAATCCTCCTAACTAGTAATGTTTACGCTCACCTACTTCCAATTACTCAAAGTGGGGTCAAATTCAAGAGGACAACATTTGGTCAATTCGCCTAACCTATCAAAGAAAGATGCCACCACAAGAGAAATCAAAGCGATCGTCATAAGTCCTGTTGTTCCCGGTCTCCTAAGCCGAAGTCATTAGTACCGCTACATGCTAGATTCTAAATAGTGAGTGCCCGCCGTTAGGAACTTAGACACTACACCCCCAATTCTTAAGTTCATCCAAACAATAGGTGATCGGTTGGCCGTCGCACAAGTAGAAAGTGGTCATTGGTCATATCTTACCCTTCCCATCTCATCCGCTCACCTAGGGTCGGTTGGTCATATCTCCTAGGCAATTGGCCTCACCGCCATTCAAAACTACCGAACCAGGGGTGACTACCAAAGAACTATGCATGCATACACTTAGAAATAATTGTACGGAAGTAAAGGTAAACGCAAACAAAACAATTATGAATCATAACTAGGCTAGCACCAAAGGGTGCTTAGCCACCATATTAATCATGCACATCAATTCAATATTTAAAGGTACGAAATACATGAATTGAAAGTAAAAGAAATGATAAACGCTAAAGCTTATCGTAATGGTGTGACTTCTCCTTGAAACACCCGTATGCTTCCTCGGACCTTCCTTGAGCTTTTTCGCACGCTCGAGTGTTGTGTGTGGAATGGGATGATTAGAAATGCCGGAATTCGGGTATTTATAGGTTAGTCCGGGTTACTACAGAACTAAAAGATGAGTTACGCCCGTAACCTTCTATTTCTCCGTAAATGCACTAGATCCGCTTAGTTACGGCGTAACCTTATAAGTGGTTACGCCGTAGTCTTCAATAAACATGGTTACGCCGTAGTGATGCATTAGTTACGTGTAAGTATCGGGGCGTGGAACCTCTTTTGACCTAATGGAGTTACGTCGTAATCTTTGGAAGGAGTTACGCCAGTAACCTTTGATGAGTTGGACTTGTGGTCACGCAATAGTTACTACAGATGTGAGAGACGAGTTACGCCAGAACCTCTTCAAAATAAGCATATTGTGATAAATCCTTAGTAACGTTTCCATTTCCGCTCTTTAGCTCCAATGCTCGCAATTTACCTGAAAGTGTAAAACAATGGAAAACAAGCGTAAATCCATATAAATGATATAAATAACGAGTATTAACGGGGGAAATTGACACTTAATATTCTGGACTATTTGATGTTATCAGACTAAGACCAAGATTATAGCATCAAAGCTTTCTTCACCAAAAAAAATGCTGGTTAAGCATATGAAAGCCAATGTTATCCATCGAATGTGTATTCCCCTAAACATTATTTGCTGTGTTTAAACAATGTATGTTTCGAACTTTGTAGACTACAAAATTTTATGCATTTAGAAATATATCCATTTATGCTTATGTATGAAATCATGTCATGTTAGTGTATGGGTTAAATTGTGTTTTTATTGTATTGTTTTTATAGAGACTTCATACATATGTGTTTTGAGTTGATATCGTTATTCTATTATCACAAACACTAATGAAGGATCAAAGATGGATGAACAACACCATATCAAGTTTATGTTGATACTCGAATGGTGTCGGTTCACCCATCCTTGAGACTTCATACGCTATGAATCTTGGATCCGCTTGAACTTGGATCCGTGTTTTGAGTTGGATATTGTTATTCTATCATCACAAACAGGAATGAAGGATCAAAGATGGATGAACAACACCATATCAAGTTTATGTTGCTACTCAAAAGTGGTGTCTGGTCATCCATCTTTGAGACTTGATATGTCTATGATTCTTGGATCTGTTGAACTTGGATTTGTGTTTTAAGTTTGGTTACTGTTATTCTATTATCACAAATAGGAATGAAGGATCAAAGATGGATGAACAACACCATATCAAGTTTATGTTGATACTCAAAAGTGGTGTCATACATCCATCTTTGAGACTTCATATGTCTATGAATCTAGGATCTATTGAACTTGGATCTGGGTTTTGAGTTGGATACGATTATTCTATCATCACAAACAGGAATGAAGGATCAAAGAAGGATGAACAACACCATATCAAGTTTATGTTGATACTCAGAAATGGTGTCTGTTCATCCATCTCAGATCATTCATCCATCTTTGATACTTGGATTTGTGTTTTGAGTTGGATACGGTTATTCTATCATTACAAACAGGAATGAAGGATCAAAGATGGATGAACAACACCATATCAAGATTATGTTGACACTCAAAAGTGGTGTTTGTTCATCCATCCCTGATCATTTATACATCTTTGATACTTGTATATGTGTTATGAGTTTGATCATTTTACTAAGGTGTGGTTTGAATTGGATAATATTTGTGTGACAACTGATGTGGGTTTGATCATTTATAAGGGTTAGGAGCAAGTATTAAAGGCATAACACTCATACGGACTAAAGCATAAAAGTAAAACTACTTAGAAGGACCAAAGTACATAAAAACATGACTTTTCACAAGTCAACCATCACCACAAGTCTACTTAAAGAGACCATACATACCACCGACTCAAAAGGCAAAAAACCACCGACAATGGTACCCCACTAGATAAACCATATACAGGCGACAATGATGAGTATCCAGGAGAAAACATAGAAGTTCCTCGGTCGGCATAGTTTCTCCTTCTCAAGAAGGAGTTCAGCTAGGGTATCCGCTTGAGTAGCCTCTAGCTCATTTGCCCCGGGCGATCAAGCATCTGACCTCCATGGTCTCGCCGATGAGGGCTTTTGCATTCTTGCAATGCCTCATTTCGGTGTATGTGCCTTTGCAAGTGAGGAACACCTCCTTTCTCTAGTCGTCGTGATGGATCTAACCACCCATTGATGGGACACCTAGATCCCTAAAAAATCAGAAATCAAATGTTTGAACACACTTAAAAGCTGACTCCAAGATGAAACTATTAACATAACATGTTAAATTAAAAAAATACAAGCATTATCATGTAGAAGACTAGCCAACCTGAACAGGACAAGCATAGTAACGCCTGACGGCGTTGACATTGTTCCAGCAAGTTTTAATTACCGCCAACCTACCACATGCACAGCGCACCATTATTAAACTTGATCGGAAAAATTAAGGATAACAAATTTTTTTTTGGAGAGGAGACTTTAGGGATGAGTGGTGAATATGAGTTGCTTTTATTAGGCACTAGTTACTGTAGCACCCACAGAAAAGTGTATCGAGCACGCTTAATTGAAATGTGGAATTGACAATTATGCCCTTGGGCTAAAGACAAATCTAACGCCATCTGAAGTCCTTGACTAACGGCAATATGGTCAAAGGACCTGTAACGAGTATAAAACTTGAAATAGGGACCCCCGACGATGAAAAAGACCAGATTTGTCCCAACGCGAAGCGTTTTACCAAGTTTAGGGACCAACTGTGTATTTTAGTCTAATATTAATATCCTTATTGAAATGTACTTATATGTCACTTCATATTATAAAGCTCCGACTATTTTGCCAAGCATATCTGAAGATAAAAGCTTTAACTATAACTTTATAAACTCCAACTGGCATGAGCTAGAGCTTCAGTTTTAATTAGTTTCGTCAAAAATAGCCAAACTGGTAAGGTTATAGAAAGTTAGGAACCAAGTATTTTCAAGTTGTCAGGGGACATTGATAAAGTGATTTCATGCTAGTTTTTGTAAGGATTCTGATTTTTTCAAGTTGACGGTTAAAATGTTGTTTTCTAGTTGTTGTTTGCTTATCCCGTTAACTCGTGAAATGTAGACTTAAATTTCAATTAAATTTAATTGTTTCAAATAAATAGTGTTTGTTACTTTGTTAGTTGATTTTTTCATTTAGTGTTGTGGTTTAAAATACGATAAAAGTCGCCCTTTTTACACACTTGATGTATAAAATAATCACTTTTAGAAAAAGAAAAAAAGAGGGTGTACTCATTTTAATATCTACCACAAAAAATTCGCTTTAGATCATATTATGCCAGATTAATGTATTTTGCGCTAGAAATTAATTTTTGACTAAAATACATCGTTGGTCCTTAAACTTGGCAGGACGCATTGCGATGGGACAAAACTCGGTCTTTTCATCGCTACAGGTTCAAACCTTGGCCATTAAATGCCAGAATCGTCCCTTGACCAATAACGCCTATGTCAACGTCTTTTTTCTGTTAGTTATTTGAAGGTATTATCGTCCATACACATTTATAACTCAACTTAGTTAATTATAACTCAAGAACTATTCCACCAAAACAAAAAGGGGTTATTGTTTGAACAAATTATATCAGTGTACCTGAGTCATCACCACTTAAGTATGACTTCATAAAAGTCAACTGGTAAAGAAAGTATTAGCTCACGTAAATTTACCCAGATTAACAAACAAATTTATACATTGTCAACTACTTAGCTAGTTGACTTATAACATCAACTATATACAAAGTGTTTGATGAAACCGAACATAAGCGATACTACTGAGTCATTGTCTCGATACATGTTAATATACCGACACGTTACAAAATATAAAAGATGAATTTGGGCCCAACTTCAAAACGTTCAACTGCTGAATCTTCAAATGATGTACAAAGCTCTGATCGATATCCAGAAACTGTTGAACCGACAAAACATGAACCCTAAATTGATGATGCTGCTGCCACCTAGTATACAAACAACAAACATATAAGTTATGAACTGTAGTGTTATAGCTTAATGGAAGTTAACACATGACATGGTATTCATCACTGAAACATCACCTAGGGTCGCTTTTGACTAACAAGATTGCTAGGACGCAGCTTTGTAATCTTTTCTTTGCTCGAAGGGTGTCTTAACACCGCTTGAAACATCGCAGAAGAAGACCACCAACCCTTTCACCTTCCCTCCAAATCAAAACCGAGCAAGTTCTCAACATCAAACCCCGCAAACTTAACCATTTTGGCCTTCCCTTCCCATCTAAACCTCGCTTAAATTCTTGAACAACTTCTCCCTTTTTTTCTCGAAAAACCTCCTCTTCATCAACCATCTTTCCTTTTCCTTTTCCTTTAATTTTCTCTTTTTAGCTACAACCCTTCTTCGCCTTTGATTACAACGCCACCTTTCACTCTTGGTGTCCCGGTTTCACTCCCCGCATTTTTTCTTATCTATCCCCGCCATTGACGCCTAGTCTTAAAAGGTGTTTGACTAAGCATCTTAAAGTTAGCATCCCGCTTACCCAACCCACAACTTCAAAACCGATGTTTTTAAGTAAAATTGTGCTAACTTTTGGGGCTTGTGGGCTACGAAGATATCAACGACTCATTTGTTTCACCATTCCAAAAAAGTATGAACATCAACATCGTTATGAATCAAGTGCAAACCATTTTCTAGGGATTGTTTAGGATCACCGAAAAACAACGCCCATTTTGTTCATTAATCTCGATAACACATTATCAAGGCTTGAACTAAATATATCCCGATCATTGGTAAAGGCACACATATTAATTAATGAACCTTGTTCATACCGAGTGGGCTATAATCAAAACCCCATTATAGTGGATTCGAACACGACCTCACCTTCTTCTTCTTCCTTCACATCCTTAATAGTGAGACGAATATGCTTCATCTCCGCATTGTTACTTTTTGGTTTTTTTAATAATGGGTTTGACTAGATGTGTGTTTCAGTACGTGAGTGTGGATCTATGTTAGGTTTCGTTTTGATTGGGTTTTGTTAATTGGGTCGGGTTATTATGATTGTGTTTATTGTTTCGGATCTTGTTAATTGGGTTCTTTTGGTGATTCCCAACACATTAATTGTTTATAAGCGTATCAAGGAAGGCAAAAGGTCAAGTTGCAGGGTAATATGTTTAAAATGTCACACTTGGTCCCTCAATTTGGCCAGTTAGCCGTTTTTTGCACTTAAAATTCCCGCGTATTTTTTCTCACACAAACTTGACTATCTCTCTTTTTACTAACTTCACAATTAGTCCCTGAATTTGGAACGTCCAGTTGTTTTTGGTATTTATTGGTTAATACACTATACCAATTGCATACCAACAATCAAAAGAAACATATCCTAAGAAAATCTCAACAACCTCCCAATGGCTGACTTCCCACTACTTGAAGAACTCGCTAAAGCTTGAACTCGACTACATGTTTGACTCAATTTCTCTTTATCGAGAGAAAACGATAAGGACATCAAAATTGCTAAGGGACTCCAAAACACTTTGACTGACTTGATTCGGGGTATGTAGGAAACCCAAGAATACATCTCTGAGATCGAAGGCTTTCGAACTACGGTGATGAACTACAAGGTTATCGAGGATCTTTGCAACAGGCAAAAGGCTAATGTGTTGAAGGCGTTGGAGATAAGGAGGATGATCTGTCAGACACACTCACAGGTGTGTGACAGGAACAAATTCCTTGATGATCTTAGGAAGTGTTGAGAAGGAAAAGAAGTGGATATGTTTTCCCTTTTTTTTTTGAAAAATATGCACTGAATATTTAATGTTTAATATGAAGTTAATGAATCTATATGTTATGTTCTAGTGTTTTAATTTGTTAATTATGTTGTTAATTGTTGTGTTCGTCTAAGAGAGTTGTTATATCGGTTTTGATTGTATTGGGTGTTGGTAGAACTATGGTCCTTGCTCAAACAGCTTTAAGAGTATAGGGGACATGTGTTTTAGTCCCCTATCCTGCCCTCACATTTGCATTAACTTATAGCAAGCATTTTATTCTCACATTATACCACAAATTTGAATTCATATACATAAACCCAACCCTTTCAGAGAAATTGCGTCAAAATGGGTAAATCTAGAGCTCGTAAACAGATTAAATACTCCAATTGTCAAACTGTTGGACATAATAAGTCTAGCTGCACAAGGATCAGGTACCAAAGCCAACAAAGGAAACTAAGGTTCGAGGTAGAAAAAGGCATTGTGATGGCAGAAGGCAACAGGTATTCATTTAATTGTCATTTGCATAACGATTGTTCTTGTGTGTTTATATTCTAGTTGATGTGCAAATGTATTACTTTTGTAGTGAATGGATGAAGACGATATAAGGAAGACTATGGAACAAGAGTTTTATGATGCTCTTTATGAGCAAGAAGAAGAATACACAAATTTGGAGTAAGATGAAGAGCAGTTCAGGTTGGATGAAGAAGCATTCCAAAGTAGCTTTTTGGAAGAGGAGAGAATGTACAAAAGAATTGAAGAGGAATGGGAGAGGAAAATTGGCTTGAAGATGCAGAGTATGAGGCGACTTACTATGGAGTGTCTGTGAAGCCTTATATCCCGAGACATCCATATGTCTTGATAAAATTCACGCCTCGAATGGCACAAATTCAGCAGCTTTCGAAGGTTGTAGGCTTCTACTCTTCTAGCCATTTGTAATTTCGACAATATTATGTTTGAACATGTTTTGTTTTTTGTTGACTTTATAAGTTGACTAGCTTGTAAGAATTTATGTTGTCTTTACTCCTTATCTACTTGTTCAACAACCACAACTCCTTCTACATATATAATACATCTTAAGTCGAGAATTGTTTATCATACCAACATATTATCACCATGGATGTAGAAAATGGTTGTCAAATGGTATGCATTATTGTTGGGTTGAAAGGGAAAACAGGTTGGATTGACCTTTTTGCAAGGTGTCCACCTTATAGAGCTTTCATGTGGTATGTTTATCCGGTGTGCCTTGAGATAAGGGAAACACATCTTATCTTGGTAGCGATGGTGTTACTAGGGAAAACACAACCACGAGAGATAGTGGTGGATATGTGATGGGTCTACATATTTCAAAGACCTACTAGTGTTGGTGCATCCTTGGGCGTGATGATGAAGAAAGTAAACCACCTGGCGAAATAGCAAGTGGAGCGCCCAAGCCAAACACCACGTGAAGCACACGCAACGAAAGACCAAATGGAGAACGCTTAAGACAAACACCGGTTGAACCAACCGCAATCGAAAGACCAATGGATCACATACTAGTCATTTAACGCAGTGAATTCCTAGCAAGAAATGTTATGTTGTCTTTCAGTCTAAATGTAGCTTAACTGATATGTGTGTGATTATTTTTTTATAATAATTGAATTTTGGATACAATTTGAATCTGTTGACTTTATAAGTCAAACAAAAGAGATTTTAAATACTTTGGATACAATTTGAATCTGTTGACTTTATAAGTCAAACAAAAGAGATTTTAAATACTAACAATTCGGTGTGGTTCTCTAATAATTTGGTTTGTTGACCTTATAAGTCAAAATGGGTTTTCCCAAGCACCCACCTAAACTGGATATGCAAGTGCAAACTACAAAATGAAAACAACATATCTAAAATATACCTACACCACCACCTAATTACACCATATGAAGCAAAATATACATGTTAACAAGTATCGTTTTCAGTAACCATCATCAGCCAAAAAATATACATCTTCATTACATCAACAACTAAAAATAATAGGTGAACTTCTTGATGGGAGGCTTGTTATTCATGGGGAGACTTGAGGTCCTTGGGGAGGCACATACCACTCATTCCTTATTGTCTTGGAGCATCCCACACCGCTACAAGACCAAGTACAACTTTGGGAGCGGAAGCCTTGGACGCCTTGGAAGCTTGGGAAGTGGAACCTTTCAAATTAGTGGTCTTAGAAGACATGGTCCCACACTCATCATCATATGTGTCTGAAATAATGATGACATCAACTCCATTTCCTTTCACGTTAGTATCTGGAAAGATAGATAAAACTGAAAGAATCAGAGTTCACTCATTACAACTTTCTTAGCTTGCAAACATTAACTCTAACCTTTGTCAGACTCCTTATTCCCATATTTTTCCCACAAGTCTTCAAGTATCACATCAGCAATGTCATCTCCTATATCCCACTTATTCCCATAAGTAGCCATGACATACTCAACCATATAGTCAGATACCTTTAGCTTGCTATAATCCCTCTTTTGACAGATTCGACCTTTGCTCGGATTGTCAAATAAATTGAGTTATTTATGCTCATCCCTAAAATGGCAATAACACAAATACAAAAAAAAACCCGACTAACCTTTCATCACTTGAGCTTCTTTCGCAAATCTGCATAAATCATCAAACATTTCATCTTTTTTTAACCAAGTATCCTCATATTTTGCATTCACATATTTTACCATCTCATCAGTTACATCTGTAAAAGTAAGCTCCTTGTCTGCCATTGTTAAAGTGTGTGTGAGGGTTGTGTGAAGAAGGAGGGAAACGATCAAGATGGTATACGGTAAAGCGTTTCTCAGAATTAACTAAGTTGAGTTATAAATGTGTATGGAATACCCTCCAATAACTAACAGAAAAAAGACGTTGACATAGGCGTTATTGGTCAAGGGACGATTCTGGCATTTAATGGCCAAGGTTTGGACCTGTGGCGATGAAAAGGCCGAGTTTTGTCCCATCGCGATGCGTCCTGCCAAGTTTAGGGACCAACTTTGTATTTTAGTCTTAATTTTTAGTGCCATGAGTTGTGCTAGATCATTTCAATTAGGGTTAAAACGAACTGAACGTTCAGTGAACATTTCATGAACCGTTCGGTAAAAAATTCGTTTGTATTCGTTTATTTATTAAATGAATGAATATAAATAAAATTTTATGTTCGTCTAGTTAAATGAAATTAAACATGAATAAAAGTCGCGTTCGTTCATTTGTGTTTATGAACGTCCGATTATGCGTTTCTTTAACATTCGTTTATGTTCATTTATTTATTCATGTTCATATATCATATACTTTAATTGTATAATTTTAAAATTGGTTTGTTTAAACAAAAAATGCTTATAAAACAATATATTATGTATAATTAAATAAACTTTATGTTTCTTTGTCTATGTTCATTTATGTTCGATCGTTTATCAGTTTATGTTCGTTTAATGTTTTAATGAACGATCATAAACGAACATGAACAACTCATTTCTTAATAAACGAACATGAATAAGAAAATTCGTCCGTTTAAGCGTTTGTATCCGTTTATTTGTCCGATTAAATAAAACGAACGAACATGAATAAGACTTCATTCGTGTTCGTCCTCTCCATTTAGAACCCTAATCTCAATCAAACTTTATCTTGTAAAATAATTTATAACACGAACAATCTTTGATGACGATAAGTTGTGCTAGAATTTCATTTCTAGCGTAGTCCATGTGAGTTAAATGGGGATTTTCGCTTTTTTGACAAAGAAATGGTTAATTTGTGAAATAAGTGTCAAGAAAAGGTATTTTTGTCGTTTTCTTAAAAATATTGTGCGGACTAATTTACTTTTAACGCTCATTTAGCTACTACGGAGTATTTGTTAGTTATAGGGCTGAGCCAAACAGATCAAGAACTGAATCGACCCGATAAAACTGGTAAAACCAACTGAAATCGAACCGAACCAAGTAACTTCGGTTGGTTTAGGTTTTACTGATTTTCGATTTGGTTCTAAATTCTTGGTTTAAATTTTACCGATTTTTGGTTTTTAATTCGAGTCAGGTTTAACCCGATGCTCACCCTTTAACCTTGATGGTAAAATTATTCTGCAAAACAGTTATTCTTCCATCATTTCCCATATCTTACCACTTTAACCTTGAAATAATTTCACCATCACCGATAATCATTTTGCTTCACTAATATGTAGTTTTTGTACACATGTTTTTTATAATAAATAACACTTATCCTTTTTGATTATTTTACCAGGATTATAAAAACTCACTAACAACCTTGTTAAATATATTTATCATCTTATCATTTCTTTATATAAAGATAAATTTATGTGACACACTACTTATGAGGGGCGGACCGAGAGGGGTTATCGAGTGTGCACGGGAATTTCATGTTTTTTTTGCATAGTGTAAAATTATGTCAAATATATCGATATTTTTTTAAAAGAACATTGTCCTTAAGTTTTGGATTACAATTTTCAGCACTTTTCATAATATGAACCTGATGACCCTTGGCATGTTTGAGCTTCAGTTCCTCTGTTTTAGCCGTGATTCTTCGGTTATTATGTGAAGTCATGTGTTTTAATTTGTTCGAGAAGATTGAAGGTAAAACGACACAACTTATAATTGCCGTAATCTATTTTTTTAGTTTTACTCCGTAATAGGTTATTTATTTTTACTGAAGATTGTTTCAGTTTCTTATTTTAAATTTGGTATGGATTCTTGGATTTTTCTTGAGACTATTTTAAAGTTTAAGTGTCCGAATTGTTTAGGTTTATGATTAATTGAATAAAAAGATAAGTTCTCTTTAAATCTCCATTAGGCCCCCTTTAAAGTTTTATCATATCTTTTATTCTTTGTTATTTGTGTGGTTTCTTGTATGGTACCCATAATTGATGCATTATAAATGTATAAAGAAACAATGATTGATACATAATTTAATGTTCTATCGGATGGAGAACAGATTAATAATAAATGGATTACAATATGGTCAAGAAAAGTATATGCTAATCTACTTAATACGATTATTAAACTGAATAAAAAATAATACATGCGTGAAAGGCAGGTGGGTTTCTTTATGTTCTTTATTTGTTCGCCAAAATTTGTTATTATCGTTTATGTAAGAGGTTTCGTGTATAGTATGAAAGGGATTCGGATTCTCTAATGTCCATTTTGTACATTATAGATAATGTCGAGATTATTGTGAGTGAAAAATTGATTTGAAATAAAAATGTCTCACAATGATAGAGTCACTTTTTCTTTGCTTTTCACAATAACCTCAGCTTCATTTTGAACTTTAGAGGTAACTAAGCGGTATGAAAGTATAACTAATTAACTATTTTCACAAGACTTATAAGGGCATCTTTAATGCGAGTTTGTCTGAGAGTTTAATCTGTTTGTCACATCAAGACCACATCGTTATCTCATTATATTATACCAACTCTCACATACATTAAACTTTCACAATTTAACGTTTTCACATCATAATAAAAAATACACAGTCAATCAACAAGCATGTCATATTCCATAGTATTTAAATTAAATGTGGCCCACTTCATTGGTATTCAACCGATTGTACAAAGACATACTCTCTTTAAATCAACCCATGACATATCACTTTTACAATGCATTGCGTATCATGATGCACTCCGATGACCCGTTGCACATAAAGAAGTTGATTGTAACCTAAACAAATACACTGCTAGGTGCGAATGGATGGAAAAGCTTGTGTTTAGAATTATATCCGCGAACATAAGATTACGAAAATTACAAATACACAAAGTATCAACTCGTATATGGAGTCTAGTGTTTCACTAACACCCGTATACATGCCTACATGGTCACTTTATGCAAAATCCAGTTGATACAACTCATGATACTATGCACCATGCGATGTATGAAAATCAAACTGCCATACGATGTATGAAAACCATGATGATTGACAATTGGATATTTGTTTTTTATGCAAACGGATAAAAATAAGACAAACAAATTCCGTTGCCGGGACTTGAACCCGGGTCTCTCGGGTGAGAGCCGAGTATCCTGACCAACTAGACTACAACGGATTTGTGACTAACTTTAATGTAAACGCTATATATTATAAGCGTCGCCCTTGAGGATTTAGCACAAGAAAACATAATATAGTCAAATCACTTCATAGATTTCTACACGTAAACAAGTTTAAAAAACAGTAATGGGGAAAACATAATATACTCAAATCACTTCAGAGATTTATACACGTAAACGAGTTTAAAAAACAGAAATGGTGTGTTTATTTTCTTTTTAGTGGGGAAGAAACATGAATTCAAAGAAATATGCTTTAGTCCCTTTTAATTGGGAGAGGCATTAAAACTTCCTTCTTCCTCTATAAGAGGCTAAATAAGATACTTATATCTAATCACTTAATTTAGTAAACACTCAATAAAGGTCTAAACTAGTTTAATATGTAATTTAAAACCAATGGTATGCGATTAATCGTTACGGATGGTGAATTTTAGGGTAAAGCTCAAGTTTAAATCCTTGACAACTTTAAGGTAAACTATTAGACGTACTTCCTTTGTTTCATATAAGAAGGACTTCGCAAAGAAAAGCATTTGGTTTAAGCTGGGTTAACACTCTTCTTGTGTTGTAGAGTCACTTTAAATATTGTCTTCCAAATATTGACATGAAGTAAAGTGTGTTGGATCATGCAAAGTTCTATCTCACATTGCTACTATAATAAAACGATTATCTTTTTATAAGGTCATTGAAAACACGGCTAACTAATAGATAAAGTTCATAGTAGTTGGCTTAATGATTGGTTTAGGTTTGGTTATGTTTAATTCGGATTGATAATAAAGATTATTAAATGGTCAACAAATGGACCTTTGGGCTCAAGGCTTGTGAAAAAGTTGATAACCACACATTTTAAATAAGATGAATAATGTAAAAGGAGATGTATTTATTTTTGTAGATACATCTAAAACATGCAATCGTGATTTTTTTTCACTTTTCTTATTTTCATTTTATTTCTTACTTAATTTTAACTATGCGATCCCTATATATGAAACATGAAAAATAGTAAAATTTGCTCTTTACTTTTTTAAAGGGCAACATGATAATAGTCATGCGATCTTAGCATTTCTTTACTTAAAAACCACATAAAAAAGGTGAAGGAAATTACCCTTTACTATAAAACCACTTACTATATCTTTACTAGTTATAAATCATTGACACGTTTAGATAAGTTTTAAAAGTTGCATGTTCATGACAAATAAATGAAAGGTGTTGATACTCACACTATTTTTTTTTATACATACATCACAATTGTGCATTATTCTCTTGTAGAGTGTGCATTACAGTGTGGAGATTATAGGCAAAGAAGCTATAAAAAGTTGAGCTGTTGGGATTTGCAACATTTAATACTCTTACTATGCATTTAAAATGTCTAAAATCATCCACATTTGAAACGCATAGAAGAGCTTAGAATTCATGTTGGTAGACAAAATAATAACAAATGCAAAGAGCAAATAAAAAAGATTCCGTTGCCGGGACTTGAACCCGGGTCTCTCGGGTGAGAGCCGAGTATCCTAAGAGGGCTAGTATCATAACAAGCTCAACCTCATCCTCGCGCCACCCGCCACATCAAGATCTCGTTTCGCATTACTAACCACAACAAACCCTCCTCACTCATAGCAAAACTCAACCTCTTCGTTTGGGCCCACCACTCTGCTTTATTTTTTATTCAATTTTACTTCCAAATAAAAACTAAATAAATTCATTTCATTCAAATTAAAAATACAATACATAACACAATAATAAAAAGAACACGATACGGAAAAAAAAAAAAAAAAAAACGATACGGAAAAAAAACAACGATTAAGAAAAAAACAACATACTACGGAATTAATCTTGACATCCCAATTTGGGCAATTTTTCAAAATCTCCCAAACGTGAACATATTGAACTCATTTCTACCAAATTGTTCTTTGGAAGCTTAGTTTCGCATTTTCGAGATGAGATTGGTCATTTGAGCACTTGACGCAAGCTGTTTGTAAATTGCGTTGAACCTTTTGCAATCGACGTTAATCCTCGTCCATTTACCCGTGATTGAATTTTTTATGATGGTCATGGTTGTCGATTATTGAACATATGCATAACGTCATTCCAAAAATATTTTCTAACGGTTATTTTGCATATCCATAGCTTGTGAAATTTGTATCCAAACTTAGCAAACAAGATTTCTTCGAGTTGTTCCACTTCAAATTTTGAGACATTTGTGTGTGTGTTTTGGATTGATGTAGATGTGAAATAAAATGGTGCAAGAGAGACACGTGAAGAGTGCTGTCACGCGCAAAGAAGCGGGAGGCTCAGTCCTCCAAGACAACTTTTTCGACATAATGGAGAGTCGATACATTAATGGGGAGTTTTATTCTCCGCCAACAAGTGATGATGGTTTGGACTCGGATGACTCGTTTTTTAAGTGTTTAGTAGTTTTATTATGTATTTCATGTTTTATGTTGTTTTAGGGATCCATCCGTAGTTTAATGTTTAAGGTTATTATGTATTTCATGTTTTCGATTAATCTTTAAAGTTTCGGTTTTTCTTGTTTAACCACGAAGTCAAGACTCTACGAAACTTTCGAAATCAACTTCAACTTCACCTTATTCCATAAAACTTTACAAATCTTAAAAAAAAAAAAAAAAAAAAAAAAAAAAAAAACTGTCGAGTTTAAACGTCGTCGCGACGTCGCGCCGGCGACACAACGAGTGGGCGGTGTGGCGGCGGCCACGTGGCGACGGCGGCGCGCGCGACTCATGGCGCGCAATCCACTCTAACCAACTAGACTACAATGGATTTGCTATTGATGTTAAACTGTTTTCATTTTATAATGTTACGTATACTGTAGAAAGAAAACCTTTGACTAACATAAAAGAGCTGAACAAGATATAAACTATAGAATGAAAACCAGTTTGTAGGATATTGTCAAACTTCTAACACAATTACTTTGTCCTAAAAATTATTTTCTTCAAATAAAAGAACACACAGTTTAAAGAAATTATGACTATTACACTATTTAACCAATCAAATATCATCCTTATTTACTAAACTATTTTTTAATTGGTTGACACAAGAGAAAGACTATTATTAGAAACATCCCAAAACAAAAATAGGACTAGAATTTTAAAACGGAAAGAGTATTAATTATTTGTTTTTATTTTCTTTCTGAACAAAGTATTACTTTTTTTTATATAGAAAAGCAACAATATATTAGAACCCACAAAAAAACAACATATAAATAAAATGCATCCCTCTCTATTTAATCAAGCAAATTAAAAGGAGAAAAAACCCAAGAGAACAAAATACAAATACATAAAAGACCAACAGTGGTCTCAACCAAAACTACAAAGTGTCCTAAAACTAACACTAGATGAGACTAAAAACAAATATAGTACCAATAGTCACTAGACAACACTAACTGACACTTGCACTAACAACTACTCCGTAAAATTCTTGACTTTTGTAGCTTCCCACTTGCATATCCAAATAAAACTCTCACTTACAATACACGAAGGACTAGATAAAGAAAAATGCAGCCTCTAGTAAATTTGCAGTAGACACTGAGACTCAATCCCAACATATATCAGAGGACATATTTTGCCTTTGTCTTTAAAAGACAATGTGGCAAGCATTGTAGGGCGTCTGATAGTGGCTGCTTCAACCTACTTCATTTGGCAAGAGCGCAATAATCGAGCTCACGCGAAATCGAGTAGAGATGAAGATCAAGTGGCTAAAGTTATTGTCGAGATGGTTCGTTCTAAGCTAGCTTCTATCAAATTCAAAAAGAAGGTTAGAGTGGATCACATGAAGATGACTTGGAAGATTGCTTGACATGCATGGAGCATAAGTTTATTTTGATATAGTCTTAGTGCTATATGTATTGTTTTTGCTAAGGCTGTTCATTCTTGAGGTTGTTCAAGTATGAGTGTTTTATTCTTTTCTCGTTTCAAGAGTGGTTTCATCACCACTCTTGTATGTACGTAACTCTTATATGGTTTTTTATATATTTCACCGGGTATAAACCCTTTACCAAAAAAAAAAACTCACTGTATCCGAATCTTAAGAGGATCCCATAGCCATTGTTGCCAATCTATCTCTTTATATTTGTTTGATCTTCTCACAATCCATTCGAAGCTTTTAAGTTGAATCTCTTGAACAATTTTATTTGTACTTGAAACTTTTTTACCAAACACACGAGCATTACGTTCTTTCCAGATGAAGTACCCGGTTGACCATATAACCGCTTGCCAAACGCGAGAGATGTAGGCGGGCACATTAACATTTCTGTTTGATGAGAAGAATTCATCAATAGAGAAAACATTAACGCCACCCACCTTCCACCAAACAAAAATCTTTTCTCACACTCTCATAGCTAGATCACAGGTGGTCAAGCTATGAGCACAAGTTTCCACGACCATATTGCAACATGGACATAGAACCGAATCCAAATCAATACCTCTCCTATCTAGCTCCACACGAACTGGAAGTCTTCCTTTTAAAACCCT
Source organism: Chrysanthemum lavandulifolium (assembly GCA_022545495.1). Classification (NCBI taxonomy): domain Eukaryota; kingdom Viridiplantae; phylum Streptophyta; class Magnoliopsida; order Asterales; family Asteraceae; genus Chrysanthemum; species Chrysanthemum lavandulifolium. The sequence continues at coordinate 79,964,852 of CM040246.1, forward strand.
CCACACAAATATGTTTACTTTTCTCGGGACCAACTTATTCCAAAGCGTTTCACGACCACCACTTTCAACTTGTAGAATCTTTTCCTCCACCATTCTTGTTAAAGCATTAACCGTGAACTCTCCGTCTTCAACAAGCGACCATCTCCATTTGTCCCTACAATCATTATTAACAACAACATTTTGCAAAACACCTAAAAGATCGTCAAACTCTTTACTAACTCTAGCCCTAATACTTATAAGCCAATCCCATTCCCAAAACCATGCCTCATTAACCCACGACCCGTTATCCAACATACTACTCTCCTTCTTCTTATCTAAATGGTATAACCTAGGAAACCTATCACAAAGCCTCCGATCATCCACCCAACTATCTAACCAAAACCTAATATCCCTCCCATCGCCCAACACACCAACACAAGAAGAAGTGAAATCTAATCCCAAACCGTCCATTTCCTCACCAATCTTCACAATGTCACACCAAACTCCACCACCCATTACCCCCGCCCCATAGCCCTAATGTCCCCCAAACCCCCAATATCTCCATGAATGCTCTTAATCACCCTAACCCATAACCCCCTCCCTCCGTCCTAAACCTCCACCACCACTTACCTAATAAAGCCATGTTTTTCGCCCGTAAAGACCCAACATTAAGACCCCCACCCAATAAGAAGCTAAGATCGAATCCCATTTAACCCAAGAGAGTTTTTGCCTTCACCCCCCCCCCCCCCAAAGAATTTTTTCCTAATTCTCTCAAGATTTTTAATAACACTCAAAGGCAAGAGGAACATCGAAAAATAATACAGTGGCAAACTGCCTAGAACTGATTTTAACAATATTAGACGACCCCCAAAAGACATCGTTTTAGCTTTCCAATTCGATAACCACTTTTTGAATTTTTCCACCACATGCCCCCATGCGTTTACCCGCCTCATGTTTTTGCCAATTGGTAACCCTAAATAAGTAAATGGAAATTCCCCGATACCGCACCCCATCCATCTCGCCATGTCCACCATTTCTCCCTCGCTAACTCCTATACCATATAACTTGCTTTTGTTATAATTTACCTTTAACCCCGATACTTCTTCAAAACATTTGAGAATACACATAAGAGATTTAGCATTCTCGTTACCCATTCTCCAAAGAAAATAGTATCGTTTGCGTATTGAAGATGTGAAACCATGACCTTATTTGCGCCTACTACAACCCCTCTAAGGATGCCTTTCTCCACCGCTTCGGAAACTATAGCATTTAACCCCTCCACCGCCAATATAAATAAGAAAGGCGAAAGAGGGTCACCTTGTCTTACACCCCTCTCTAACCCAAATTCCTCTGATGGAGAGCCATTTACAAGGATGGACATAGACGATGACCTAAGACATATATCCACCCGTTTACGCCATTTTTCCCTGAACCCCATTTTTTTCATTACATCTAATAAAAATCTCTAATTTATACTATCAAATGCCTTCTCGAAGTCGACTTTGAATATTAAACCCTTTTCTTTGTTTTTCTTCAAAAACTCCATAGTTTCGTTTGCTATAAGAACCTCGTCAAGAATATATCTCCCTTTTATAAACGCGTTTTGCACTTCCCGACCACCTTACCTACCACTCGTTTAACTCTTTCCGCTAATATTTTTTATATAATTTTGTAATAGCACCCGATATGACTAATAGGCCAAAAATCACCAAGTCCTATAGGGTCCGCCACCTTAAGAACAATGGTGACAAAAGAAGCATTACATCCCCTCGATATCTCCATTTTTTCCCAAAACCACGCGATCGCAATTAGCAATTCCGGCTTAATGATCTCCTACATTTTCTAATGAACTTGAAGTTAAAACTGTTATGCCCAGGGGCTTTAACTCCACCGCAACCACAAATAGCTTCCCATACCTCCTTTTCGTTGAAAGTATTCTCTAGCATTCGAGCCTCCACCTCCGAAATTTTCTCAATTTTATTACTACAAAAAATTGGACGAGTACCCCTCCTTTCGGAAAATAAGTTTTTGTAGTGTCTGGCCATTTCCCTTTTGATTAAATTAGGGTCTTCACTCCACACCCCGTTAACCATAAGGCCTCTTAAGTTACTTTTGTTGTTCCTTCTCTCCACATATGAATGAAAGAATCTAGAATTCTCACCCTTTCTATATCCCACTTTATTCTAGTTTTTTGATGAAGCATGTTACCATATTCCCGCTCCTTTTCCTCCCATTGCCTCCTTGCTTCCAACCAAGTCCTCTCTCATTGTCACTCAAAGGTCTCTTTTCGGCCTCTAGCTTCCGTCCCATAGCTTCAGCTCTTAACTTTTCGATTTTTTCTTTATGGCCACCAAACCTATCTTTACTCCAAACTCTAAGGCTAGTCTTGACATTTTTTAATCTATCCTGAAAAATACAATCTGTCCGAGTGCTCCTTACATCTTTCTTCCACGCCTCCACAACAACGCGACAAAAATCAGGTTCTTCCATCCATATATTGAACACCCAAAATGGTTTTGGACCAAAGTCCAACTCGATGTCTTTTACCATGATCGGACAATGATCGAGAGCTTTCTATCCAAGGCGATGACAGATAAATTTCCCCATAAGTCATTAAATTCCTCATTCCACAAAGGAAAGGGCGTTGATATGCACACAATTTTTTTTATAAATACATCATCATGTACAAGCTATATAACACACCGTACAACACTGTAATGCACAAAATATGATGTGTGCATAAAAAAATGATGTATGTATCAACCCACAAAAAACTAGTTAAAAACACAAATAGGTTATCCGTAAGTGTTACCAATTTCATTATTAAAGACCTTTGGTGTACGTGCTAGAAAATGTTATGGTTAAAAACCACAATTTGATTAAGGGTCTTATGGTTTATAATTTATACACCACATGACCCTAAGGCTTGACACACTCGATCGGTCAAGGGGCAAGGTCGACCGATTTAGTACCCGGTGATAACACTACACGCGTCGTTCGGGGTCAAAGGAACTTCCTTTTCGTCGAGCAAGTTTTTCAACACCCTAGGCAGTGAACCTAATCATTGTAGTTTAGTATTAGGGTAAGCCACGGGCATTGATATCGTTCTCTAGGGGAATATGAATGCTAGTGAGAAGTTACTACGCTAAGGTTGGGGTTGAGGAAGATTATTTTTTATCTTTTTATATTTTTTTAGAAATGGAAAGGTACGAATCTCGGGGTTTGGATTTGGGGGTTGGTATTTCTACCGATTACTCCACTTATCTAATTATCTAATCTAATGTGTATGTAGTCTATGTCTAATTATTGTGTGCTCGTATAATGGTTTAAAGATGTGTTTACTTAGGTTTTATTACTCCTTAATTATCTCCTATTGATGGTTGAATTGTCACGTCCTTATTCTTAATCGCGTTATGTGTCTAAAGTCGTAGGGTATGCGTTTGTCCCTAACTCTTTGAACTTGCCAAAGGGTCTCGTCTACAAAAACCTCTAGGAATTATAAGTTCTAACTCTAAGGCACTCTTTGGGTGGTTTAGCCTACAACTGCTCTAAGTGTTATAGTCCAAGGTTCACAAAGATTAATCAAGCATTAATTACACAACGAATGACCTATCGCATTACTAGATCATTAACAATTAAGATAAGAGACAACCAATCAATATTCAATAATTAAGTTTCATATTCCCTAAGCAAACACACAAGTAAATTAGCCGGACATGGAAAACATGCAAGCATACACACAAGTAATTGAAGACATAATTGAATTAATGAAGTAAAACACTTATCTTGATGTAAGATAGGGTTTGGAACCCTAAAATACGTACAAGACGACCTTTGTTCGGTTTAGGTTTTACTCCAAAATACTACACACTAAAACAAAAAATTCGGATTCTATATATAAGATTACAATCGCGACGGCGCACCTTATGATTTGTGACGCCGCCGAGTCGCCGTCATTAGGGTTTCGTCTTGGCCACGTTAGTCTTGCGGCGGCGTCACCTTGTGCTTGTGTGTTGTCCCTTCGATCTCGGCGCGTCGGATCAAATCTAGGTCGTGCGAGTTGCGACGGCCTACTCTTTAAAGCCCGCACCGTCGATTGAAAATAAGCAATTTGGCTATTGTCCGTCGCGAAGTGCTCCGACGGCGTCATAGCTTAAGCGATGGCGCCGTCCTTGTATTTCAAAGCACTTGAGTGTTTCGATTATTGACTTTGGCTATTTTCTTCAGTATATCCGCCTTTTCAGTCCAAATAAGTGCCATTCCAAGAATTTGCCTTCAAGAGACCTAAAAGTGAAAAGGAACGATATTAAGTAATAACGGATACAAAAGTGATCAAATAAGGGCTTAAACGACCCCTCAAAAAGGTACATTTTAAAACCTTGTCAAATATCCCTACACTTGGTATTTGCTTGTCCTCAAGCAAATGTACTTTTAGCCAATTAATTTATAAGTTAGGGGTCATGAAGCATTAATTTAAAACAGTCCACAACACATATAAGCCCCGCAAAAGTCATAACAAGCACAGAAATTACATACTAGCACCTCACATGGGGTGTTTGGATACTCTCATCTCTCGGGTGTATATGAAATATAACAAGTTGGAAATGGAAGATAAACACTCATTAACCGGTCCTAGTACATAGATTACCATAGGCTTGAGAATAGATCAAACCTCCATCACTTTGGCGTAAGCACCTAGGAAAGACTATCAAAGAGGTCTTTAAAGGGTTGTAACGTTAGGCTTACGGTAGGGAAACAAAGGGTTTGGTGGGATAGGCTATTTAGTGGTGGCAAGTCAAAAATCTATATGTTACAAGCATACGAAGAATGGCGTTGCTAAGCCAAGACTCGACACTCAAAACTCTAGATAACTGAAACAAACAAACATAAATTTAAAGGATAGATGTAGGATGGTAGCCCGTATGTGAACACTCTATTTTTTTTCTTTTCTCTTTTTCTATTTTTTTTTTCGATTTTTTTTTTCATACACTTTTATTCTACCATCCTCTACGGTAACATCAAAATGATAGGGATTTATAGGCACATCCCTACACTTGAGTTTTTATTACTCTAACACTAATTTGACCCGAATTGAAAAGATCAAAACACTTTGGGGTACGTTATTACGCAAATAAGGGAATTTAACGTTCCTTCCGGTCATTTCATAAACTTTAACTTTCGCATGAGTCCCAATCGTCCCAAAGCGTGTACAAAGGATATGACTCGACTTAGCAACTTATGCAAGAAACTAGATAATTGAACTAAGGGTTTAGGGTGATAACAATAATGCACTAAAAGTGAGTGCATACAGGGTAGGCTAAGGCGATTTGGGTGTACATTTAGGGGTGGGGTGTAAACAATGCTCTTCATTGATATTCCGGAAAAACCGAAACATCACGAGAACCGTGAAAGGATAGGCTCTGAGGGGTTAACTAGGGGTGTCGTGTACTAAAGATGAGTACAACACAAAGGGTGTGGGGGAATTACTCAACCGATGTAGAAGAAGTAATTATATTATGGGTATAAAACAAGGGTTATCCTAATGCCTCTTATCATTTAGTTATTCCTAACTACACAAGTGTAGTCTTACTAGCGATCTCGGAATGCATCACAAAACAAGTTCTAGAATCTAATATACTACCGGTTCACACTCTAAGCATTAAAGATGAATGCTTTAATTCCTACTAATCTAAGGGCGATCCTCAAATTTTGGGTGGAATTTAGGTGGTAAAGGGTTTTTGTGCTAATCATGTAACTTCCTATCCGTGAGACGCTTTTTTTAAGACTAATGGCCCACTCCTATATGTCATGAAAAATTTTAAATTTGGTGCCAAAATTATCCTAACCGACATTTTCTCATGGTTTATTACACAAATACAATTGGACAAAGCAAATAAACAAGGATAAGCATAGTTTCAAAGTTCCCGCTTTATTTTCCTCCCGACACTTAAACCGAACATTGTCCCCAATGTTCCCGAAGTATCAAAGTTATGATAATAGATGGTAATGAAAATGAAAGAAACTAATACTCCCGATTAGCTCGGTAGGATCCGTGTGTGAAGTAGTGGTTAAATCCTTTACAAGAAGAATGTATGCGTGAAAAGCTCCTTCCAATCTTCAGAACTTCTTCTTGATAAATTAAACCGCACACTTGAAGAAAACAAACGAAACCTTCGTAAAATCGGCGGTAATAATATATATAAGACTCGACTAAACTAGGATATAATGCTTGTGGAATGGATGTTTCTGAAATTCGGAAAATTAAGACCGGAAAATTCCAAAATTTATAAGTAGCTCGAAAACGAAAAAAGTAATCTGTGTTTTACTCCTTCTGACACCATGTTGCGATTCGATCCCGACAAAAAGCGGTGCTCATGATTTTACGGAAAATTTACATCTTTAGAATGGAAAAAATTCTGCAAAACATCCATTATGACTAGAGCTGGCATAACAGATCCACACGACACGACACGAACACGAACCTGTTAAGACACGAACCTGTTAATGTCGAACACGAACACGACACAAACCTGTTAAGGGAACACGACACAAATCGTGTCATTTTTTTCGAACACGAACACGACACGAAAATTAACAGGTTACACGACACAAACCTGTTAAGGGACCTGTTAACAAAAATACCAAATACATAACGAAACACAGCAGATCTGAGGACCTCAGGGTTTGCTCATCGAACCATATTTGTATATTTAAAAACTTAAAACCTATCCAAACACGTGGTGGCTATTCCAACATGTATCAGAAAACTCAAAAATAAACCAACAAGATCCATTAACATAAAAAACATACCGATGAACCAAAAATATCCCAACATGTAAATAAAACTAACTGATATAACATATATCCCATTTACCCGTTATATAAAGCGGGTATGGTTTCGACAACAGGTAAGGTTTTCATTAACTTCGTCGGTAGCCGCCGATCAATATATGTACAAAAACCCATAATCGAAAACATGCATAATCGATATATGAAGCATGTATCACAGTGAAAAACTTGTGGTTTAACTCATCCAATGATGGCGGCGGCTTTGGTTTTAACCCAAATAAATCGAACGGTTTTAACAAGAAGCGGCTAGGGTCTGACAAGGTATAGACGCCAGCGACCATACACACGTGGAGTAAGCATCGAAAGATTCATCGAGATCCCCTGAGACGCGGCGTTTTTACAAGAACTTGAAGCTTAAATATATACGAACCACAATTAAATGAGATGATTATCTTGATGGGTTTGTTATTAGATACGTTGAGATAATCGATTAATAGATGAGATGAAATTGATTAGATTTGGAGAAAATGAGAAGAAAGAGGCGCATGGAATATGAGAAAAGAAAGAGAAAGTGTTTTTAGGGTAGGGTTTATTTTTGAACATATATATATATAACCTCTTACGGTCTCTTAGCGTGTCTTAACAGTCCGGACTGTTAAGACCTGGCTGTTAATTTTATTCGTGTCTTGACAGTTCCGGACACATTAAGACACGAAACTGTTGGGTCGAACACGAAACTTGTTAAGCGCAGGTCGTGTCGTGTCGTGTTAACAGGTCCGTGTCGGAAATTGCCAGCTCTAATTATGACTCGATACAAGCATTTGACTCGAACAAACACACATATATATCTTTTAATTAATTGTTATTCTCATGTTTACGTTTCTTTTGAAAACGTGTGTAATCCTCCCTACACTTATCCTTTATGTAAAATACCTTTATATGCAATTAAGGCGAGGTTAAAAACAAAATAAAGCATTTTTACAAATTTAAACATGAGAATAAGCAATCACTAAAAGATATACGACACTAACAAGCAAACAATTAAGCATGGGTTGCCTCCACGAAGGGCTTTTCTTTATTTATGAGTCTTGTAGCTAGACTGTAGTGGTAACTCCTCACGTGACTTCATTACCGCCATCTCCTTCCTCATGGCGGTCTCAGTGGTTGGTTCCATGTTGTAGAAGTGCCCTATGATACACCTTTCTAAGAGTTCGTCCTCTCCCCACTCATTTTTATATTCTGGTCCTAAGTTCAAGCAATCCTTATAGAAATCAAAAATCTTGGCCATAACATAATCCACTCCTTTCTTTCTATCCTCCTCATTCCTATAATAGACCGACAGTTTAAGTTCCTTTCATCATTAGAGAGTGATGAAAACTTCTCAATCTTAAACGGCATTTGGTAAGCTATGTCGTCGGTATCATCCTTGAATCGCACTATTCCTAATGAAGGATCACAAGTCATCCCGGTGTTTTCTATGAAAGGATTTCCTAGAATAACATGGGACAAGCTAGGATCTATGGTTGTGCTAATATCATCCACAATTATGAAGTCTGTAGGAAACATGAAACTACCTACATAAACGGGCAATCCCTTAATTCTACCAAGAAAATTGCAACTAACACTAGGATTATCGGGGTCTTGCCTAGTTGGAATAGGCTTCTTCACTACCCAATTGTAGTAGGTGCTAGTCATTATGTTGATTGGGGACTTGCGATCAATGTAGGCCTTTGCTACGAAAAGGTGTCCTATGCAACATGGTATGTTAAGATTCCAAGGGTTCCCAAACTTGATTCTAGGGCTTTTCCTAACATACATGTGACGTAGGTCACGCACTAAGTGAGGTGGCAAGATAGTTCTTCTTCGTAGGAAACTTATTGAAATAGTCATTATCTACTTCATTCACTTCCTCGGTTGTTTAATTCGTCGGTGTTTCCTTAACCTCAAGTATCATCTCATGGTTAAACCGTCATTTGTTCTATTAGGTTTCACTAAGGCGATGGTATTGACGAATTGAGCGTGCTTAGCTAACTTACTTGGGTCCTTAATTTCTACCGGAAGGATCGGGAGTTGAGATAGCATTAAACTTCCTATCACTATTGGTCATGGCTTTCAAAGGTTATCTATCTTCCTATCCATTTCGACATTGTTGGTTAAAGTGGTCCGAGAGCTTAGCTATTTGGGCTTCTGGGATGCGACTAGGTTTTGCAACATCCTTCAATGTTTTGTTGGTTAGGACCGTGAGATGGGGCCATTAGAAATCATTGTAGGTGAATTCTTTGGTTTGTCCCCAATAGAAGTCGGGCTTGCCTTCCATGCTTCTCGGGTCTCATTGAAATTCCTAGGTCCGGTATTGTAGGGAATCTTCCTCCCATTCCATTAATCTGCGAGGATGCGTAGTCAGCGGAAGCATGTTCGGGGATCGCGTGCAGATCGCGGCGTGTTATGAGGATCACTACGGCTCGCATGAGGAAGAAACTTTGTTCACATGGCGTGAAGACTTAGGACTTCGTAGGAACTCATTAGGAATTTAACTTGATCTTCAAGTTCGATCATCCTACGATCGGAAGATTGTGAGTCAATGGGAGGCAAGGAGATTGCCTTAACGGTTTTGGGCAACTCACGGGGGTCATTTCAACTTTCGTTGTCATAGAGAACAAGGTCCTCTATTATACCCCATGATTCTTCCTCGGTGAAATCACTAAGTTTTCCACCGGCCGCTTGGTCAATGGATCGCTTGGTGGGGAAGTTGACATGATCATAAAGATTTGGACTTGGAGCCAAAGATCAATGCCGTGATGAGGACATTATGAAGTAAGTCCTTGAATCGAGTCCATGCTTCGTAGAGATTCACCTTGCGTTGTTGGAACATCAAGATGTCATTCCTAAGCTTAGTGGTTCTCCCGTTGGGAAAAATTAAGCAAGGCGAGAGGTGAGATCATCGACTTGAGATGGAGCCGGCGGGAAGTCGCTCAAGCCAATTACAAGCTTGGTCCGTAGAGAGGTGGAAGAGGCAGACGGCGTGGTCTCCCGAGTAGTAGCATCAAGGTCGATGGAATCGACAATTTTAAGAAATCCTTAAGATCTTTGATTAGGATCTTGAACGAAGTCCATGGAATCACATCCGTTTTGCACCAACCGGATGGTGTCGGATCGCGGGCCGTAGTTTGGGCTTGGTCGGGAAGCTCAATGGTGTTCCTATAGCCTAGGTGGCTTGGTCTCGGTATTCACCAAAAGTACGGCCTCTTGGTGGGTCATTTGTGGTAGGTTGATGAATGGTGGTTGGTTATCACCTTCCATGATGAAAAGTGATGGGGTTCTGAACAAAGGTCACGAAGAAGGGGATAGACTACGAGGAAGCTAAAATTGGGAAAAAGCTTACTTGATAGGAATCAAGCAAGGAAACCTAAATGAGGTGAACTCCTAACTAGCTATTCTATTCCCGTGGCCGGCGCCTAAAAAACTTGATAACGCTACAGCGTCGTTCGAGGTCAAAGGAACTTCCTTTTCGTCGATCAAGTTTTCAACACCTAAGCGATGAACCTAATCGTTGTAATGTAGTATTAGGGTAAGCCACGCGTGTATTGATATCGTTCTCTGGGGAATAAGAATGCTAGTGAGAAGTTACTACGCTAAGGTTGGGGTTGAGGAAGATTATTTTTATCTTTTATATTTTTTAGAAAAGGAAAGGTACGAATCTCGGGGTTTGGATTTGGGGTTGGTATTTCTCCGATTACTCTACTTATCTAATCTAAGGTATATGTAGTCTATGTCTAATTATTGTGTGCTCGTATGATGATTTAAAGATGTGTTTACTTAGGTTTTATTACTCCTTAATTATCTCCTATTGATGGTTGAATTGTCACGTCTTTATTCTTAATCGCGTTGTGTCTAAAGTCGTAGGGTATCGTTTGTCCCAAACTCTTTGAACTTGCCAAAGGGTCTAGTCTACAAAACCTCTAGGAATTATAAACTCTAACTCTAAGGCACTCTTTGGGTGGTTTAGCCTACAACCGCTGCTCTAAGTGTTATAGTCCAAGGTTCACAAAGATTAATCAAGCATTAATTATACAACGAATGACCTATCGCATTACTTGATCATTAACAATTAAGATAAGAGACAACCAATCAATATTCAATAATTAAGTTTCATATTCCTAAGCAAACACACAAGTAAATTAATGGGACATGGAAAACATGCAAGCATACACACAAGTAATTGAAGACATAATTGAATTAATGAAGTAAAACACTTATCTTGATGTAAGATAGGGTTTGGAACCCTAAAATCTTGTACAAGACAGCCTTTGTTCGGTTTAGGTTTTTACTCCAAAGACTACACACTAAAACTAAAAATTCGGATTCTATATATAAGATTACAATCGCGACGGCGTCCTTATGATTTGTGGCGCCGGTCGCCGTCGTTAGGGTTTCGTCTTGGCTACGTTAGTCTTGCGGCGCGTCACTTTATGCTTGTGACTCGTCCCTTTAGTCTTTGGCCGCTCGCGGATCAAATCTAGGGCAGTGCGAGTTGCGACGGCCTACTCTTTTAAAGCGACACCGTCAACGAAAATAAGCAATTTAGCTCTTGTCGTCGCGAAGTGCTCCGGCGTCAGCGTAGTTAAGCGGCGCCGTCCCCTATATTCGGCGAGCTTGAGTGTTTCGATTATTGACTTTGGCTATTTTCTTCGTATATCCGCGCCTTTTCGTCCAAATAAGTGCCATTCCGAAGAATTTGCCTTCAAGAGACCTAAAAAGTGAAAAGGAACGATATTAAGTAATAACGGATACAAAAGTGATCAAATAAGGGCTTAAACAACTCCTCAAAAAGGTACATTTTAAAACCTTATCACCCGGTCATTTCTACTGTGGGCAAAATGTGAATATCGGTCGTCGGTCACATTTGGAAATATGGGTCACATTTTCGACCGATTATGCAAACATCTTACACCCTCTTTTTTCTTCTTAAATTTGTTATTTAAAATAATTGAATTAAAATAATAATAATAATAATAATAACTCGGTCATCGACTATGCCAATTTGATAGTGTCTGATCATCAAATAAAAAAACTGATATGCCAGGTTTATGCTCGGTCACGACTGTATCCAGCCTAATTTATTTATTCTTAACTTATTCACAATATCGGTTCATCACCATTTATGTTTTTTGTGTTCTTGCTAAATGTCGTGTAAATTTTCGTAGGTCTTTGTCTCTTTGATCCTGCGTCAGTAAATATCTTTATTATAATGATTTAGGACAAAAGATTATTTATATATCAAGTGATCAATCTTCACTTTTCATTTTTATTTGATATAATGGATGAAATTAATCACAAAAATTTAAAAACCCACTTTCATCAATTTTTTTCAAAAACTAATATCTTTTAAACCGTTAATCGTTAAGCGAAAAAAACATATCATTGCGACGAGCATTTAATTATCTTTCTATATATGGGCACTTTGATATACTTTCGACAAAAAAAAAAATTCGTATTTTTCACCTTTTTTTTTAAGTTTTTTCGTTTTTTTTACGTTACTGAAATTTGTATTAAAAAATCATATATGATTAAACACTAATTTGAATATCAGATGTCATATTTGTGTTAAATCATATATGATATGTAATATCACATGTGATATTAGTGTAAAATCACATATGATATACATATCATATCACATGTGATATTACATATCATATATGATTTAACACTAATATCACATGTGATATTCAATTTAGTGTTTAATCATATATATGTTTTTTCATGCAAATTTTAACGAAAAAAAAAAAAAAAAAAAAGCGAAAAAGCGTGAAAAATGATTTTTTTCCGTATATATCAAAGTGCCCATCTATAAAAGATATATGATTGCTCGTCATGACGGTGTAAATATTTTCGTTTAACGATTAATGGTTTAAGAGATATTTAAATTATAAAAAATAGGTGAAATAATAAAATCTTTAATCTCGGTTATTGATTTCTTTTTAGATGGATGGTGGAGATGAGTTCGTCGATATGTGAGAAAGTTTGTATGTAAAATAACTCTCCTCTATTATATTTTACTTGTTACTTTTTCTCTCAAGTATTAAATTAGCTAGAGACCTATAATTAATATTTAAGAAACCCGAGATAAAAGCACGATTATCCGGCTTGTCGTACCATCTTGAGACTTCATGGTGACATCGGCCTCCCTCGCCGTCGCTAGCCATCAACTCCCTCGCCACATGCACGACGAAGATAAAAAGTTTACTTTTGTCATTTTATTTAATTTTTTTATTATTATTATTTTTGTAAAGGTTTGATTTCAATTGTGTGTGTAGTGTGTGTGTAGAGGTTTGATTTCAATTGTGTGTGTGAAGATTGGAGTAGAAAATGCGCTTTATTTATTTATTTATTATTTTTATTTTTTTTAATGAGGTTAAAGCGGGTTGGGCTTGTGATAAAACGTTAACATTCAAGGGTTTTTTTTTTTTTTTTTTTTTAAATATGTTGTATAGTATGTTTGTTTTAATAAATAAATTTAGTTTATTTGGAAATGTGAAAAAAATTGTAAATGGTGGGCCCAAATGAGTAAATTGAGGTTTGTTGTGAGTGAGAGGGTGATTATTTGTAGATGTTTGTTAGAGGGAAGGTGTCATAACAAGCCATCATCACTTCATCCGTCATGTGGCCTCGGTACATCAAGCGTCCCACCTCAAATAACCACAACAAACCCCCTCACTCATATGACGCCTCAACTCTTCATTTGGGACCCATTGCTACTACTTTATTTTTTTATTCAATTTCATTTCCAAATAAACTAAATTCATTTCATTCAAAAAAAAACAATACATAACTTAATAAAAACATCTGAAACATAAAATAAAGATCTGAAAAAAAAACATCGCAAGAAATACATCAAATTATAACGAAACTAATTATTTGGATTACATTATTGAAATTGTCCCCATTGAATTTGTTGCCAAACATGCTCGATGAGACATCGTTGAAGCTTTTGCGTGTTTGCGTTTATCATGTAGTTCTTTGGCTTTTTCCTTTGCAATTGGCAACGTTCAATCCATACATTTGAAATTTGGTGTCGGAGAAATATACGTTTCGGCAATGTCGGATATCACAAATTGTTCATCTTTCAAAATCATGTTATGCATTATGATGCACGCGCGTACATGATTCTCCTAACTCTGCCAATAGTAAATTGTCGCGGTTGGGCAATGATATGCCAACGTCCTGGAGGACACCAAAAGCTCTTTCGATATCTTTTCGAGCACTTTCTTGTTTTGCTTTGAATGCGGCATTTTTGGGTTAGTTACAGCTGTAAATGACTTGACAAAGATGCCTACTCGGTAAATTCCGTCGGGTTAGATAATACCCTTGCTTAAATTTACACCGTATACTTCAAACTCAACCTCGAGGCGATGTCATCACAAGTCGTCAAATAACGGAGAATTATTTAAACCGTTAGATCGTTATTCGCACCCGCTTACCCCAAAAATGCATGCCAAATCCACAAATCGTAGGAAGCAGCGGCTTCAAGCATTATAGTTGGATATTTTTATCACCTCTATGAATTGGCCTTGCCATTCTTTGAGACGATTTTCCAATCCCAGGTGCATACAATCGATGCTCCCCAACATTCCGGAAGCCCATGAATAGTGTTATGTGCATGGTATAAGTGGCGAATGTCATCCTCATCCGGTTTTCTTAAAACTCCTTAATAAATAGATGGATTATGCACATAAGAAAAAAATCTAGGCAATCGCGTGCACAATGTTCACTGTTTGTAAATACTCATCGAGCGCATCGGTGCTATCCGTAAGCCAATTGGCGTAGGGCACATGTGCATTTCATAATCACACTAAAACTCATTACACCCTACCATCGGGTCGCACTCTAAAGAAATCAAAATGCTTAGGAGGAGGATGATGAGTTTCAATATATGTTTCAATACCTTATACTATTTGTAGAAATAGCAGCGGCTCATACGATATCGGCCTAAAATTATCGTCCAGTATATTTTGGGTTGTCACCAAAATAGTCGACAAGTAGACGTGCTTGAAAGAACTTCACGTTCACGAGGACGTATTAACGATGCTTTGAAGGACCGGCTTCTTGTTCCCGCAACGTTTGCTTTGCCTCGAACTTTTGAATAAACATTTCTAGTTAGCTTAACTCTTCAGGTCACTTTCACGGAATAAGATGATTCACCTGTAACTCATGTTTGACAAGTTTGAAATGGTTTAGTATTTTGATTGAATATGATAAAATTGTAGGATATGATATGTTATTTATAGAGTGGTGGGATTTAAAAAAAAAAAAAAAAAAAAAAAAAAAAAATTGTATCTTTTATTAAGCGGATAAAATTCAAAATATAGCGTTGGTATCCACTTTTTGTCAGAAGAATGCCTCGTCGTCAAAACGACGAACCCACCCACGGCGAGCGTCGTCGGTGTGGCGGCGAACGACGGCGAAGCGCCAGCTAGGACCACGGCGAGGCATGGCGGGCCGACACTTTCCCCTCTTATAATGATGTGGAGGTGATGTGGCACCCGTGAATCTCGAATGAAGAGGTGTGCCTTGTTGAGACATCTAATGGTCTAAGAAATCAATATATCCACTTGGTAATTAACTAATTGCCATTTACCATATGTCAACTTGATGGATATACCTCAATGCAAGAAACACATGCTATTACATAAAAGATTAGAAAAGATTGTTCTCATTAAAAATTCAAAAGTTGGCAAGATTTTCCTATGATACGAAATAAATAAAACAGAAAATCGGTGAAAATATCTTCACAGTCAATTCAGAGATTGGGTTAAAACAAAAACTATAATTAATAAATAAATAAATAAATAAAATTTAAACGTGTGTTTTCATAGTAGGGCCTGTATACATCGAATCATTCATATCTATTAGCCTACATATAGTGGCATCAGGTCTGCAAGTATATTTGTCCTAGGAGGCAAAGAAGAGAACAGACGAGGTTTATTGGCGCAAAAAGATGGCTCTAACCGGGCAACTAGTTAAGAAAGTTGATATCTCCTGCCGTGGCCACTTGGTCCATGAAATCTACAAGCACAAACCAAATGACGTCTCAATCCTAGCCCCCGATAAGGTTCAAGGTTGCGATCTCATTTCTGGTGAATGGGGTGTACCTGGATCTGTCATTTTGTGGCGATTCATGCATGGTAAACTGCTTTCATTTTACTTTGTCGTAAAACAAATATGTTTACTTCTATTCGAGATATTAAATTAGTACATAACCTTCTTTTTGAAAGGCAAATTTCATTAACACTCTCTTGCAAGATGCTAAAGGAAAGATACTACAACATATATGCAAGCAGATTCGGATCAAGGATCCAATCGTTCCAAAGTGAGCCATTTTTAAACCTATGAACAGTCCAAGCAAGAATGACCCAGAAGACTTTAATGTCTTCCTCAAGTGTATATTAATTAGTCTATAACATAATATACTAAATACGGTTATTCTTTGTAGATGGAGAGCCACATACCATGAAAGAGATAATTGAAGAAGTTGATGATGAAAATCACAAAATTGTGTTCAAGGTTATTGAAGCGGACCTTTTGGAGCACTATAAGGCCTTCACCATCACTTTTCATATTGAAGAGTTGGGGGGTAAGCAGTTCATAGTCTGGACTATAGATTTCGAGAAGGTGGATGCAAGTAAACCTGATCCAACAATATTTATGGACTTGCTCGGTTTTTGCGTCAATGATATGGATACTCATTTCCTAAAGTCGGCATGACTTATCAAAAAGAAAGTGATTGTGCAATAAAAGTTCGTCTATCCGGTCCATTCATGATGAATCTGATCTGGTGCTTGCATGTATTTCTATTGTGTCAGGCTCGTTTTACTTCATATGTGATTTCAAGTATTTTATTTTGTAATTTCCGGTTTTATGTATGATATTAGTACTGTTTCTATTAGCAGGGGGAGAAAACACATCCAAGAAATGAAATAGTAGTATCTATCTGAAGCCATAGTCAAGAGTGAAACCTAAAAATAGGATCCAGTCTCACCAAAAGGTAAAGCTACTAAAGCCATCATTTTAGGCCTCAGAACTTTTAAAGCCCCAAATTTTCTAAAGCACCGTCATCTATTAAGTCGTAATATTTATTCTTCACCATCGCCTTTAGGGCCCCAAAATTTTATAGATCCCTCTAATTTACTAAAATACCATTACTTGATACAATTTAAGATCTAACACCACATCTACCTTTATCTTTGTTCTTTAGGCCTAAATTTTATTAAATACTAAGTCATCATTTTAGTTTTATGAAAATGATCAAGATCGTTTTTTGGGGCAAAGGAAAACAATGAATTAAGCTCATTTTAGTAATTTTTAGGCCCCCGGTTTACTAAAATACCTGATATATGTTAGAATTTGTGGCCACATCTGGTTTTATCTCTATTCTTTAGGCTTACAGACTATCATACATCAAGTCCATCATTTTAGTTTTATAAAACGGTTTAAGATCTTTTTTTATGGTAATGGAAAAAAAATGAATTAAGCTCATTTTTGTAATCCAATTCTTAAAGAGTAATTGATAGGGTTGTTAAATGAACTAAAGCTAGATTATCTGTTTTTGAAGTGTTCTTATACTCTTTTGATTACGTATTTTTTGTACTTTTTGTTTAGAGTGTTAATAAATGAATACGAAGAAACTTTCTTATACAATGAGCACGAGCATAATATTTCTTCCGCTTAATTGTTTTAAATATTCATGTAGGCTTTGTCTGATTAAATGTTTACGAAAAAACACATACAAGCGCTTGATTAAATTTTGTCGTCTTAACCCTACTTCTAGATCACCAAAACAATGACGGGGAAAATGATTGCTGAATAATTCCAACTAATTAATAGAGCACAACTGCCCACCTATGTCACATCTTTTTTGCAAAGATTTCTTTCGATAAAGTGGATATATTTTAGCACTATGTCGAATTGTCGATACGCACATATCACTGCTTTATTATATGAAGTAAGAAAATGATTTATCATTCTTTCGTATCTAAGGATATTTAAAAAAAATGTTAGATAGTATAGTTTACTCAATAACTTTTTTTAAATGTTAGATAATCTTAGCGATCTTAGACATAGACGGAAATTCCTAGCGACAGACAATTAATGATATGCGATATTCTGGTAAGTGTTTCATGTAATGTTCAAATTAGAACGTGAAAAGATAAAAATGTAATTGCAAACGGTTGTAACATGCATTAATTCATCTCAAGCAAAAATTCTTAACATGTTTTAAAGAACACATAAAACATTTAGTGAAACTTAAAATAATACATTACACCAATTATGAGATAATAACTAACAATACACGTTACTTATCGCGTAAAACTTTTTGGTGCACGACATTTGAGGTGTAGACTATTCATTGATCGAACTCTTTGTTGGTTTCACTAATACATTGGTAGTTCTCTGCGATATCTCTTTAGACAACGTAACATAAAGTTGGCCATACGAGAAAATATATTTGGGCAAATAGACATCCACATTTGTGACATTGTTTGCCACAGCTTTATTAATAGTCATATGAAGTTAAGGCCTTGAGATGATTTCTTAAAAGTGATTGGTTGACTAACTTATTTCTTGACATATTAAAGTTACTTGAGGTTACTATATTTTTGCACAATATAAAATGATACACTTTAGAAAACTTGTTACGAAAGTCTTTGCATAACTTAAAAATGATAGAAGGTTTGTTAAAATATTTGTTTAACTTTCTTGTATTAACTCATTGACAAAATATTCATTTCATAAAACAGTTATTTAAAAGTGATTGGTTGACTAACTTAATTAGTGACATATTAGAGTTAATTAAGGTTACTATATTTTTTACTTTTTATGCACACTGTAAAATCATTCCTATACTTAACCAAAATGATTTGCAGATGAACTTGTGTATTTTTCAACATATAAACAACTATACTTAACATTCGTAAGAAAAATCACAAGTTATAGACAAATTCTAAGCATGATTTACAGTTACATTTTTGCAATAATTTTAGATGCTGATTGCATACTATGATAATGGCCCATCGTGATTGCTTAAGTTGGCATTTATGTTCACTCCTCTTGTCCAACCCATCTTCAAGGCCCGCTATTTTGGTTAGAAATAGTCATAGTTAGCACTTAGCATGTAACTGCCGAGTTTGAGAGGAAAAATATTTCTAAATTACATAAGCAAGCATAGCAAGTTGACTTAAAAATTCAAGATCACTTTTGGGAGGCACAGTACTTTTGGAAACCATCTACGATATGCAATAAATAAAATAATAAACTCTTTCTGTCGTTACAACACAAATAGTTATCATATATGATGATAAATTGGAATATGGATGGAGTTATATAATTTGCATCCAAACTACGAAGATACATCAAAAATAATATTACATGCTATTTTGTATTAGCACTAAAACTTAGAAACAATAGGTGATAAGTCCATTTTAAATAGGAGACGCTTTGCAATTCTAACTAATCACAAACATTAATGCGCTGGAACAAGAAATTCCAACGGCAAATAATAATTTATTTATAAAAAGAGTAAAGTGCAACACGGGAAAATAAACTAATTGAACCAATACATCGTTTATACTTCTTGTTAAACAAGATGTTTAAACAAAAAGCCAACACATTAATTCTACTAGCAGGGTACCCGCGCGTTGCAGTGGCGGGTACCCTGAAGTAAAAGTTTTCGGTAAATCATGTATTTTAGTTTATTATGCTCTTTTTGACAATAAATTTACGGATATCAAGAATTTTGTTTAACCCGTGCTCGAGCCCGTGCCCGTTTGGCCCGTGCCCGTTTGGGCTCGACACCGTTTGGCCCGTGCCCGTTCGGGCTGGAAAAATTTGTGTAGCCTTTGCAACAATTTTTTATTAATGTCTCCTAATAATTTTGTAGTGTTTGTTTGGCTTAGTAGCTTGATTAAATTGTACATTGTGATTAAATTGTTGTTTATTTTGGTGTAGGGGTGAATTAAATAGTGTATTAATTGACCACTTTAATAGTATTAATGCGGTGTTTTTTTAATATGTGCATTAAAGTGTTGTACACTATGCTTATTTGCTTGTAAGTCTGAAATTTTGTGCTTTAATGTGTTGTACATCATGCTTTATTACTTGCAAGTCTGAAAGTCTGAAAATTAAATAGGAGAGAGATTCGTTTGTGCATTATAAGTAGTAGTGATTTTCACCACTATCACTGTCACTTTCGTCAATCAAGCTATAAACTCTTTTCCGACCAACTATGAATACTCGGCTCTCAACAATTGGCATTGGAATTTCTTCTTCTTTATCATCATCGTCATCATTTGAGATGACAATAATGTCATCCCGATTCCAGTTTATCAAGTTAGGGTTGAAAAACGGATTAGGATGTGGAACATCGAAGCAAAGCATTTCTAATCTCAAGATCGTCATCAAGATTTCTTTCATTTTCATTTCGACTTGACTTGATTTCGATTAGTAACTATGGTTTGATAATTTACCTCATTTATATAGGCAATGAAACACTATATATCAAATCATCCCTATTTATAATTTCCATCTCAAATATTTAAATTTCGATCTTGTGATCGTGATTTATAGCTATCTTCGTGATTTGTTTTAATGTTTGACAACCATATATTGCCATGCAAATACTTTAATTTGAAAGGCATGTAAATGAGGAAAAGATGTATAGTTGACCTTTCAACTTTCGTATACTTAATTCAAAGTTTGACAGCCATATTACCATAACACCATATTTCGTGTATGCTTGAAGGTCAATGTTTTGTCCAACCTTTTTGTATGTGAAGTTGTTTTTCAAGTTTGACCAAAAATCAAGTTTTCACTTTCAAGATTTGACTATACACCTATTATATGTAGTTAAGATAGATTATTTCGTGTCGTTGTTTGGCTTCATTCTGGTGAATAATACGAGAGAGGAAGATGATGACGACACCATAATTTTTTAGTTTTTTCAGACTTTATACCCGTTTCATATTTCAAAGGTAAAAAGTATAGTTTAAACTCATCAAAAAAAAATTTTATAAAAGAAACTTAATAAATTACATTAAGCCTCAGTTAAATCCATTAATATCAAGTGAAATCGACTTCAACCAAGTGGTTCTCCACAAATAGGGTCTTGGATCACGTACCTCATTAAATCGGATTATATCATCACATGCTAAACAATTTTTCTATTATATCAAATAAATATTTGTTTTTAAAATCGAATATGCTCGGATAAATATGACTCTATCAATCAAGAATTTTCGAGCGAAGCGGCTTAAAAGCGTGAATTTAATCATCAACTGCAGCAGTTTAAAACAATATTTAAATGGTAAAATAAAAATTGGCTCAGATTAAGAAATTCAACCATTTAATCACGTACTTCACATATCACTCTCGAGCGCGGATAATTTATCGTCATAGCCAATAAGAAACTTTATAACAAAATTATATAAAAAATATGCGGATATTTTTGGAGATAAAACAGAGATTTATTTAGAAAAAAAGGCTTAAGGTGTGTTGGGCACATCATAAATATAAATTTTATAGAAAAAAAATGTATCCAGACGACAATTTGGCACAGAAACAACCATGGAAAAAGTTAGGTACGATGGGTGAACGCAACACTTGACGGGAAAAATATGATTTAGCACAAGCATTGGGGCTTACTTCTTCATTTTTTATATATTTTTTCGGAGAAGCCCGGGGTGCTACATGCGGATTAATAACAAATTTATATAAAAAAGCAAGAAAACATTTGGATTGTGAGAAGATGGTTTGATGTTTGAGGCTGTGATGGTTATGGTTGCAGGACTTGCAGAGGTTGCATTATATAGGTGATTTTGAAATACAACAATACTAGAAGTGAAATGTTTGCTGTTTGGGCTTTTAGGGTTGGCTGTTAAATTGGGCCGTCCCTTCGCTTTATGTCAGCACTAAACTGAAAATAAATTTTAAAACTGCATTTTAGTAAAACACATCTACAAGACTATAACAACCAAACACACGTTAACAGAGCTTGGTGCATTTGGGCGCGTGTAAGTGTTATACGTATCGCCACGTCATTTTTATCTTATTAACATTTTTAAAAAACAAAATAAAAAACGCCGTACTAATAACAATCCTATAACATGCTACAAAAAAACCTCACTCACTAAAAAAATATATATATAGTTGACCACAAACGATCACTATTTGGATGGCTATGACTCTATAACACGAGACCTCCGGTGAAGCTATAACAAGTGTAGCGGCACCATAGGGGCACAAATGACCCTATAACATGTTATAGATGCACTGCACTGTGCCCTATAATAATAACGTTATTGATTCATTAGGATGGTCTACTCCTTAACACCGAGCATGACTTCGATAAAGGTGTAAGATGTCATTTAGTGTCACTGATGACACTAATAAATTAATAATTACTTTAGGACAAAGGATGTTCTTAATGAATATATCATACACTCAACAAATTCATTATACTTGGTGATGAGTGATGACTAATCGTTGTTTCTTTACATTATTTTTATTTTTGGTATATCTGGGTTTCTGATTCGGTATTGTGAGCCGACTAATCTCAGGACGATTACTTTTTTTGATAGTTCGGAGTCGGTGCAGGTGAACCTCCGTGGCCAATGAGAGATTAATTTTCTCCCAAAGATTCGAACCCAAGACCTTTAAGCACTTTCGTCCTAAAAGACTAAACCCTTACCAGTTGATCACCCCGATTGGTTAAAAAATAAGTCAATAACTTCTTTATTTTTATTTTCAATCGTCCAAGGTTGATTATAATGGTCGGATTAGTTGTAAAATCTTTTATATAATAAAACAAAACTTTAAATGAGGACTTTCTCATTTAAAAACACTAAAAATTTTCTCTAATAATTAATTTAATTGAGTTTTTTTTTTTTTTTTTTTTTTTTTAAATTAAAAATAAGATAAAAGCTAAAACTTTCTTATATGGATAAATAAAGAAGAAAAAAAAGTTTTTCAGTTATGCGGTAAAAAAGAAAAAGAAAATACATATGTATTTGCAAGTTATTTATTAAAAAACAGGGACTAAAAAAAAGGCGTGTCTGTAAAATCAAAGCTAGAAAAGCACACACTTTCTTTTTCTAGCGCAAAACCTTCACTTCAATCTTTATAGTCTCCATCTTGTCAATCGATTTGTATGTTCTTTTATAACTTAATTCAACAATCATGATATGATTTTTTTTTTCTATTTATCAAATTTACCTTTTCAGTTTCAACAATGTAATGATTTGAATCGAATTAATGGTAACCCTAATCCGATTTTTTTTTCCAGTTAAATGATTGACTTAATTCGCTAATGCGATTTGCATATTGTTAGTTTTTCTTTTGCAGCTATGATAACTTATATCGAACTTGATTTGTATATCAGTGTTGATGTTTTGCGGATAATTCAAAATTTATTGATGATTGTGGCTAAAAGTTAATTCGAATTGGAGTTTGTGTTTATATAATTGTTAATACGCTACTCAATTTTTTATTTTTTCTTTTCTTCTTTTTTTTTAGTACTGATCAAATTTCAGTAGTTGAATATGGCATGGAAGGAATATACATAGTTATTCTCTCATACTATATAGTATGGAGGGTCTACCAAATTAATTTATCGTGTTATTTGATTACTTTTCCATTACT
This sequence comes from Chrysanthemum lavandulifolium, assembly GCA_022545495.1. NCBI lineage: Eukaryota > Viridiplantae > Streptophyta > Magnoliopsida > Asterales > Asteraceae > Chrysanthemum > Chrysanthemum lavandulifolium. Next base: position 79,988,312 of record CM040246.1, read on the forward strand.
TAATTTATGTTTTAGGTGATGTTCCTAGAAAACAAATAAATGTATTGCTCTTTCAAGTATGTCTTTAGTTATAAGCTTCTACTTAGATTGGAGATTGGGCAAACATTAATGTAAGGACCATACAAGTACTCGGGTTTATTTCGTACAATGTCCATGTTACTAATAGGCAGAGACGGAGCCATAAAATGTTGCTCGAAGGGGCACATTTTAATAACTTTTAGAAACTACAATAAAAATTGGTTCTTAGAGATCGAGGCTAGGGGGCACGTGACCCTTGTGACCCTTCGTTGTCTTCGCCCCTGCTAATAGGACAATATCTTTAGGTCTAACTTTAAGTATAGGTTTTAGGCATCAAATTCATTTTTCTTTTATATGTAATCACTTTGAATTACCTTTTGTTCACATTGAGCCAATTTCACATTGTCGAGGGATACACGAGCCACTTACGATAAATAACAAGATAGTCAAAAAATTTGATGTATTGTTGCTATTTTCTTTTGGATTGTTATGTACTACTTTTATGACTATAATTTTTGTAAGGAGATGCTAAGTTGTAGCAAATTATAGTGATAAATGCCACTTCGATTCTTTGGTCAAGGTTGATACATGCTACTATTTAAGCAACTGCAACACGTGAGACTTGCAAGACATTCATGATAGTTGTAAGACTGGCAAGACATTCATGATAGTTAGTCCGCGTAAAAATCGGAAAAGCATCAAATTTTCATGTTTACTACTTCAACATAACTGGAAAAGGTACTTTGAACATGAATCAATAACTTATTCGTCTCAAGAAGCAAATATAATTTTACAACACATAAAAAGGGACTAATTGCTACAAAGATTCAAATAGCTGCAATTCTGTAAGTCTTTATGATATAGTTGGTTTATACGATGGACTATGAATGGGTTAGTAATGGCTTCACAAAAGTAGCAATTGGTAAGTTATATTATTTTTGTGGATTTCGTGATGTTATTTAAATGGCTTTTGATATAGACATGGGTTGAATTATGTGTTTTCTATGGTTGTAATGCGCCATTTGTGTAGTCTTGATCATTGGTTCTTTATTTAATTTAGGGGATAGATGCGGTTAAAAAAAGGTGTATGGTTTACGTGAATTAAGGTGGTTACTGTCAAAGATTCAAGTGACCTTTCGTTGAAATTGCTCTTAAATGTCGAGTGATGACTCTACTTAGGTCAAAGATTTGAGCATGTAGTTCTTTACTGCAACACGACTTCCGACCATGCCATTATTCGGATAAGAAAAGGAATCCAAAAGGGCTTTAGATGTAAGCTTTTGATTATTTTCTTTAACTTTTTTTTAATATTTTTTTAGTAACCATGATTTACGCCCTTTAGAAATTAATTCACCACACACTCAATCCAAAGCGCCCTTCTTCTTTTTAAGTTGGCGTACCACTTAAAATTGTTTGCACTGTGAGAATTAAAACTTGGGCGCCATGCGTTTTATAGTGATAGCCATGCCTTTTCTTTGAATTTTTGGTTATCAATAAAAATCGCAACCTATTTGACTCAACATATAGTTTGAGTGTTTTCGTATTATATTTATTGTTGCAAACAAAGTTGGTTACTAAATATGGGTTATGCCAGATATTTTATTTTGTCTAATAAGTTTAAATTTGACTTTTGAATGTTAACGTGAGTTATTTATACAACTATAAATTGACAAGAAATATATTCTACATTAATACATATGAAATCTATATTTATCACTACTATGTAACAAGATATGAAGAGATAATGATTGGTCTATAGGAATTTCACACCATATTACTGATTGGTATTTTTTATTGATATATTTCATAAATAATGAGACATCTTTTATGCATAACAACAGGTTGTATCGTAGCGTTGGAAATGAACGTACCACCAAAGGCTTTCCTTAGTGAGCTTGAGGTCGTCAATGCGATTTTCAAGGTAATCAAGTTTCTCTTTTCTTTGACTTCCACCAACAAGCTCACCAGCCTAACAGAAAAAATAGCCGCAATTGCATAATTAAAACCAATGATGACTCCAGTTACTAACTTTGAGTTGGGAAAACAATTGAGCACAAGCTGCACCACTACAACATTGGTACTAAATTTATTGATGATCACATTTTTAGTGCAACTAAGGACGCTGATTGAGGTAAAAAGGTACACGGGAATCCTCAAATTTGCTACTTCACTTGATGAATTATAAAGAAATATGGCCTATCTGCGCACTTTGTATTTTTTTCAGATGAAATGGATACTTGGGTTTATCGGCCTAAATGGCTTTCTTCAATTCTAATATATAGCATATCTCCAAGCAATGTTTTTAAGAGAGCATCTCAAAAGCTTTAAGGTTTTAAATTTTTAAAGAAATTTCACCCATGTTTTTAAGACATACGATGTATGTTGACTAATTTCCTAAAATCAGAATAATATAGTACTATTTGTTTTAGAAGTGATTACTTGATATAGAATGATAAGTTGTGATAATCAAATAATTAGTTGTATGAGTGGGTGACAACCTCTGATTGTTTATATGGAAAATGACCCCTCAATAATTATATAATAAGCATTTTGGTCCTGGACTTTTCCCTGGTTGGAATACTATTGATACTTGGTAACACTTGATGAGGGTTGTGACTTCTCGGTGAAATGTCTTAGAAAGTTGGTTGATTTAAAGATTGTTAGTGCTTGCTTAAAAAAAAATTGTTAGTGCAAATATTATGATATTTAATCTATACAGTCTCATTTGTTTTGATTGATGACACACATGTAACTTGTAATACATAACGTAAAATGTACAAGTTACACGTAATCACATTTTGTCTCAACATACACTCAACACCTCTCGACGTCTTGAGTCCTCATATGCTACAACACGGGTTCGTGCATGTTTGTTATGTGGCATTATGATCAAACCTCTTTGCAAATTATCTAGAATGTTTAAAATACGTTTAGAGTCATTAAGTATTTTAAAGGTTAATCATTCCATTTCAAACCTCATTTTACACTTTGCATACACAAGTATTTTTATACAAATGCATCACTTTTATTTTTACACTAAAGTTTATGTACAAATATACACTTTTATTTGTACAAGTAAACTAATCTTATTTCTCACATACATGATAAAGTTTACTTATACTTGACAAAATACATTTTATTCTGACAAGCACTTAAATAAACATTTTCTTAAACTAGTTACATTTATACATTAACTAGCTAAGTTACATTATACATTATACTAGTTAACTTTCTTAATATATTTTAATCAAAATGAAAATGTATTATTTTTATCACTACATGGATCATGCTAGTCTAGGATAATCTGAAAAAAGATCATAGTAGGATATTTGAAAGATTTTGGAAAGATTTGAACAAGATTTTGTAGATTATGTGTCAGAGGTCCACAAACCCCTTTTTTATAAAGGAATGGACCTTTTTTTGGTACCTTTGGGTCCGCGGGCTGCTGAGCTTGTTGGCTATAAATAGCAGCCCTTTGTTCACTCATTTCTTCACAACTTGAAACATATTTTCTCCACCCTCTTGCATACATTTAGATCAATCATTAAAAATGTAGTAAAATACATTAAACACCCTTATCATCATGATCATAATGCTTCTAACTTTAATTATGTAGTAAGCATATTCCTGATATGATCCTGTGAAGTAAGCTCAAAGATCTTTCGTCTTCATCCACCACAAGCATACATGTATGAAGATCTAATCACAACAAGCTTAGGGAACTTGTGATCTTCATCAATTGAATGCTTTCTATCAATGGAAGTTCATTTAGAATTAGTCATTCATATTCATTATACATTTGTGTCATGGATCATCACTGTAAACATTACTGTATCATCACAACATTTTCAGCAAACTATATTAGATGGTTTATGTGTTTGGGCCTCAAAACATAACGGTTATTGGTTCAGTGTATTTTAGTTGTAAAACACCAAGTTGGTCGGTTTGTTATGTTGGGCCTTAACACATAACGGGTCTGGTTGTACTCGACAAAGGACTCGGTATTTAGCTTAGTACCGCAAAAATTGTAGGTGACTTTAGGTTGGTTCCACCTCGAGTTAGAACCCGGTATTTAGCTTACTACCGGAAATATTGCAAGCGACGTTTGTAAGGTTTTCTACGCCGAGAAGGGAGCTTGTTGACTTAGTGAAGTAACTCTCAAGTTGGGTAATCGGGGGTGGAGTAGGGCGGAGAGGATCTCCATGACCGAACCTCTATAAATCATCGTGTCTTGTTTGCACTTTCTTTTATTTATCGCTCTCTCTTTATATTGTGTTTATGTTTGTGATGTGGCTTGATGTTTATGTTTGTGTTGTGACAACTTGCTTTATGCTTTATATTCGTTATAGTCTACATTTACACTTTTTATATTAAGACAAGCTTAATCGGCTATTTGATACAAAAGATTTTAAGTTTTTAAACGGTAGCGTATTTGATCCGCGCAGAACCGTCAAGTTTTATCACGCAAGTCCGCCACTTGTGAATGGCAGACCGTAACAAACTTAAAACAGCTCAAGCACGAATGCAATGAAGATCAGGAGAGTATAGTGTTTCCCAGTCGTTAAGTCCCAGCGGTGTGCGAGAATAATCAAGCGTGTAGTGATCGAGAGATTTGAGCGGAAAAGAGATTTGAAGATGATTATAACTAAGGAAAAAGCCCATAAACTACAGGGCTTAAATGCAAATTAAAGGAAATTAAAAGATAAAATCTATTAAATAAACGCTATCACTATATTTAAAATGATGAGCGTTTAAAACTTAAAACTAAAACTTACGTTTAAATTAAAATTACGTAGCGTACAAAATAAAAAGTGAAATCTACACAAGATAAATCCTAAAATATGAAAATACATTTTACAATCCTAATGATAAAAGAAAATTTATAGAAAAGAAAATTATTTTTATAACTATTTAATTAATTATTATTAATTAAAAACTATTTTTAACTATTCAATAATTACCTAAAATGCAAGAAAATAGGAAATAAAGCTAGAAAAATAAAATTATGAAATGGAAAAGTCTAAAATATCAAAATAGAATTTTCAAAACTATTTTTGTATTTTTATGATTATTTTTCTATTTTCTAGGAATTAAATACTATTAAAAACTAATTAAATTATTTAAAAATACAAATTTAACTAAGAAAAATATGGAAAAATATTTTTTTATCTTTTTATATTTATCTTAACTTAAGAAAAATGAAAAATTATTTTTTTTGAAGCTTTTCTTAATTAATTGTATTAATTGCTATTTAAAAATGCTTAAAAACTAATTTAAATTAAGAAAAATAGCAAACAAGCTTAGAAAAATCTGAAAATTTCAGGAAAAGTCTAAAACAATATTAGGAAGCTAGGAAAATTGGAAAAACAAGGTGCTATGTGGAAGATATTGAAACTGATGATCCAAGTGCTTATAAAATAAGCACTTGGATGAGCAAATGGAATCAAAGACACCAAACCAAAGCAGAGCTTAAGTATGCTAAAGTAACTGAAATGCAACAAGAATCAACTGGCCTAAACCAGCGATAAGCAATTACAATGATTTGAGTTCATGAGATTTTAAGCGCAAAAGCAGTTTTGGGCCTACTTTTGGTGATGCAAATGCTTATTTAAAAGCTACATGGAAAACCAAGAGTGTGGTCCTCAAGACCACCAACCAGATATTGCTTATCTAAATTTTCAGCTAATAAGGGCTATTAATGAATAAGATAAAGATCAAAACAAAAATGGCCAAGTTTGGATTAACGTCACGAGCGAAGCGATGAAGGGACCTAGTTTGAGCTTAACTACAAGCTTATCAGAAAAGCTTTAGACTAAAACAGATATGTGGCCCTGAAGACCACCTAGAAGACTGCAAGTAGACCAAATCTTAGACCTTAGCTACTAGAAATGAACCTAATGCATGGCCTGCACTTTCTGTAAAAACTGAACATCACATGACTTTTGACTTTTTTATAAGAACATGGAAGGTTGACTTATTCCAACTTTGATCTGATTTTATGGATTGATAATGTTGTAATGTGATGAAATAACACTAATTTAAGCTAGACCTATAAGATTAGAACACAAAACAAACTTTTGATGTTTCAAAATTCCAACAGTGGAACTGTAAGGACAGGAAGTTTGTAATTTTGACTTTAGAGCTTAGCGACACACAGGGAATGACAGATATGAGCATACATGAGTGACACAAACTGAACAAACAAGAAACTACCACTGCACAACCTCAGCACAAAAACTCTTATTATCCAAACACCACTAAACAATCGAAAATGAAATTAAACCTACATACTCTCGAACCATCATGTAATAAAGAGCAAACTAAGTTTGATTATTACGATTATCACTAATTAACGGATTAGACCATAGGTAACCACGGATATATCTATAATCACATTATGCAAAATAGACTTGAAACTTGAAAAGTGCAATGCTCACTTACATATCTCCAACTGATTTGCAGGCTAAACCAAGACCCATTACTACATTAATTGAACCTAATCCAACCCAATTCATCCTGCTTCAATCCATATCAGCTTCCATTTCACTTTTGGCCCTCAGTTGACTTTTGTTGACCAAGCATCCAAATTGTTTGAAACTGTAATTCAAGCTTATCACAAGCTATGTAGAGCTTATTTAAGCTTAATGGAATTTAGATAGAAGCTATTTAAAGCTTAAATATCTGAAGTTGAAACTGCAATACTCAACAGTGAAACTTAAAACATGAACTTTAACAAAGCTTTGAAATTGATCCTTAAAATAGATTACAAAGATAACTTGACTTTAGTTTTAATCATTAAAACAAAAGATTACATGTTTTAAACTAAGCTAAGACATTCTTAACAAAATACGACATAAAGAAAAACTCTAAAACTAACTACTCTTGTTTCTCTTCCTTCTTCCTTTTTATACTTCAAGTAGTCTTGCCACGTGTCTCGATCACTTCCACCCATCTTGTGAGCCAATGAATGAGTTTTAAGGGTTTTGGCCATTTTATGTGTTTTGGCGGGAAAGCCAGATTTTGACTTTTGGGCCTTGAGCTAGCAACTAGGGGGTGGATTGTAGGGTTGATAATGAGTGGATTGAGGTGTGGAAGAGATAAGGTGAGGTGAAAAAGGTGAGAGTTGCGAGCTAGACAAGTGGGGAAGGGATGAGCGGGGAGGTGGAGGAAGCGATGTTGGGTTTGACTTGTTTTGACGGAGGTCCAAAATACAAGTTGATGGAAGTCATGAGGAAAAGCGGGGTCAAATGGCTTTTGACTTGGTCCAAAGTGTATAAAAGGCTTAAATAATCAAGGACCAAAGTTGTAAATTCGAAATTGTAGGGACTGTTACGCTAAATCTCAAAGTTGCTCAAGGACCAAAATTGACAATCTCACAAAGTACAAGGACCAAACTTGCCATTTCACATTTTCGAGGACTAATTACGCGGTTTGAAACTTGAGGGACCTTTACGCCATTTGTCAAAAGATTTATTCAAGGACCATTTTGACAATTTAAAATATTTGGGGACCTTGAATAACATTTTTCTTTATTTTGCTTTACGGTGGACTGTTTTGACAATTTTTCAAACTTGGGGACTAAAGCGCCATTTATGCAAACTTTATCGTTTTTCACAGTTTTGATGTTTTGCATTTAAAACACATAAAACACTTATTTGTGATATTTTATCATTTTGATGTATTTCGAGTGTTTTCGGATGTTTTGCGGTTTAAATGGTACAAAATGATGAGTATTTAGACACTTCGTCAATCCCCACTAAGATATTGCTAGTCCCTAGCAATGTTTTAAGAAAAATTAATGGATTTTATCTCTTTACCAAAAGCCATTACTTACGGGTAGCCAAATGTTTCGATTCAAGTAAGAACCTTGGTACACCGATAACGAAATGATTTTGAGCAAATCATCGACTTTCAACGGATTTGATTTGTCTTTAATGAAGCCGTTTACTCTGGACTAGCCAACTCTTAGATAAATTATCAATATTATCTTTGGTGAGTGATTACCAATTATGGTTTTTCCATTTGCCTTTACCACAAGCCATAAACTTGCGGGCTGCCAACTCTTCACTTTTAAGGATATGGTGGTGAATACCATACAATTTTGGGCAAATTACAAGCCGTCAACGGATTTGAGATATCTTTACCAAGAGCGTTTGCTCTTGGATTAGCCAATCCTTATGTGGGTTAGACATCTGGATGATTACCATTTGTTGTGTTTAGTACATAGTACTTCCACTAAATTTTTTTTTTTTTTTAAAATTTGGCCATTTTGGGGAAAAGGGACTAAAAGGGTACATTTATGATCAAAATTCATGAGAATTTCCCCACATAGAAATGAATATTGTCCTCAATATTCAAAGTCTGCCATTATTCTGAAACTTAGAACGTAAAAGATAACATTCTTGGCTAAGTGTAGAAACACAACAATTATTCTCTTTTTAGTATTTACAATTTTCATTCATTTTTAGATCTATATACAACATGTGAGGCATCTCCCCGCACTAGGGTGGTACACGGGTGAAAACCCATGTTAAGCTCTTGTTTTTGATTCTGAGTCGCTAGCTTGACTCGGCCAGATTAATTTGTTCATGGGGAAGTAAGTGGAAGAGACAATCTCCATCGGACTTTCATTCAAGATGTTTGGATAAACATTGAAGTACATGAAAGTTCCACACGATGAGATCTCAGATGCATGACCGGCTCACAAATGGTGCATGGAAATGCACAGGTCAAAGATAATGTCTTCATTCGAAGGAGTGAAGAGCGAGGAGAAGCCACGGGATATATGAAGAGAAAGAAAATCATGATACAAATCATGACTAACTCTTCATCCTCGATAGGAGAATTCATAGTTTCATGAATCTCCTCGGTTAAGCTCACTTGATCAAGACATATTATGGGTGTGTCTAAATCAAGTAGAAATTATCATACTCCGCGGAGATATGATATGAGTGAGTTCACAGGAGAACTCCTCGAAGGTAAATGAATCATATTCGAATTGGTATCGGTGGGTTCATTGGTGAACTCATCCAATGTAAATGATTCATAATCGGGAGAATTATGAGAATGAAAAGTGGTCTTGCCACTAATCTTCTCTCCCATATTATCAAAACGAAGGCTTTCATTTACGGAATAGAATCATCGGAAAGAATGTCACTATCCTTAATGGGGATAGGAGATGAAATAGGTTTTCTTTGAAAGCCTCGATTTTAGAAATGAGAAGATGACATTCGGTAATGTTGCACGAAGTGCTTCATCTTTGATTTCGATGTCGAGAACTTCATCATTCTCTTCTTCTAAGCTAACAAGCTCGGAAGGTAAATCTTCCACATAAACGATGTCTCCACAAGATAACAAATCATCATCATTAGAATCGGAGAACATCTCGATATGATCATTTTGGAAGACAAGAGGAGGAGGATATCACACATGATCAAGAATTCCTGTGACTCTCTTGGGATTGGGACAAGGTTCTCAACACTAGACTTTATGAATTCGTCCGATTCCTTTTCGTGAACAGTGTCAAGATGCTCGTCCCCATGTTCAAAGAGTGAGTGGGAACCTCGGTGTGGCAGTTGTTTGAGAATGAATCTCAACCTGCGATATCATCGATGAACTTGATGAATCAAGTGTATCCTCATCATCAACGTCATCGGGAATAAAGCAAGCTGCGAGCTAGATCTGGTGCTTTTTCTTTTGCAATTGATTCCCAATGATTTTTCAAAGGCAATTTGGGAATTTATTTTAGCGACTGCTCTTGACTAGCAATTCTTCCATGGATTTCTCATGTGAATTTGGAATGACGGGACATTGTGGGAGTGAAGATTTGTCAAACCGGAAGGTTGACATTGATAATCATCATGAGGACCCCACAATATACACAAGAAATCTTGGGAACATTATGAAGTGCGGTTTATTGAACTCCTCGACTCTTTCACTAACTCTAGAAGTTCTAGATAAGTGTCTTGTTGGGTTTGTTGAGGAGTTTGAGTTATTTGGCACTTGTGGAGGTTGGTCGTGATATGGATAGTCGTAATTGTTACAAGGAAATGGATTCCTGTTTGACAATCGGTGAGATGGGAACCTCCACGTTCTCAATGAATGATTGTTGTGGGTGGTCATGTGAATAGTATGGAATTTGGTCATTTCCAAAGTTAAGAGTGTTACCGAAAACTGTTCGTAGACAAGCGTGTTCCGGATTGACACTCAAATCCTTGGTGAGGACCTCCACAATATTCACAGCGGAATGTTGGTTATATGAAGATGAGTCGGTTGTGGTGGGTAATTACAAAAGTTAGAGGGTCGTTAAATGAGTTCGATAAGGATCATAATCAAATGAATTCCTCGAACCACAAAACAAACAACTCCCGTTACGGATATCATTACCACATTGTACACACGTACACTAACGACGGGGTGAACCATAAAGAGGCTCACCACAATCGACACAAGGAATAAGCGATTCTAATTGAGAATTATAAGAAGGAATCATTTATTCAAAGAATCGACAAAACCAACATGGTGATCACGAATGACTATCAAGTCTCGAAGAACATTTTGAAAAATCAGGAGGTGGGACAAGTGGTGTGCTCGAGGCTAGCAATTTCCACCACTTAGTTATGGTCTCCGGTTACGGTTCTTGAGAAGCGTAAAGATTAGGCAAGTCATTCTTGCAGTCACTGTCTGAATTACGCATGTTTGCTTTTAACCGTAAATCGTGAAAGTTTAGGGTCAATTCTAGGCGGCTTTTGAGCAATTGAGGATTAGATCTTTGGATAACCGTAGGTTGGACGTATTAGCACTTCCATTATCGAGGGAAGTACACGGTCCTATGTCTTTCGGTTTCTCTTTCTATTTCCTACGCAGAATCAATGGATCATCACGAACAACACAATTCTAGACATTTGTGATAAAGTCTGAAGCTTTTAAACCGTCCCAATCGTCCTCGAGAGATTCCATGAGAATAGAAGAAGAATCAAATGGATAGAGGTAAAGGGATAAAGAATCAAAAGGGTAGGAGGGTTAAGATGAATATTTTGGGTTTTGGATAAACATGATGCAAAAACAAAGAATGAAAATCTTTTGGGTTTTGATTTTTAAAAGATGGTATGAACAAGGAGTGATGTCAAATCACTAATCGCTAAACGTAAGACTATTAGCTTTGCTCCCGCAGCGCGTAAAATTTGATCCGCAGAGCGAGTGAGTTTATCACATGAGTCCGCCACACATGAATGGCGGAACCGTAACAAACTTAAAACAGCTCAAGCACGAATGCAATGAAGATCGGGAGAGTATAGTGTTTCCCAGTCGTTAAGTCCCAACGAGTCATGCGAGAATAGTCAACGATGTAGTGATCGAGAGATTTGAGCGGAAAAGAGATTTGAAGATGATTATAACTAAGGAAAAAGCCCATAAACTACGGGGCTTAAATGCAAATTAAAGAAAATTAAAAGATAAAATCTATTAAATAAACGCTATCACTATATTTAAAATGATGAGCGTTTAAAACTTAAAACTAAAACTTACGTTTAAATTAAAATTACGTAAGCGTCTGAAATAAAAAGTGAAATCTACACAAGATAAATCCTAAAAATATGAAAAATATATTTTACAATCCTAATGATAAAGAAAATTTATAGAAAAGAAAATTATTTTTATAACTATTTAATTAATTATTATTAATTAAAACTATTTTAACTATTTAATAATTACCTAAAATGCAAGAAAATAGGAAATAAAGCTAGAAAAATAAAATTATGAAATGGAAAAGTCTAAAATATCAAAATAGAATTTTCAAAACTATTTTTGTATTTTTATGATTATTTTTCTATTTTAAAGGAATTAAATACTATTAAAAACTAATTAAATTATTTAAAAATACAAATTTAACTAAGAAAAATATGGAAAAATATTTTTTTATCTTTTTATATTTATCTTAACTTAAGAAAAATGAAAAATTATTTTTTTTGAAGCTTTTCTTAATTAATTGTATTAATTGCTATTTAAAAATGCTTAAAAACTAATTTAAATTAAGACAAATAGCAAACAAGCTTAGAAAAATCTGAAAATTTCAGGAAAAGTCTAAAACAATATTAGGAAGCTAGGAAAATTGGAAAAACAAGGTGCTATGTGGAAGATATTGAAACTGATGATCCAAGTGCTTATAAAATAAGCACTTGGATGAGCAAATGGAATCCAAAAGACACCAAACCAAAACAGGATCTTAAGTATGCTAAAGTAACTGAAATGCAACAAGAATCAACTGGCCTAAACCACTGATAAGCAATTACAACAGATTTGAGTTCATGAGATTTTAAGCACAAAACAGATTTTGGGCCCTACTTTTGAGCTGATGCAAATGCTTATTTAAAAAGCTACATGAAAAACCAAGAGTGTGGTCCTCAAGACCACCAACCAGATATTGCTTATCTAAATTTTCAGCTAATAAGGGCTATTAATGAATAAGATAAAGATCAAAACAAAAATGGCCAAGTTTGATGATTCTTGATGCGAGCGAAGCGATGTGAGGGACCTAGTTTGAGCTTAACTACAAGCTTATCGAAAAGCTTTAGACTAAAAGCAGACGTATTACAAGACCACCTAGAAGACTGCAAGTAGACCAAATCTTAGACCTTAGCTACTAGAAATGAACCTAATGCATGGCACACTTTACTAAAAGCCGAACATCACATGACTTTTGACTTTTTATAAGAACATGGAAGGTTGACTTATTCCAACTTTGATCTGATTTTATGGATTGATAATGTTGTAATGTGATGAAATAACACTAATTTAAGCTAGACCTATAAGATTGGAACACAAAACAAACTTTTGATGTTTCAAAATTCCAACAGTGGAACTGTAAGGACAGGAAGTTTGTAATTTTGACTTTAGAGCTTAGCAGACACAAGGGAATGACAGATATGAGCATACATGAGTGACACAAACCTGAACAAACAAGAAACTACCACTGCACAACCCTCTAGCACAGCAAACTCTTATTATCCAAACACCACTTAACAATCTGAAAATGAAATTAAACCTACACATACTACTGAACCATCATGTAATAAAGAGCAAACTAAGTTTGATTATTACAGTTATCACTAATTAACCAGATTAGACCATAGGTAACCATAGATATATCTATAATCACATTATGCAAAATAGACTTGAAACTTGAAAAGTGCAATGCTCACTTACATATCTCCAACTGATTTGCAGGCTAAACCAAGACCCATTACTACATTAATTGAACCTAATCCAACCCAATTCATCCTGCTTCAATCCATATCAGCTTCCATTTCACTTTTGGCCCTCCGTTGACTTTTGTTGACCAAGCATCCAAATTGTTTGAAGCGTAATTCAAGCATATCACAAGCTATGTAGAGCTTATTTAAGCAATGGAATTTAGATAGAAGCTATTTAAAGCTTAAATATCCGAAGTTGAAACGCAATACTCAACAGTGAAACTTAAAACATGAACTTTAACAAAGCTTTGAAATTGATCCTTAAAATAGATTACAAAGATAACTTGACTTTAGTTTTAATCATTAAAACAAAAGATTACATGTTTTAAACTAAGCTAAGACATTCTTAACAAAATACGACATAAAGAAAAACTCTAAAAACTAACTACTCTTGTTTTCTCTTCCTTCTTCCTTTTTTATACTTCAAGTAGTCTTGCCACGTGTCTCTGATCACTTCCCACCTATCTTGTGAGCCAATGAATGAGTTTTAAGGGTTTTGGCCATTTTATGTGTTTTGGCGGGAAAGGCAGATTTTGACTTTTGGGCCTTCTGAGCTAGCAACTAGGGGGTGGATTGTAGGGTTGATAATGAGTGGATTGAGGTGTGGAAGAGATAAGGTGAGGTGAAAAAGGTGAGAGTTGCAGAGCTAGACAAGTGGGGAAGGGGATGAGCAGGAGGTGGAGGGAAAAGCAGTGTTGGGTTTGACTTGTTTTGACCAGAGGTCCAAAATACAAGTTGACAGGGGGGTCACAAGGGAAAAGGCAGGGGTCAAATGGCTTTTGACTTGGTCCAAAGTGTATAAAAGGCTTAAATAATCAAGGACCAAAGTTGTAAATTCTGAAATTGTAGGGACCTGTTCTGCCAAATCTCAAAGTTGCTCCAAGGGACCAAAATTGACAATCTCACAAAGTACAAGGACCAAAATTGCCATTTTCACATTTTCCAGGGACTAATTCTGCCAGTTTTGAAACTTGAGGGACCTTTTCTGCCATTTGTCAAAAGATTTATTCAAGGACCATTTTTGACAATTTAAAATATTTCAGGGACCTTGAATAACATTTTTCTTTATTTTGCTTTACCGAGGATTGTTTTTGACAATTTTTCAAACTTGGGGACTAAAGCGCCATTTATGCAAACTTTATCGTTTTCACGATTTTGATGTTTTGCATTTAAAACACATAAAACACTATTTGTGATATTTTATCATTTTGATGTATTTCTGAGTGTTTTCAGATGTTTTTGCAGTTTAAATGGTACAAAAATGATGAGTATTTAGACACTCATCAGTATTCAACCCCCCTCTATGTTTTCATAATTGGTATCAGAGCCTCGTGGCTCTTATTTTCAAAACAAATAGGTTTTTCAATGGAGTACGATCCATGTATCAAATTACCAATGAAGCGGAATATAATATGAAAAGTGTTTCACTAATTATACTTAGAAGTTTTGTTGTTAAATATAAATCCGCATACAAGATTGAAGGTTTCTTTGAAAATAAATTAAAAGGTTTCTTAAAAGAATTTGTAAGTGTCATATTATGTGCTTAGAGCAAAATTACGAAGAAATGTGGCTTTGAAAGGAGCGTTTGGGATACCTACAAATTTATTTGAAAAATCATCTCCGTAAATGGTTAGATAAGTCACATAAGTAGAAATGATGTTAAAATATGTGTATTATATGTTCACTATCAAGTCTAGTAAGTCCTACACATTTTCGCTATGCGAAAATATTTGTTTAGCATTCTGTGACATTTTGTCACAGAGGACCACGGATCACACGGACCCCTTTGAAGGGGTCTTTGGTCTGCACAATCCAAAATTTTTGCCAACTTCAAAAATTAATAACTAATTAACCGTAAATTCGTAGGAGTCGGCCCACCTATCATTTTAAAGGGAATTGAGTCTACTTTACTTTCATGGCCTTGGCTTAATTTTAAATGAGTAAAATAAACCAAGTGCTACAGTACGTCAAAAATATTAAGTTTCGTTTTGACATATAAACTCAAACTTTTGAGTCGGTAATTTAAGTTGGTATCCTTTGAAAATTGATATTTTTTTTTGTGAAACTAAAGTATTTGGTCATATTTATAAACATATTTAATGCAAAGTGACAAAAAATATTTTTCTTTTTGCTATGCTAAATGACTACTTGTTTTGATTTATATTGTTTGCATATATGTTGCTTGCTTACTGGAAATTGTTGTTTGCACGTGTTTATTCGTGTAACATAAGTGTCAATCTTGCCATGTTATTTATTTGCCTAGTTTTCATTTTCATGTTTATAATAGAACTGTTTTTCTAGATTTTGTGCACTAAGTTGGGAAATTGTTCTTGCATTGCTTATAGACTTAAATATCTTTCTTTGCATATGTTGTATTAAAATCTTGCATAAGTCACTTAGGAATGAGAACTAAGTAAGCTAGTTATGTAGTTTGAAAAATGTTGTTTTGTAAAATCTCCCACCTAAGAATTCAAGTGTCAAAATGTGTCACTACTTTCGATGATAGTCTAAACATATAGTATTTTTGAAAAATGTGTTTGGTACAATAACTAACAATTGATGTTTGAACTATTATGTGCTTTGTGGGATGATAACTTTGCTACTAATCTATTATGTGAACTAAATGCTCATCTTGCAGGTAGATAACATCGTTATGTTATCAATTTTTATTTTTCACATTTTGTTGAAATTTCTATAATTTGCCTTTAAATTATCTATGAATATGTGAATATGTGTAATAAAGCCTAATTCTCTCTCATGAACAATTGTCACACACCTTCTAGGTAAAATTACAGGTTTGAACGTTTAAAATGGGTTAAATTTGTCCTCTGTGTTAAAAAGCACACTCAGGCGACCACGGATAGGACGACACAAAAAATTTGGGTTTGTCCTCTATAATTTTTGGGTGCAGCTAATAATACATACACGGACTAGACGGAACCAAAAATTTGAGTCCGCCCCTTATAAATTTTGGGTCCACCTGTCACTTTAGCAAATCACCTTTTTCTCTACAAACTCGCACTTTAAATCATCCATGTTTTGATCCTAGTATCCTTCCAATCACATTTGAACACATTAGGATCATATAACTCTATTTGCAACAATAGAATAAGAATCTCTAATCATAATTTGAAATTTCATAAAAATGTCCCAAGGTACCTTTCTGTATATAGGAAAAGACCCCTAAAAAGGGTACCTTGTGATCCGTGGGTCACTGAGTAAAAGATTTTCAGCATCATTAATCTTATTTACGGCATTCTTCCATCCTTTACTCAACATTCACCCATTAGCTTGACTTACTTTGTGACTTGACAACTTCCTAACAAATCTGGACTCATTATTTGAAAAGATAACATAGAATATCAAAATCACAAGTCTAACTTACGACTGTAGAGATTGTCTTGTAGATACATATGTTGCCTCACTTGGTTAAATATGAATTATCAAGTCTTGTTATCCTTGAGTCTGATCCAATCTCAACAAAGTAGGATTAACAACTTAACTATTTTGACTAAAATATTCATGTAAATTTGACTTACGATTGTAGTCTGTAGAAAACTAGAAGGGTGGTTGAATAGTTTACCGATTAAGCAATATGTAAAGAGTAAATAAGGAAAGAAATGATCAAACCACAACAAGTTGTTTATAGTGGTTCGGTCTACAAGGACTCTTTTTCCTTGCCCTACTCCACTCCCCGAGTCTCACACTCGAGAGTTTAACTTCACTAGTCAACAAGCTCCTTTCACCGTGGAGAAACCTTTACACTTCGCTTACACTATTTCCGACACTAAGCTAGATGTCGAGTTCTTTCCAAGGGTGCAACTACTCCCACACACAATGTATTTTGAGGACTAAAATACTAATCACTCACACTCACAAGATTATGATAGTTTGATACAACAATGAAGTATGGATCAACACTAGATCATACAACGCTAAACAAACAAGACTTCCAACTTTTCGTTGAAGCTTGAATGTGACTTGATCTTCTTTGCTACAAAGAGATCACTAATATGATATGAAACCGAGTTAGAAAGGTTATAGAGAATATATGTATGAGAGTATGTTAGAAAGGGATGAAAAACTACTTGGCTTGGCTTTGCTATTTATAGCCAAAATCATCACAGAGCACCACGGACCGTGGACCCTTTAAAGGGTTCCGCCTGTTATAGCTTTTAGTGCCGCCGAGGTCGACAACAAGATATCAAATCTTGCCAAAGTCAACTCTATCTATGCAGATTGTGCAAGATATGAAGAGTCCAAATCTACACAAAATATCTAATGAAATCTTCCAATGATTTCCATGATGCATCACATGATGTCATGTGTTGTATTTCTATTTTTAGAAATATGCAAATGCATAAGTAATGTTTGGTTTTAAGAACCTAAGACATTCTAAAACTACTATCATACATAATGATTAGAGTCATATCAAGATGTCACTAATCACAAATGTAAATGCTTGAATGATGAATATATTGTTTGGAAAGCTTGTTTTAATATCTATTAAACTTGACAAGCTTTAAGCTTTTATAAATTAAATTTACTTTTGTCGTAAACAAAACTTAAGTAAAGATCAAAAATATAAATAACGTTTAATGACGATATTTGTATTAACAATCTCCCCTTTTGTTGAGGACAAAATATAAATTTTATTTTTATAAAAGATACAAAGATTGTACAAGAGTTATAAAATATTAGTTTTAGAACTTGAAAAGAAATGATAATGCAAGTGTATGATGTTTGACTTTTATGAAAGTCAAAGTATTCACTAGTTGATGCATGATGTTGACTTTTCGAGAAGTCAAGTATTGACTTTTGAAAAGTCATATTACCAATGACTTCTGTTTGAAAGTCAAAAGTCAATGTATGCGCTTGACTTTTCGAAAAAGTCAAATATAACCAAGTTCTATATATTTTTCCCCTTTTGTCTCAACAAAAGAAGATGCGATGGAAATGTAATGAGCCCGAGCCATTATCTCCTCCTTGACCAATGCTCCCTTAAATTGGGTGCCAATGGGAGGATACATGGATTGTGAAAATAAAGCTACAAAAAGATTTGTTAGTAATAATCATCATTCACAAGCATTTCCAAACACTATGTAATAAGCACCAACAATGTAATAAACACCATTCATTAGTTAAAATTTTCATGATTTAAAACCATGAAAAGAGAACACAATGATGTGTTTTAGTAAACAAAAAAAAAAATAATCCTAAGAAAGTAAAAAATGCTTAGAAAAGCTAATCTAAAACCATTCTAATGAGATGGTGGATGAGAAAGAGCGTTGAGTCGCTCAAGGATGTGATTGAGGATGAACCTCATTTCTTCTTGGAAGTCATGGACCATAACCCGGTCCGTTCAATGGTTTGGGCGGTTTGCTCACAAGTTGAGCAACCATGCCTTGGGGGTAGTATGGTTGATGAGGTTGTGGTGGTGGAATGGTAGATGTGTTGGTGGTGTGGTGTTTGGGGTGGTCATGATGGAGGCTAGCAAAGCACTTTGCATTTGTATAGTCTCATTTAGGTGAGAATCCACCATATTTGAGAATTGGTGGAGATGTTGGAGTTCGGATTGAATCTCCTCTCTCGTGGGATGATCATCCCACATGGACTCCTCAATGTCCTCAAGATGAGGGGACATTGATGTAGAAGTGGATGATCCCCATACAAAGGACCATGAATGTCTTTGTGAATGGGGTGGAAGAGAAGAGGTCTTGGCCCTAATGGGCGTTTGGGTCAAAGGATGGTCTAGGAGACTCATGAGCAATCCGCTCAATAGTGCCAAATGATGGCAATGGTGGTGGATGATTTGGCCTAGGAGGCAAGTCTTCCAAGTCCTCCAAGAAAGGATTTGGAGAAGTGGGTGGTGTTGAAAATAACTCCATGGGATAAGGGTTGGAGATTTTGGTGGTGATGGTGTTTTTTGATGTTTGGAGGGTCTTGGGTGGAGGTGAGCTTGGTGTCTTTGTTGGTGGTGGAGTGGTGATCACAATGGGATTGATTTGGTAGCCAAGGTGAGGTGTGTATCATCCCGGATGGGAGATGAGATTGTGAGTGGAGATGACTCGGATGAAGAACTAATGTTGACAAAACAACAAGGTCTTACGCTAATCCTAGCGGTTTTCTTGCAAGGCTTGGAGAAGGTGAAGATTTTGTCATTTTGACTTGGGTTTGTGCTAGTTGATAGTAAGAATGAAGAAGGTGTGAGGATGATCATGGTAAAACCTCTTAATTTATAGAAGTGAAAATTATGGAGAAATGTGTTTGATTTGATGTTAAACCATAGAAGAGATGAGGTTCCTAATGATTTGGAAGTGGGTTAAATGCTAGTCATATCACCCAAGTCAATCCATACAAGAGAGATGGAGTGAAGAAGAAAAGATTTGCAATAAATGTGTTCTAATGATTGGAATTTCCTAACAATCGATTACCCACGGATTGAAGGTACCAAAATTTGGTTCCTTCCTTTATGCCAAAGGGCTCCTTGGGTGGATTTTTCAAATTTTGAATTTTGGTGGAAATGGATTTCTTATATACCTAGTGAATTATACTAATTCTAATAACAGTATAAACTAGTTAAGATTGATTTATAAGTGATCTAATACTCATCATTTTGTCTATCTCATTTTTGTACAATATAAACGCAAAATCATCCGAAAACACTCGAAACACATCAAAATGATGAAAATATCACAAATCAGTGTTTTATGTGTTTTAAATGCAAAATATCAAAATCGATGAAAAATGATCAAATTTGCAAAATGGCGCTTTAGTCCCCAAGTTTCAAAAGTTGTCAAAAGCAGTCCTAGCATATCAAAATAAAGAAAAAATCACCAAAGGTCCTTTTAAAATCATAAGTTGTCAAAACAAGTCCTTTGGTGAAAAATATAAAAGTTTGAGAAAATTACAAATTTGGTCCTTCAAGTTTGAAAATGGCAAATATGGTCCTTGGATTTGAAAAAAATGAATTTTATGCAATTGGTCCTTGTACTATTGAAGTATGTCAATTTTGGTCCTTATTATAACTTTGGGAAATTGGCATATTCATCCTTCAATTTTGAAAATGGCACCTTTGGTCCTTGTGGTTAATAACCTTATCCAAACCTATTGTTATAAGCCCAATCCATAACTCCCACCCCGGTCCAACATTGTATTGTGGACCCTTTGTATTATTAGACCGGTCAACCACCCATCCATCTACCAAATAAACCATCCACTTGCGCCCATTTTCTTCATCTTCCAACCGTCCATATGCTCAAATCACTCAACAAATTCACCCCTCCTCTCCATATCACACTCTTGTCCCTCTCATATCACCACAAGACAAGAACCATTTAATGATCCTTCACCCCTTCACTCAACCCTTAATCCACCAAATATCAAATTTCCGCCAAAATTAATCAAGGGCCAAAATGGTTTTAAGCTCATCCAATGGTTGAGAATGAAAGTGGGAAAGAATCGAGCACGGGAGAGACTTTTGGAAGTATAAAAAGGAGAAAAGAAGAAGAGAGAAGGAGTAGTTAGTTAGTTTAAAATTTTACTTAATGTCGTTTTCTTTATTAATGTTTTAGTTTAGTTAAAATTGTGTAATTTCGCTTTTATGTATCAAACTCAAGTTTACTAATCTTTGTAAGTCACTTTTAAGTATCAATCTAAAGTTTTCATTTAAATTCTAAATTTCATGTTATTGTTACAAAGTTTAGTATCAATTTCTTATGTATAAGCTCTAGTAGCTTATTTTCTAACTCAAACAATCTTATATAAGCTTATAATAGCTTTTCAAAAGCTTACATTTAATTTTCAAGCCATTTTGTGAAATAGTCAACAAAAGTCAAACCGAGCTTCATATGGTTCGGAATTGGAAAATGGTGATGCGGTAATGTTATTGGGTTGAAATAGGTTAGGTTAGAGTAGGATTTGGTTTGGTTTAGCCTGCAATACCAACTGGACTCATGTGAGTAAGATTTTCATTTTCAAATTTCAAGTCATTTTGCATTTCTTGCTTATCTGTGTATCGTACTCATAATCTAGTTAAAATGTGTCTAAATAGTTGTAATTAGAATATTTAAGTTCAGTTGATCAATGGCTTATGATGGTTCAATCTTTGGATTAATTTTGTTTGCATAGCGCTTTTAAAGTGTGTTTGGTTTTAGGTCTTAATCGCCCTAGGTTTATGCCTTGGTTGGTTGTTGTTTCATGCTTGTTTAGGACCATATAAACTCATTTCATCTTGTCCTTGCCCTTTAAGCTCAAAAGTCAAAATCATTTGCAAATCCATCTTAACGATTAACTGTTGGAAATTTGAAAATCAAAAGCTTATTTTGTGTTTAATTTACATAGATCTAGCTTGCATTAGTCTTATTTCATCTTATTATATCATTTTCAGTTCAAAAATCAAGATCAAAGCTCAACAAAGTCAACTTTTAAGTTTTGATAAAAGTCAAAACTTTGAAAACTCGGTTTGGGTCCATCTAGGAAGATTTTCATTCACTCATTTCGAGGTCCATTTTAATGAAAATTGTGGGTTTAGAAAGCTCACTTGGTCTAGTTTCTTATTAGTATTTTGTTGAATTTTATCAAATTTTAGAAGCTCCAAATGAGCTTGGCTTTAGGGTCTTAGTTGCCTGCAATGCGAGACAGATTGACACTGTGGTTCTGCAGGTTTGTGCGAGCTTGTATCTAGCTCAATAAAGCTCAACTGGTCTCTTCTTTGGTTTACAAACTCTCACCCAGGTCTAGTATAGATTCCAATAATTAGTTTTAGGTTGCTAGCTTATTTGGTTGCTTATTTGGTGGTCGCAACAGGCACCCTTTAACTGCTTTTAGCCATTAGCTCATTAACATCAAATCTATTGAGCTTGTATATCGAGGTTAAGGCTTGTTGATTTTGTTCCATTTAGTTCTTTTAGCATATTGCAGTCCCTGTATCGGTTTGGTGCTTATTGGTCTCCATTTGCTTATTGAAGTGCTTATTTCAATAAGCACTTCCTCATCATCGCTTGATAATTCCTCCAAACAAGCCCCTGTTTTTACATTTTCCTTAGCTTCCTAATATCATTTTAAGCTTTTCCTGAATTTTCAGATTTTTCCAAGCTTGTTTGCTATTTTTCTTAATTTAAATTAGTTTTAAGCATTTTAATTAGCTTTAAATACAAATAATTAAGAAAAGGTTCAAAAAATAATTTTTATTTTCTTAAGTTTAGATAAATATAAAAAGCTTAAAAGTATTTTTCTAGATTTTTCTTAGTTAAATTTGTATTTTTAAATAATTTAATTAGTTTTAAATAGTTTTAAATTAATAATAAATACATAAAAGTCTAAAAATATATTTTCAGTTTTAAAATTAGTTTTATCATATTTTAGATTTTTCTAAGTCTTAACTTTATTTTTCTAGTCTTATTTCATATTTTCTTTTATTTTAGAGTATTATTAAATAGTTTAAAATAGTTTTAATTAATAATAATTAATTAAATAGTTGTAAAAATAATTTTCCTTTTCTATAAATTTTCTTTTATCATTAGGTTTGTAAAATGTATTTTCATATTTTTAGGATTTATATTGTATAAGTTTCACTTTTTATTTAGTACGCTTACGTAATTTTTATTTAAACGTAAGTTTTAAGTTTTAAGTTTTAAACGTTCATCACTTTAAATATAGTGATAGCGTTTATTTAATATCTTTTATCTTTTAATTTTCTTAATTTGCATTTAAGTCGCTTTAATTTATAAACTTTTTCAAGAGTGTAATTATTCATATCAAATCCTTTCGATCGCTATCATTAGTGATCATTCTATCATCTATCTTGTGTTTGACCATTGAGTCTCCGTGGGACATAACGACCGGAATTCACTATACTATTCTCCGATCTTCATTGCATTTGTGTTTGAGCTGTTTTAAGTCTGTTTGACTTGACGGTTTCGGACAGATCAAAATTTTAGGCGCCACGCGGGAGGCTTTAGCGTGTGTTTAGCCATTTTCGCACCCATTCTTGCACATATTCCATCTTTTGTAAAAGTTTTTGTAAAGTTATCAAAAATCCAAAAGTTCATTAACACTTTTCCTAAAGTGTTAAAAACGCCAAAAATATTTTCATTCTTTGTTTTTGCAATGTTTTTCAAAAATACCAAAATATTCATCTTTACCCTCTTACATCTTTGATTCTTCATCCCTACCCTCTAAAACCTTTGATTCTTTCTATGTCTTATCCTCACCCTCTTGGTTGTCAATGGTGTGGTGGTCCTTATAATGGTGGCAATTGCCCCGGTTGTAGCATGGTGGAATCCGAAAGCGGGTCTATCTATAACCAAGATCCCTATTCCTACCATAACACGACCGATTTATTCCATCGCCTACCACACTGTGAGACTCAGCAGCTTTCTTGTTGTGAGTACTGTGGTGGTTCACATTCCGATTCGATTGTCAATCGGAAACACGCTTGTCTATGAGCGGGTTCACGATAACAATTATGAATACAACACATACCACTCACGGCCACATCGTTTCTTGTTGTGAGTATTGTGGAGGTCCTCACTCTAGCTCGGATTGTCAAACAGGGAACCCATTTCCTTGTAACAATTACGACTCTTCATATCATGACCAACCTCTACAATACCAAGTGAATCGTGATTCACTTCCTCAAAATCTTCTCCTTGATCTTTTGGATTTAGTGAAAGATTTAAAGGAATCTAAACACTCCCATGATAATCCAAATGAAAATCAATGGAAGTTTTGTTAGTCAAGAAGCGGGTCGCTAAATTAGATTCCCGTTGCGTTTGAAAAATCTATTAGGAATCAATTGCAAAAGAAAAAGCGGCCAAATCTAGCTCTCGATTCCGTTTCATTCACGATGACGATGATGATGAAGATATCCTTGATATCCTACAATTTTATAACGGTTCATCAAGTTCATCGGTTGAAACTCCTTCCATGAAGAATCGAGAAAAGACTATGATGGAATTACTAGCGAAGAACAAATGGAAAGTATAAAACATATGTATGCTAGTCCATCTAATCTCCTCTAAGTTATCACACCGATATTCCCAGCATCTCAAACATGGGGATGAGCTTAGCACTATTCCGAAATGGAATCGTCTAGTGTTGAGAACCTTATCCCAATCCCGAGAGAGTCACGAGGAATTTTGACCATCTGTGTGATATCCCTTTCCTCTTGAGTGTTCAAATGATCATCTTGAGACTTTCTCCGATCTTAGTGAAGATTGTGCTTCATATGGAGACATCGAGTGCGTTGAGGCATCACTTCCACAAGATGTCGATCCCTTCTTGAGGAGTTCTCCGAACTCACTCACATCAATCCACTCTTTGATTTGTCGATCTTAGAGAGAAAGTCTCATTGATAATGATCATTCACTCACTTCTTTCCCAACGGTTAATCGAGAATGTTGATCACTTTGTTCCCGAAACATTCAAAGCTACTTTCACCAATCCTCTATTTGAATTCGACTCGAATTCACTTTAATTCTCGAGAATCCACTCTTTGATACTCGATGAGGATAGTGATGAGCCCACAATGGAACAAGAGTTCACAAATTCACATCATGTGAATGATTCTCTTCATGAGGAGTTCTCGGTGAACTCACTCATATCATATCTCCTCTGGAGTATGATTGCTTGGATGGCAAAATCATGATCGGGAGAAAATCTCAATTTGCATAGTTATGACAAATCTTCCCACCCTCCCCCCGAGATGCCTTCCAAACCAAAGAGCTCAACCAATAAATCCAAATAAGTGCAAGCGCACTTAATCCCGAGGAAGAAGATCTAGTTATGATTGTTATCATGATCTTCCTTCTTTTCTTCACCTACTCGGTGACTTCTCTCTTCTTCACTCCTTCGGGAGTGAGGACACTATCTTGACCCCGCATTTTCATTTATCATTTGTGAGCCGGTTCTATGTTTATCTCATCGGTGTGGAACTTTCACGTGCTTCAATGTTTGTCCAAACATCTTGAATGAAAGTCCGATGGAGATTGTTTCTTCCACTTTGCTTCCCATGAACCAATGAATTGGGTCGAGTCAAGCTAGCGACTGGTAATCAAAAAAGAGAGCACACTATATGGGTTTTCACCCATATGTCGTCTTCTTACCCCTTTCTACCACCTAAGTGTGGGGTGATGCCCACATGTTATATATATATATATATATATAAAAAAAAAAAAAAAAAAAAAAAAAATCTTTCTAAATAATGGCCGTAGTATTTCCTTTTACGTTCTTTGTTTCGCATAACCGCGGTACTTTGAATATTGAGGGCAATATTCATTTCTAAGTGTGGGGAATTCTCACGAATTTTATCATATAATTATACCAATTCCCGTTTTTGGCCAAAATTTTTTTGGAGTAAGTGTTTTACACTTTCTCATTTGGTTATCGATCCGCCATGTCTAATAAGACAAAAGGATTGGCTAATCCAGAGCAAACGGCTCTTGGTAAAGATATCTCAAACCGTTTATATGGCTTGCAATTTGCCCAAAATTGTATGGTATTCACCACCATATCCTAAAAAGTGAAGAGTTGGCTAGCCCGCAAGATTATGGCTTGTGGTAAAGGCGTGGAAAAACCATAATTGGTAATCGACTCACCAAAGATAATATTGATAATTTATCTAAGAGTTGGCTAGTCCGTAAGGGTACGGCTTCGGTAAAGACAAAATCAAATCCGTTGAAAGTCGGTGGTTTGCTCAAAATCACATGGTTATCGATGTACCATGGTTCTTACTTGAACTCGAAACATTTGGCTACTCCAAAAGTAATGGCTTTTGGTAAAGAGATTAAAATCCATTATGTTTTCTCAAATCATTGCTAGGGACTAGCAATATCTCGATGTGGGGATTGATGAGTGTCTAAATACTCATCATTTTTGTACAATCTAAACCGCAAAATCATCTCGAAAACACTCAAAACACATCAAAATGATCAAAATATCACAAATCGAGTGTTTTATGTGTTTTAAATGCAAAATATCAAAATCGGATGAAAACGATCAAATTTGCAAAATTGCGCTTTAGTCCCCAAGTTTCAAAAGTTGTCAAAAATAGTCCCTAGCATATCAAAATTTCAGAAAAAAGTCACCAAAGGTCCTTTTTAAATCATAAGTTGTCAAAATTAGTCCTTTGGTGAAAAATATAAAAGTTTTGAGAAAATTACAAAATTGGTCCTTCAAGTTTGAAAATTGGCAAAATGGTCCTTGAAAATTGGAATTTGATGCAATTGGTCCTTGTACTTTTGAAGCTTGTCAAGTTTGGTCCTTGGAATAACTTTGGGAAATTGGCATATTCAGGTCCTTCAATTTTCGAATTTACATGAATGGTCCTTGTGGTTAATAAGCTTATCTAAACCTATTTATGTTACCCAATCTTTCCCAACTTTGGACCCCTGTCCAACACCCAACCTGTGAACCCTTTGTATTAATAGACCGGTCAACCACCCTCCCAAGTCAAACAAACCATGGCGCCCACTTTCTTCATCTTCCCAACTGTCCCCGAAATCACTCAACAAATTCACCCCATTCTCCATATCACACTCCTTGTCCCCTCCATATCAACACAATCCAAGAAACATTTAATGATCCTTCACCCTTTACTCAACCTCCCATCGCCAAATATCTCATTTCCGCCAAATTGAATCAAGGGCCAAAATCACAAAAGCTCATCCAATGGTCGAAAATGAAAGTGGGAAAGAATCGAGCACGGGAGGAGACTTTGGAAGTATAAAAGGAGAAGAGAAGCTAGAGAGAGTAGTAGTTAGTTTTGTAAAATTTTACTTAATGTCGTTTTTTTTATTAAATGTTTTAGTTTAGATTAAAATTGTGTAATTTCGTTTTTATGTATCAAGTTTCAAGTTTACTAATCTTTGTAAGTCACTTTTAAGTATCAATCTAAAGTTTTCATCTAAGCTCTAAATTTCATGTTATTTGTTGAAAGTTTAGTATCAATTTCTTATGTATAAGCTCCTAGTAGCTTATTTTCTAACTCAAACAATCTTATATAAGCTTATCTTAGCTTTTCAAAAGCTTACATTTAATTTTCAAGCCATTTTGTGAAATAGTCAACAAAAGTCAAACGGAGCTTCATATGGTTCGGAATTGGTTCTTGGTGATGCGGGTTGATATTGGGTTGAAATAGGGTAGGTTAGAGTAGGATTTGGTTTGGTTTAGCTTCGCACCAAGTTGGACTCATGTGAGTAAGATTTTCATTTTTAAATTTTTTTTTCATTTTGCATTTTATGCTTATCTATGTATTTGTACTCATAATCTAGTTAAAATATGTCTTAATAGTTGTAATTTAGAATAGTTTAAGTCGGTTTGATCAATGGCTTTATGCTGGTTCGATCTTTGGATTAATTTAAGTTTGCATATCGGTTTTAAAGTGGTGTTTGGTTTTAGGTCTTAATCGCCCTAGAAGGTTAGCCTTGGAAATTGGTTGTTGTTTCATGCTTGTTTAGACCATATAAACTCATTTCGTCTTGTTCTTGTACCTTTTAAGCTCAAAAGTCAAAATTCATTTGCAAATCCATCTTAGCAGCTTAACTGTTGGAAATTTTGAATATCAAAAGCTTATTTTGTGTTCTAGATTTCATAGATCTAGCTTGCATTAGTCTTATTTCATCTTAACATATCATTCTCGGTTCATAAATCAAGATCAAAGCTCAACAAAGTCAACTTTTAAGTTTTGATCAAAAGTCAAAATTTGAAAACTCGGTTTTGGCCAAAAGGAAGATTTTTCATTCACTCATTTCTAGGTCCATTTTAATGAAAATTGTGGGTTTAGAAAGCTCACTTGGTCTAGTTTCTTATTAGTATTTTGTTGAATTTTATCAAATTTTTAGAAGCTCCAAATGAGCTTGGCTTTATCTTAGTTGCCTGCAAAGTGAGGCATTGACAGCTGCTCGCGAGTTTTGTGCGAGCTTGTATCTAGCTCAATAAAGCTCAACTAGGTCTCTTCTTTGGTTTACAAACTCTCACCCAGGTCTAGTATAGGTTCCAATAATTAGTTTTAGGTTGCTAGCTTATTTGGTTGCTTATTTGGTGGCAAAGTAGGCACCCTTTCACTGCTTTTAGCCATAAGCTCATTTCATCAAATCTGTTGAATAGCTTGTATTCAGAGGTTAAAGCTTGTTGATTTTGTTCCATTTTAGTTCTTTTAGCATATTGCAGTCCCTGTATCGGTTTGGTGCTTTTGGTCTCCATTTGCTTATTCAAAGTGCTTATTTCAATAAGCACTTCCTCATTCTTCAATTCCTCCACACAAGCCCCTGTTTTTACATTTTCCTAGCTTCCTAATATCATTTTAAGCTTTTCCTGCAATTTTCAGATTTTCCAAGCTTGTTTGCTATTTTTCTTAATTTAAAGTAGTTTTAAGCATTTTTAATTAGCTTTAAATACAAATAATTAAGAAAAGGTTCAAAAAATAATTTTCATTTTTCTTAAGTTTAGATAAATATAAAAAGCTTAAAATATTTTCCTAGATTTTCCTTAGTTAAATTTGTATTTTAAATAATTTAATTAGTTTTAAATAGTTTTAAATTAATAATAAATACATAAAAAGTCTTAAAATATATTTTCAGTTTTAAAATTAGTTTTATCATATTTTAGATTTTCTAAGTCTTAACTTTATTTTTCTAGTCTTATTTCATATTTTCTTTTATTTTAGAGTATTATTAAATAGTTTAAAATAGTTTTAATTAATAATAATTAATTAAATAGTTGTAAAAATAATTTTCCTTTTCTATAAATTTTCTTTTATCATTAGGTTTGTAAAATGTATTTTCATATTTTTAGGATTTATATTGTATAAGTTTCACTTTTTATTTAGTACGTTTACGTAATTTTATTTAAACGTAAGTTTTAAGTTTTAAGTTTTAAACGCTCATCACTTTAAATATAGTGATAGCGTTTATTTAATATCTTTATCTTTTAATTTTCTTAATTTGCATTTAAGTCGCTTTAATTTATAAACTTTTTCAAGAGTGTAGTTATTCATCCAAATCCTTTCGATCGCTATCATTAGTGATCATTCTATCGTCTCGATCTTGTGTTTAAAACACCATTGAGTCTCCGTGGGACATAACGACCCGGAATTCAATATTCTCCGTGACTTCATTGCATTTGTGTTTAAGTTTGTTTTAAGTCTGTTTGACTTGACGGTTTACTCGGATCAATCAAGTATCTTTTTCTAATATGGATAAAAACTAGTCAAGATTAACTTACAAGCAATGTATGGTAATTTGGAAAGTCGAACTAAGCGAAATTCGAAAATTACACGGAGGATCCACGACACCAAAATTTTATCGGACGGAACCCAAAAGGTGCTCGATCATAAAGGACGGTACCAAATAAAGGGCGGAACCTAAAATTGGTGCCGTCGATCCGTGGAGACCGTAAATATGGACAAAACACTTTTTGAAGTGTCGGGATATTTTCAAACACGAAATTTTGCTCAAAAGTTGTTATACTAAACATTTCTAGTTAGGAAAAGTAAATAACACATGTATAAACATAGTGGAGCATAGATTTTGAGCAAGGCTTTTGATTTTCACATTATAGTGAAAATGGGTAAAATTTGATAGCATACTTGTGCTATCCCCTGCATGAAATTGTTAGCATACAACATTGTTTTGAGTTATATTATCATCCTACAAAATAAAAACAACAAAATAGTATCAAACATTAAAGATAATGCATTGTTCCAAACACTCCTTAAAGTATTCTCATTTGTCCAACTTCTTGTAAATCTTGTTCATCATCCTACCAAGGCACTTGAACATTCCCTTAGTTTGCTTGAACTCACGATTCATTCTCGATCTCGGGAAGAGATGCATAATACTCATGAGGTGGAAGATGAGAGTTTGGAAGACCATCCTCGAGCTATTTGATGATGATGATGATGAGGAGTTGGAGGTTTAGCTCTCTTGCCTTTAGTCTTAGCAACTCGAGCATCACTCAAAGGTACAAAGATGTGAGGATGAGCTCATAGTGAAGGTGCATCCCTTTGGGGTTGGTGGAATTGGGGCATAGTTTCTATAGAGACGGGTGAGAAGCATCCCGTATGGAAGAGCAACCGATCCTTGAGTTGGAATATCAATCATTCTCCTAGCTATGTAGTAGGCTAAGTTGAATGGTTGTCGGTGGACAAGTTGTAGAGCATGTGGCAAAGACAAGCATTGATGTGATCCTTATTTCCTATGGTGCTAATGACATTGGCTCTAAGTAGTTCTTCCCATTTCTTAAATTCGGCTTAAGTTCATTTAGCTCCATTCCATATGGATCTCGGTCTACTTCTTTTCCTTTTCGGGTGACTCGGGTTGTATCTCCCTTTGGGTTAAATAGGTGTTCACGGATGACATCCTTATTTGCTAAAGGTGTTAGATAGGAAGAGTGCGGTCATTGATTGCATCAAGGATGGTGAGTGACCATTTATCCGAGTAGACACAAGTTCCTCGGTTGGGAATTCCTAGCACTTTAGCAAAGTTGGTTAAGGAGATGGTGTAGTCATTTTGATTGATCTTAAACCTAAGACTAAACTCATCATCTTCTTCATCATGAAACCGGTGACACTAGCATAGAATTCTAACACAAACCTAGGACAAATATGTTCATCGATGTCAAGAAGACAATCGAATTGAATAGCGGCTAGTTCTTCACGAAGATTGGTATTTCAATAAAGGATGAGTGAATGGTTCTACCTCATGGAAATACCTTGATTCTAGACTCTTAAATATTTCTACTTGTTCCTTGGTAAGTCCTTTGGTTTTGTGATGTTTGGGAATGTAGTTAAGGGTGTCCTTGTGATCATAGAATCTTGCGGCTACCATGGTTATTCCTAGGAGACAAGAATTAACATGTTAAAATGAGAATAAACTTAACGTTTTGGTTCTAGTGTGTGCCTACATGAAAACAATTTGGAGTTGCGGTTATCTCGACTCATTTTATGCACAAAATGGTTTTAGTGGGTGTTTGGTAAATACCATGAGATAACCCAAATGCTCCTAATTCAATGTGGCTTCATTTGAATATACCCGGAATGCATATTAGTTATGCAATACCTTTAGTATTCAAGAGCATGCAAGTGATGAAAATCTAACGTTTCTATTTGTATTAGCAATGAAAAAAAAATTGTTTTCCTACAAGTGAGAAGCTTTTCAAAATTTTGACATGGGGTGTTTGGTTGTTTGAATAAGGCCTTATAGTCATTATCTATCAATTAGTGGGAAGCATGATTTGTTTATGCAATATGATAATGTAGTACCTAATTTCAATGACTAGTTATGCAATTTGCCAATTGAATCCATGTTTTATAAAAGCATATATAAAACCCCATGTAATGATTTGTGATAGTTTGTGCATAAATTAGAATCCTAGACTCGAAATTAAGAGATAAAATGTAGTTAGGATACTTACAATGATGTTATCTCTAGTGATTAGTGGGTGGGAAGGTGTCAATAATGAGCTGGGTCTAATGTTTACGTTTTGGTAAAGTGGGTTTTGAGGAAGAAGATGATTTGTAGGTAGCGCTTTTGTACATGTGGTTACCACGGACCGATGGCACCATAAATTTGGTTCCGTCTTTGTTGTCGTTGGTGTCGTGGCTACAATAGCGGTATAAAACAAAATTGTTTTGTTTTGTTTATTCTAATGTTTAGGCTATGTTTATCCTACATGTTTGGTTCCATTAATCCTAAACCAAGTCTAAGAAGATTGAATGGTTCTCGTTTGAGAGGTTTAGTTAGAATGTCGACAATGTTGTCTTGGAGGACACTTTCTCGATTGAGATGTTTCCTTTTGAACATTATCGCGAAGAAAGTGATGACGGATTTCAATGTGCTTTGTACGAGCATGTTGAGCGGGATTTTTCTTGAGATCGATGGCTCCTTTGTTGTCGCAAAATATCACAATGTCGTTGAGATGAATTCCGTAGTCTCGAGAGCTTGCTTCATCCAAAGAGCTTGTTGACATGCTTTTCCGGTGAGACGTACTCGGCTTGATGGTTGAGATGGCTAAAGCCGTTTGCTTCTTTGCAAACCATGAGGTGAGACAATGTCCAACAAAAGTGCAAATACCACTTGTACTTTTCTATCGACATAATCACCGGCATGATCCGAGTCGGCATACACTATGGTTTCTATACCCGTTCCTTTGGGATACCATAATCCTAAACACGTTGTTCCCTAATGTATCTAAAATCCTTTTAAGGCTTCTAAGTGTGATGCCTTTGGGTTTTCTTGAAAGCGAGCACATAGACAAACACTAAACATAATGTCGGGTCTACTAGCCGTAAGATAGAGTAGGCTACCAATCATTCCTCTATATTTAGTGTTATCTACGGATTCACCTTCCTCGTCCTTGGTGAGTTTAGTGTCCGAGGACATGGGTGTCTTAGTTGGTTTGGAATCTTCAAGACCAAATTTCTTAAGCATGTCTTTTATATATTTAGATTGGTTAAAGAATATACCATCTTCTAGTTGTTTAATTTGAAGTCCTAGAAAGAAGTTTAATTCACCCATCATACTCATTTCAAACTCGTCATGCATGATTTTAGAGAAATCATCACATAGTTCTTGACAAGTTGATCCGAATATGATGTCATCAACGATATTTGAACAATAATAATTTGTGACTCCTTTTTCTTGGTAAAAGAGTATTATCTACTAATCCCATAGTATATTTGTTTTCAACAAGAAAAGTCTTAAGTCGGTCGTACCAAGCTTTAGGTGCTTGTTTAAGACCGTATAATGCTTTCTTGAGTTTGAAGACATGATGTGGTTTCTCAAAGTCGGTAAAACCGGAGGTTGAGCAACATATACTTCTTCGTTAATAAACCCATTAAGGAAAGCACTTTTAACAT
This sequence comes from Chrysanthemum lavandulifolium, assembly GCA_022545495.1. NCBI lineage: Eukaryota > Viridiplantae > Streptophyta > Magnoliopsida > Asterales > Asteraceae > Chrysanthemum > Chrysanthemum lavandulifolium. The sequence continues at coordinate 80,021,438 of CM040246.1, forward strand.
CCATTTGAAATAATTTAAAGTCATAAGCACATGCATAAGCAAGTAATATTCTAATAGATTCAAGTCTAGCTACCGGTGCATAAGTTTCATCATAATCAATCCCTTCTTGTTGATTATAACCTTGTGCAACAAGCCTAGCTTTGTTTCTAGATACTACACCATTTTCATCCATTTTATTTGAAAGACCCATTTTGTTCCAATTATAGTTTGATCTTTAGGTTTTGGAACTAGTTTCCAAACATCATTTCTAACAAATTGGTTTAACTCTTCTTGCATGGCAATTACCCATGATTCATCTTTTATTGCTTCATTTATGTTTTTGGTTCAATGGTGGATACAAAACAAAATAATTACTTTGATTTTGGGCTTGTGACCTTAAGGTTCTTTGATTAAGTTGTCCTATGACCTTTTCTAAAGGATGACTATTAGATTCTTTGATGTTTATAATCTCCTTATTTAATGGTTCATCTTCCTTGTCATTTTAATTATTTCTTGACTTTCTATTATTTGACTTTCAACTAAGTCATCATCTACCAAAGGTGATGTCTTAGAGGAGGTGGACTTTCGTCGAATGTTATGTTCAACGATTCCTCGACTATCATTGTTTCTTTATTTAAGACAATGTAAGCTTTACTAGTTTGAGAATAACCAAGAAATACACCTTCATAAGACTTTGGGTCAAACTTGGTGAGATAATCTTTAGTATTAAGAATGAAGCATTTACATCCAAAGACTCTAAAATATCCTAAAGTTGGCTTTTACCTTTATAAAGCTCATATGGTGTTTTGTTTAAGAAAGGACGATTAAGACTCGATTCAAAATATATGTAGAAGTGTCAACGGCGTTGCACAAAAACTTTTGAGAAATGTTTTGTTCATTAAGCATTGTTCTACTCATTTCTTGAATTGTTCTATTTTTACGTTCTACTACTCCATTTGATTGAGGTGTTCTAGGGCGGAAAAGTTATGTGTTATACCATTTGTATCACAAGAGTTTCCAAATTGAGTTTCGTTGTCAAATTCATGACCATGATCCGTTCGGATCGACACAATTTTGACACCTAGAAGATTTTGAATTTTCTTGCTAAGTATTTCAAATTTATCAAAAGCTTCATTTTGGTTTTCAAAACAACGTCCAAGTAAACCTTGAGTAATCATCTACTATGACCAAAGTGTATAAGTTGCCTCCATAGCTTCTTATAGCGGATGGTCCAAACAAGTCCATATGTAATAATTCTAGACACTTAGATGTGGACACCATATTTTTAGATTTGTGACTACTATGTGTTTGTTTACCAATTTTGCAAGCGTCATAAAAGTGTTGGTCATATTTAAGTTTTGTAAATTCCTAACTAACTCTTTTGAAGATAGGTTATGTATAAGTCTCATATTAGCGTGACCTAAGCGTCTATGCCAAAGAGATGAGCTATCGTCTAATTTTGTTAGACAAAGTTTGTCATTATATGTTTTATCTATTTTCATGACGTATATGTTATTTTTCCTAACTCCTTTAGCTATGGTGATACCATCTTTTAGTATTTTACTACCATTTTCATCAAATAGTACTTTATACTTTTTATCACATAGTTGGCTAATACTAAGTAGATTAAATCCTAACCTATCCACATGAGCAACATTTTCAATAGTTAGGGAGTTATGAGCAATCGTACCTTTGCCAATGATTTTGCTTTTGAGATTGCTACCAAAGTGACATTACCTCCGTCATACTCTTGGTATGATGAGAAGAGACTTTGTTGCCCGTCATGTGTCGTGAGCATCCACTATCTTTTATCCATTCATCGGGTTCCAATCCAACTTTCAAGCATACCTAAGAAGCAAATAACTCAAGCATTTGGTCCCCAATATCTCATGGGTCCGTTTGGGTTAAACATACCATTTATTTGATTCATGTATGGAAATGATGGGTAAGAGTTCCATGGCATGTAACTGGAGTTTGATATGGTCTAGGAAAGTTTGATTCCAACCGTTGTGTTGGTAGTTAGGTTGAATGTTGTGGTTGCTCTTAGGAAAGGGCGTTTGGCAAAAGGTGTTTTATATCGTTGTTGAGTAGTTTTGATCTAAATTCATTTTAACAAGTCCTACTCCCGATGTAATAGATGGTTTTAGTTTAACATTATCTTTGGTTTTTTGTTACTTTAACAAATTCAAGACGCGGTCCGTACCACAAACATTCTCTTCTTTTGAAGTACCAGGTACCATTTATTTCAACGGACGGAACCCTTATTTTGGTTCCGTCTCGTCCGTCTTTGTCTCGCAACAATTTTGATGATGTTGTCTTTTTCGGCCGTTTTGTTTTGACTCTTTGGAATTAATACCTCATTAAAACCTAGCCCATTCATGTCTCCCGGTGTTTTATGGATTTTAACTATTTCATCGGCAAGAGCGATGTTTTGTTAAACCTTTTAAACTTAGAATTATTTTCTATTAGAACATCTTGTGTGAGCTTTAGTTTTCTATTTCAAGATTAAGCTCTTGACATGATTTACAATCATCGTCATTTGCTTTTCCTTTTCAAGTCGTTTTGCCTTTTCTTTTAACTCATAGACTTCATTTTCCAAAATTCCTTTTAGTTTTAAAAATTTATTTTTAGTTATGATTTTAGACTTAGCTCACACAATTGATTATATTGTTTTGCAAAGTGTCATCATCTATAGAAGAATAAGAAGAGTCGAAAGTACCTCATTTGACTCATGTACCATTAGAGCGATCTCTTCCTTGCTTGATTCTTCATCGTCTTCACTATCACTCCAAGCACCACTTACAAAAGCTCGTTGAGTTTTGCTTTTAGGTGGCTTGGGACATTCTCCTATGAGATGACTTGCATCACCACATCTAAAACACTTTCTTTCACCTTTACCCTTTTTATCATCTCGATCTTTTGGAATGGCTTCTTTTCTTCTCGAGGTTGTCTTACAACTTTCCTCTTCTTCTAAAGAACTTTTTGAAATCTCTAACGGCCATGGCATACTCTTGATCTTCACTACCGAACAAGATTCATCATCATCGCTGATTCCGCCTTTGCTTTTAGAGCAACGGATTTGATCTTCTCCTTTTTTCCTTTGATGATTTCCGAATCTTTCTCCATTACCATTTCATGAACTTTAAGGTTGTCGATTAGCTCGTCTAGTGACATTATTGAGAGATCTTTTGATTCTTCAATAGTGGTCACTTTAGCTCTCCATTTGGGATGGAGTGCTCTAAGAAATTTCGACAAAGTTCTTACTACGAAAAGATTCATCAAGTGCTTTAAGTGATGTAATGATAGTGTTGAAGCGAGCAAAGCCACAATCAATGGTTTCATCTTCGAGGATAACAAATTGTTCATATTGTTGAACAAGAAGATCAATTTTGTTATCCTTGACTTGTGAATTACCTTGATGTGTAACAATTAAAGATTCCCAAATATCTTTGGCGGTTTCACACATAAAATTCTTTCATATTCTTTTCTAGGTAAAGCATTATAAAGCATCATTTTAGCTTCATTATTTTTAGCAACTAATTTTTTTGTTCATCAACGAAATATCCTTTGTTGTAGAACTAAAATCCCTTTAACAATAATAAACCAAAGATCTATATCTTTTGATTTTACATATGTTTCAAAACGGTTTTCCAATAGATAAATCCATTGGTTTCAAAGAGTGGTGGTCTTTGCATAGATTGCCCTTCTTTAAAGTTTTCGAAATCCATGGATCGTTTCAAGTTTATAAAATACAAATTATTTTAGAAATTCTTGAGCAACGAGGCTCGGTACCAATTGTAAAAAACTAGAAGGGGGTTGAATAGTTTACCAATTAAAAACTTTGTTTTGAAACTTATTGAAAGATCAATTGATATTGATCTTGAGTATGTTAATGAAATATGCAAGCAATATGTAAAGAGTAAATAAGGAAAGAAATGATCAAACCACAACAAGTTGTTTTAGTGGTTCGGCCTACAAGGACTCTTTTCCTTGCTCTACTCCACTCCCGAGTCTCACACTCGAGAGTTTAACTTCACTAGTCAACAAGCTCCTTTCACCGGCGGAGAAACCTTTACACTTCGCTTACACTATTTCCGACACTAAGCTAGATGTCGAGTTCTTTCCAAGGGTACAACCACTCCCACACACAATGTATTTTGAGGACTAAAATACTAACCACTAACACTCACAAGATTATGATGGTTTGATACAACAATGAAGTATGGATCAACACTAGATCATACAACACTAAACAAACAAGACTTCCAACTTCTCGTTGAAGCTTGAATATGACTTGATCTTCTTTGCTACAAAGAGATCACTAATATGATATGAAACCGAGTTAGAAAGGTTATAGAGAAGATATGTATGAGAGTATGATTGAAAGGGATGAAAAATTACTTGGCTTGGCATTGCTATTTATAGCCAAAATGGACGCCAGCACCACGGACCGCGGACCCCTTAAAGGGTTCCTCCCGTGTAGCTTTTGGTGCCACCGAGGTCGACAACCAAGATATCAAATCTTGCCAAAGTCAACCATATCTATGAGATTGTGCAAGATATGATTAGTCCAAATCTACACAAAATATCTAATGAAATCTTCCAATGATTTCCATGATGCATCACATGATGTCATGTGTTGATTTTCTATTTTTAGAAATATGCAAATACATAAGTAATGTTTAGTTTTAAGAAACTAACACATTCTAAAACTACTATCATACATAATGATTAGAGTCATATCAAGATGTCACTAATCACAAATGTAAATGCTTGAATGATGAATATATTGTTTGAGAAAGCTTGTTTTAATATCTATTAAACTTGACAAGCTTTAAGCTTTATAAAAATTAAATTTACTTTTGTCGTTAACAAAACTTAAGTAAAGATAAAAATATAAATAACGTTTGATGATGATAACGCTACACGCGTCGTTCGGGAAACAACCGAACTCAAAGGAACTTCCTTTTACCATTATCGATGTTGTTACAAGTTTTCAACACCCTCTAATCGGTGAACCTAATCGTTGTAGTGTAGTATTAGGTTAAGCCACGGGAATTGATATCGTTCTCTAGGGAATAGGAATGCTAGTGAAAAGTTACTATGCTAAGGTTGGGGTTGAGGAAGATTATTTTTTTTTTATCTTTGTATGTTTTTTTGGAAATGGAAAGGTACAAATCTTGGGGTTTGAGTTTGGGGGGTTGGTATTTCTACCGATTACTATACTTATCTAATTATCTAAACTAATGGGTAGTCTATGTCTAATTACTGTGTGCTCGAATGATGATTTAACGATGTGTTTACTTAGGTTTTATTACTCCTTAATTATCTCCTATTGATGGTTGAATTGTCACGTCCTTATTCTTAATAGCGTTGTGTGTCTAAGGTCGTAGGGTATGCGTTTATCCCTAACTCTTTAAAACTACCAAAGGTTATTGCCTACAAAATCTCTAGGATTTATAAACTTAACACTAAGGTACTCTTCGGATGGTTTAGCCTACAATGAGTCTAGGTAACTATAAGCTAAGGTTCACAAAGATTAATCAAGCATTAACTACACAACGGATGACCTATCGCAATACTAGATCATTAACAATTAAGATAAGAGACAACCAATCAATATTCAATAATTAAGTTTCATATTCCTAATCAAACACACAAGTAAATTAGCGGACATGGAAACATGCAAGCATACACACAAGTAATTGAATACATACTTGAATTAATGAAGTAAAACACTTATCTTGATGTAAGATAGGGTATGGAACCCTAAAATCTTGTACAAGACACCTTGGTTCGGTTTAAGTTTTACTCCAAAGACTACACACCTGAAAACTAAAAATTCGGATTATATATATAAGATTTTACATGCGACGGCGTCACCTTTAATTTGTGATGCCGTCGGATCGCCGCTATTAGGGTTTCGTCTTGGCCACGTTAGTCTTGCGACGGCGTCACCTTATGCTTGTGGCCGCCGTCCTTCGATCTCGGCGTCGTCGGATCAAATCTAGGCCGTCCGAGTTGCGACGCCCTACTCTTTTAAAACACGAAGCCGTCACTTGTAAATGAGCAATTTGGCTCTTGAGTCGTCACAAAAGTTGTCCGACGGCGTCGCTAGTTGTGCTGACGCTTACCTTCAGGCCCAACAACTGAGTGTCTCGATTCTTGACTTTGGCCATTTTCTTCATATATTCGCCTTTTCGTCCGAATAAGTGTCATTCCAGCATTTTGCCTTCAAGATACCTAAAAGTGAAAAGGAACGATATTAAGTAATAACGGATACAAAAGTGATCAAATAAGGGCTTAAACGACCCTCAAAAGGTACATTTAAAACCTTATCAAATATCCCTACACTTGGTATTTGCTTGTCCTCAAGCAAATGTGCTTTTAGCCAATCAATTTATAAGTTAGAGGTCATGAAGCATTAGTTTAGAATGATTCGAACACATATAAGCCCATAAAAGTCATAACAAGCACGAAAATTACATACTAGCACCTCACATGGGGTGTTTGGATACTCACATCTCTCGGGTGTATATGAAATATAACAATTTGGAAATGGAAGATAAACACTCATTAACCGGTCCTAGTACATAGATTACCATAGGCTTGAGACTAGATCAAACCTCCATCACTTTGGCGTAAGCACCTAGGAAAGACTATCCAAGAGGTCTTTTCAAGGGTTGTAATGATAGGCTTACGGTAGGGAAACAAAGGGTTTGGTGGGATAGGCTATTTAGTGGTGGCAAGTCAAAAATCTTTATGTTACAAGCATGCTAAGATAGGCTAAAGATAAATGTAGGATGGTAGCCATAAATTTTTTTTTTTTTTTTTTTTTTTTTTTTTTTTTTTTTTTTTTATCATACACTTTACTCTACCATCCTCTACGATAACATCAAAATGATAGGGATTTATAGGCACATCCCTACACTTGAGTTTTTATTACTCTAACACTAATTTGACCCGAATTGAAAAGATCAAAACACTTGGAGTACATTATTATGCAAATAAAGGGAATTTGAATTTAACGTTCCCTTCCCGTCATCTCATAAAATTTAAGTTTTCCCATTAGTCTCAATCGTCCCAAAACTGTGTACAAAGGATATGACTCGACTTAGAAACTTATGCAAGCAACAAGATAATTGAACTAAGGGTTAAGTGTGATAACAATAATGCACTAAAAGTGTGTGCATACAAGGTAGGCTAACGCGATTTGGGTGTACATTTGGGGTGGATTGTAAACAATGCTCTTCATTGATATTCGGAAAACCGAAACATCACGAGAACCGCGAAAAGGATAGGCTCGAGGGGTTAACTAGGGGTATCGTGTACTAAAGATGAGTACAACGCAAAGGTGTGGGGAATTACTCAACCGATGTGGAAGAAGTAATTATATTACGGTATCAAACAAGGGTTATCCTAATGCCTCTTATCATTTAGTTATTCCTAACTACACAAGTGTAGTCTTACTAGCGATCTCGGAATGCATCACAAAACAAGTTCTAGAATCTATTATATTACCGGTTCTCACTCTAAGCATTAAAGATGAATGCTTTAATTTCTACAAATCTAAGGGTGATCCTCACATTTTGGGTGGAATTTAAGTGGTAAAGGGTTTTTGTGCTATTCATATAATTTCCTATACATGAGACGCTTTATTAAGACTAATGGCCCACTCCTATATGTCATGAAAAATTTTAAATTTGGTGCCAAAATTACCCTAACCGATATTTCTCATGGTTTATTACACAAATGCAATTGAACAAAGCAAATATTCAAGGATAAGCATAGTTTCAAAGTCCCCGTTTTATTTTCCCTCCCTACACTTAAACTGAACATTGTCCTCAATGTTCCCCGAAAGTATCAAAGTTATGATAATGGAAGGTAATAAAAGATGAAAGAAACTAATACTCCCCTGATTAGCTCGGTAGGATCCGTGTAAAGTGGTGGTTACATGTTTCTTCAAGAAGAACGTTTACGTGAAAAGCTCCTTCTCATCTTATGTATCTTCTTCTTGGTAAATTAAACATGTACACATGAAGAAAAAAAATGAAACCTTCGCGTAAAATAGGTGGTAATAATATATATAGGACTCTACTAAACTAGGATATAATGCTTGTGGAATGGATGTTTCTGAATTTATGGAAAATTAAGACACGGAAAATTCCAAAATTTATAAGTAGCTCGAAAACGAGAAAAAGTAATCGATTATTTACGCTCCTTCTGACACGGTCAGTTGCGATCTGACGTCGTCGTTATCCCGACAAAAGCGGTTTGCGATTTTACGGGAAAAAAATTCTTGAAAATTTACATCTTTAGAATCTAGAAAATTTCTGAAAACATCCATTATGACTCGATACAAGCATTTGACTCGAACAAACACACATGTATATCTTTTAATTAATTGAAATTCTCATGTTTACGTTTCTTTTGAAACGTGTGTAATCCTCCCTACACTTATCCCTTATGTAAAATACCTTTATATGTAATTAAGACGAGGTTAAAGACAAAATAAAGCATTTTTACAAATTTAAACATGAGAATAAACAATCAGTAAAAGATATATTACACAAACAAGATAATCCAACCACACAGGTTATAGATAAACCACCCAAATGCGAATATACATACGCCACAAATTGTTTAAAGTTCACCACATAGTCAAGATAACCTAAATTATTACATGCCCGAATTAAATTGTCTCAACAACCAAGCATACAAATCTATAAACAATCCATAAACAAATACATAAGTCACTGGGGAGGAGGTCCATGACGGTAGTCATAACCAGGGGAGATGGCCCAAATACCCATAAGGTGGGTAATCCTCCGCCCGCCCTAGGAATGGATCGATCTGCAGGTGTGGGTCAAGATGATCACGCATGGACAGATGTTGCATCTGTCTGATGGTATGATCGTAGGTCCAACTAGCCCTCTGATCCTGCTGTGCCATCCAGGTGTCCATGCGGCCCATCCATGCCCCCTGGTAGGCCTGATAATCTCCACTGGACATGTGTCGGTAGGCGTCGACGGAGCTTCCTGCTCCATCCCCCTGGTGGTGTGCTGGCATATGCGGCTCGTCATCATCATCATCACCAATCTGAGCATCGGGTTGAGCACGGAACCATGCATAGCCCCTACCATAATCCATGATGACATCCATAGCTCTTAGGGACTTAGCTTTGACGACCCTTGGTGCTGCCACCACATTAAGGTATGCGGGTACCTCCCCAGCTAAAATGCCAAAGGATTGGGCTAACCGGGTGATAAACATGCCTCCATACACCTTATCCTCAAACCTCATCCCACTAGCAGTCCTCAAGTAATCGGCCAACCAGAACGGGATGTTACAGTGCACACCCTCGGCCAACATGCAATAGAGATAGAATAGATCTGGTAAAGTGACATGATGACTCGTGCTCTGGCGCCCTATGATAGAGAAAGTGAGGCAATGGTGCACGAGCCTAATCCGTGGATCCCGGATCTGAGATGCGAGAGTACTCCCAGTAATGTACTCCCCGTTAGCTATTGTGTTCTAGAACTGAATACCCAACATGTCGTCCCTATGGGTAATCCCGGCTGCCAATCTAGACCTAAAAACATGGCTATCAGTATCCCCAGCAGTATACAATCCCAATCTCCATCCAAACTCAAGTATCGACATAGCCCTCCATTCTCCACCTAACCTAAATTGGACCCCCGAAACTCAATGTTATCTCGACATGAATTGATATCCATCGGATAAGATCGTGAAATTCACACCAACTCACTATACACGGGCTCACGATCCTAAATGCCTTTCCCACGGGGTCGGTGAACTTGTCCCTCCTAAAACTGCTTGAGAACTCTCTCGCCAGATCATGCTCCTCAAGAAACCCCCAGTCCACAACAGCCCCTGAATCAATAGTTTGATGAAGCAAATCATTGTAACGGGTTTGGCATCCTTCCTCGATAAATACTCCCCACTCAGCAATCGTGTCAGTTGTGTTTTCCTGGGCACTAGAAGACTGTCCCCTAGTTCTCTTCGTTCTTCTGCTCATCTGAAACAGAAAATCAAACATACGTGGAACAATTGAGTAACATTCGTGATGCTAAGGACGACGTCAGAAGGTTCTGACGGCGTCACAACATAAACCTGACGCCGTCACCTCGACCAAATTTTGAATCCAACATTTGCGAGGGAAAAATCCAGGTTTTTAACCATAACCCTTGACCCAAACATCCTTGTTTCAGCAACAATGGGAAATTGGCTAGGTGGTTTTAGTTCCTAAGCCGTCAAGGCTTCTCGCAAAGTTAAATCCCATATGATAACACTACCATTCGCCTAATCTTAAGCCTAACAAGATTCATGGGCGACATTTAGCATAAATTAAACCAATTGGGGGTTTTCGGATTGAAAAGGGAAAATCAAAATTGAGCATGAAATCGAGCAATTGACTAGACAAAGATCAATGTATACTACTTACCTTGAGGAGATTGGCGTGGCAAAATAGTGAATTTGATGTGGAGAAAGCGTGGTGGTGTGGTGTGGGCGGATAAAATGTGTAGGTAAAGAATGAAAGGGATGGGGATGTATTTATCCGTCGATCGGTTAGTTTACGGCGTCACGCTTTATGTGTGATGGCGTCACGCTCAATTGTTTTGCAAAAGAAAATGGTTTTGTTAATCCGCTTGGATAAAAATCGATTACTATTTTGACAAAGATTTTGGTTTTATTTTAAGATCAATTTTGTCAATCCACCAATAATCTCCACGACGGTAAGTAATGCATATGTCAAATTGTCTTTCAATTGTGATCCTAGAAATTCCGAAGTATTGGAGGTGAGGGTTCTTTGACCATGGTTTAAAACTGAAAGAACTTTTCCTATCATTGGAAAAGTCGGGAAGTGACACGTGCACCATTCCAATAAATATGTTCCTAGGGAACAAGCGGGGAGTGTTGAGACAGGAATTTAAACAAGGTTGTGATTCCTTGGGGGGTTTTGTCCTACTTACTGGAATTGGAGAAGGTCTGGGAGTTATCCCAACGTGTTCCGGGATCGCATATACCTTTTCTATCTTTTAGGTATATTGTTCTTTGCGATTTCTTCACGGATTTTCAAAGATGAAGTTGTTGGCTAGCCCGAAAGTATCATGAGTTTTTCGCATTTGCGCTTGAGTATGTTTATTTCCTTCTCTTGCTTGTGGACAAATGTCAACATTTTGTCCTCGAACTCATCTTGTCGGGATTTTCTTGGGAGCAATAATTCCTTGACCACATTCACATGCTTATCAGCATGGGTAGTTACTTCCATTAACGCATTCACTTGCGCCTCCATACTCATAATTGCTTGTGCTCGGGAAGTTGGCCCGTTCTCCTAGACTACTGGAATTTCCCAACCTTCCTCTTCATATTGAGCTAGGTCCTCGATGACCTCCCAACATGCTTCAGCATTGAGGTTACTTAGCCTTCCACTGGCGGCATAATTAATGGTTTGTCAGAGGGAGGGGTTGACGTGATCATAGAAGAGTTAGACTTAAAGCCAAAGATCAATGACGTGATGAGGGACTTTATGGAGTAAGTCCTTGAATCGAGTCCATGCTTCGTAGAGAGAGTCACCTTGACGTTGTTGGAACATCAAGATATCATTCCTAAGCTTAGTGGTTCTCCCCGGTGGGAAAAATTGAGCAAGGAAGCGAGAGGTGAGATCATCCCAACTTGAGATGGAGCCGACGGGAAGTCGCTCAAGCCAATTACTAGCTTGGTCCCGTAGAGAGAATTGGAAGAGACGCAGACGCGTGGTCTCCCGAGTAGTAGCATCGAGGTCTATGGAATCGACAATTTTAAGGAAGTCCTTAAGATGTTGATTAGGATCTTGAACGAAGTCCATGGAATGCCCATCCGTTTTGCACCAACCGGATGGTGTCGGATCGCAGGCCGTAGTTTGGGCTTAGTCGGGAAGCTCAATGGTGTTCCTATAGCCTAGGTGGCTTGGTCTCGAGTATTCACCAAGAGTGCAGGGCTCTTGGCGGGTCATTGGTAGTAGGTTGATGAATGGTGGTTGGTTATCACCTTCCATGATGAAAAGTGATGGGGTTACGAACAAAGGTCACGAAGAAGGGGATAGACTACGGGAAACTAAAATGGGAAAAAGTTTACTCGATAGGAATCAAGCAAGGAAACCTAAGCGAGGTGGACTCCTAACTAGCTATTCTATTCCCCGGCGTCGTGCCAAAAACTTGATAACGCTTACACGCGTCGTTCGGGGTCAAAGGAACTTCCTTTTCGTCGAGCAAGTTTTTCAACAACACAGGCGATGAACCTAATCGTTGTAGTGTAGTATTATGGTAAGCCACGGGTATTGATATCGTTCTCAAGGGGAATAGGAATGCTAGTGAGAAGTTACTATGCTAAGGTTGGGGTTGAGGAAGATTATTTTTTTATCTTTTTATGTTTTTTTGGAAATGGAAAGGTATGAATCTCGGGGTTTGAGTTTGGGGTTTGGTATTTCTACCGATTACTCTACTTATCTAATTATCTAAACTAGTGGGTAGTCTATGTCTAATTATTGTGTGCTCGTATGATGATTTAACAATGTGTTTACTTAGGTTTTATTACTCCTTAATTATTTCCTATTGATGGTTGAATTGTCACGTCCTTATTCTTAATCGCGTTGTGTGTCTAAGGTTGTAGGGTATGCGTTTATCCCTAACTCTTTGAAACTACCAAAGGTTATTGCCTACAAAATCTCTAGGATTTATAAACTTAACACTAAGGTACTCTTCGGATGGTTTAGCCTACAATGACTCTAGGTAACTATAAGCTAAGGTTCACAAAGATTAATCAAGCATTAATAACTACACAACGGATGACCTATATATAAGATTACACACTGAAAACTAAAAAATTCGGATTCTATATATAAGATTACACATGCGACGGCGTCACCCTTAAATTTGTGACGCCGTCGGGTCGCCGCTATTAGGGTTTCGTCTTGGCCACGTTAGTCTTGCGGCGGCGTCACCTTATGCTTGTGACGCCATCCCTTCGATCTCGGCGTCGTTTGGATCAAATCTAGGCCGTCCGAGTTGCGACGCCTACTCTTTTAAAACTGAAGTCATCACTTGTAAATGAGCAATTTGGCTCTTGAGTCATCACAAAGTTGTCCGACGGCGTCGCTAGTTGTGCTGGCCGCCGCACCTTCGGGCCCAAAGATCGAGTGTCTCGATTCTTGACTTTGGCCATTTTCTTCGTATATTCGCGCCTTTTCGTCCGAATAAGTGTCATTCCAGCATTTTGCCTTCAAGATACCTAAAAAGTGAAAAGGAACGATATTAAGTAATAACGGATACAAAAGTGATCAAATAAGGGCTTAAACGACCCCTCAAAAAGGTACATTTTAAAACCTTATCAAATGACGATATTTGTACTAACATAGTCATTAAAAGTCATATCCGAAAAATCAAAACCCAAGTATTTTAAAAACATATGTTAAAACATCCCACTTTGACATCCGTTGTGGCACTTATTTCACTTTGACACCTATTGTGGCACTCATCCCACTTTGACACCTTCTGTGGCACTTATCCTAACACTCTCCCAATCAATAGTAATAAGCAAATGTCAGTAGATCTTCATCCTTGAACATTTATCACTTATTCACCCTCATTATAAATTAAGTTCACTTGTTCTTCACTTTCACCATCATCCCATCACATTCACCTCTGAGATATATCTCAGCCCATAAGCGTAAAAAACATGATCAAAACTTCAAGCACTTCACCCACTAGTCGTACCAACCAATGGACCACAATAATTAGTATCCGTCTTTGTTGCTTTGTCAATAAGGATTCAATATCTATATGTAATGAACAAATAATCAACCCAAGTACTCCTATAGTACAACAAACCTCTGCATCACCACATCCCTATTTAGACACAATAGAATACCTACCACCTAGATCAACCAATCCACCATCCTTACCATCATTTGAGTCCATTGAATGTATTGCTCAAAAAGCCTCTAGTCCAACACTCGTGGCGGATCAAATGCACGTTGAAGAAACTCAACCATACTTTCCCACCTATGAGAACTTAGATGATTCATTATGGCTAGAACCTCCACAACCAAACGAGCATGATGCTCCTTGTCATTTTGGACTTCGGTCAATAAAATGTCATATCCATTAAACCAGAAATTAACATTTTAACAACATAAGAAACTCGAGTGGATCCTTTTTGTCATCATCTAGTGAATATAATCACCTTTAGACCAGGTATATTTAGGATAGGAATATCCAACTCAACCAACATTTCTCTGGATCCTTTGGATCTTACCTAACTTTTTTTTAACACTGGATCTTTTTCCTTAGCTTGTACAAAGAACTAGTTATATTAAATATATCTTAAAAAACTAATGATAGAAACTATTCTTGAATGAATTAAAGATTATGCAGAATCTAATCTTTAATCTTTAGAAGAAATTTTTTAATGAAACAGTAAACACAATGAACACAATTCAACAAACAAGCCTCAATATTATTAATGATAATAATACAAATACTCTAACAATATTAGGGTTATAAAACCTTGAAGCTAATCGACTGTGTATACTAAGATATCAAGATGGCTAACCTTGAAGCTAATCGACTGTGTATACTAAGATATCAAGATGGCTAACACAAGATGGCTAACACAATTTTATACACCAAGAAGTCCTAATCGGCTTACAATACTTTCCTAACTATATAAAATCTTTTCTATACTTATCTATTACAAAACTTGTATCAAAATTTATCTCATACATAAGCGGTACTAAAAACATCTAACATTCTAACTTAGTCATAACTTTTACTCCAACAGCACTAAATTCATCAACAATAGTAACTTTGTACTAGCAATAGTAACTTTGCTCTGACAGTCTTAACCATTACTCCAGCAGTTGTAAACACTTAGAATATTTTTCTTGAAGTTCCTTAGCAGAAGTGTCTTTGTCTGAGTAGTAGTATCTTTAACCTGAGCAGCAGTAACATAAACATGAACAGCAGTAACACAAACAACATGAAGGAGTCTTTGAATCCCAACAATCCTCCCATAAACTTGATATTTTTCTTCAAAATCATCAAATTTCTTCATTCAAAGCTTAAACATCACCAGGAGGATGCTTTCAAACACTTCTTCACTTCTTAAGCTGTTGTATGAGGTCCATCACATATGAAGCATCCACCGGTATTATAATTCGTCTTCAGGTCCTTGTCTTTTCCGGTTGGTGGCTTACGTGTATTATCAATCTTTGTCCGAGCGACTTTATCTCCCCCACCTTTCTCATGATTCACCTTTTGACCCTCCGGCTTATACGTTTCCCTTCTCGTACTAAAGCCAATTAAGGCCTCGACATGGGCGATAGCCGAAGCAAGGTCTTCAACTCCATGTCTTTCCAACTCCGTCTTAGCCCATCCTTGTAAACCATCAAGAAAATAGAAGAGAGAGTCTTGGTCGGAAAGATCTGGAATCTCCAAGGTAAGTATAGTGAATTCCTTGTGTTAGTGCAAATATTACGATATTTAATCTATACATTCTCATTTGTTTTGTTGATGACAAACATGTAACTTGTAATACATAACGTAAAATGTATAAGTTACTTGTAATTATATATTATCTCAACACCTCTCGACGACTCAAGTCCTTGTATGCTACAACACAGGTTCGTACATGTTTGTTAAGTTGCGTTATGATCAAACCCCCAACAAACCATTAAAACATGTTTAGTTAAATAGGTTATGTATAACAACTAAGTGTTTACATATTGGGTAAATATATACATAACTATTATGAATTATAATGGGTAAAATAAATAGGTAGAAACTTAAGTATTTGACTCATTGACCAAATACATTGAATGTAGTTGGATAAAACCCAAAGTCTATAAACATTGTACCTTGGTGGGCACTCATAACCCATTTGACTAGATGCATTGCATCTATTAGATACATTGTATCTAATCTAATACTCATGGATCAGCCCATAACCAATTTGACTAGATGCATTGCATCCATTAGATACATTGTATCTAATCTAATACCCATGGATCAATCCATAACCCATTTGACTAGATGCATTGCATCTTGTAGATACATTGAATCTACTTGGTACCCATAACCCATGACCCATGACTCAAAACCCATGGGTAAAGGGAGTGTCCCACGGATCCCCGAGAATACCTCGGACGGATCCTCGAGGAGGGATCCGGAACGATGGCGCTTTTCTTCTATAAATAGTAAGCCATTTCTTCATTGTTTCACACACCTTTACACATAGTTTCTCTCCACCATTTCTAGGATATTTAGATCATTAGTAAACATGTAAACCACCCTCATCTGATATAATCATAATGCTTCTAACTTTTATTTGTTGTAAGCATACTCCCGAAGCGATCCTCCAAAGCAAGCTTAGAGATCATGCATCCTTACCTACTGAAGTGGTCACCCATCACAAGCATACAAGCACATGAAGATCTTCTACAACAAGCTTGGGAAACTTGTCATCTTCATCTATAGAAGACTAACTACATCATGCTTTGTGTTCTTGATGTTTAGTTTAGGACTTCATATCCATTAGACACATTGTCTTGGATATTGTCTAGTATTATATTCTTGTATCTATGACTAGACTAGATGGTTTATGTGTTTGTGCCATAAAACACAAGGTTTGTTATGTTGGGCCACAAAACATAACGGGTATCATAGAAGTCAAGTCATAAAGCATTAGTGAAGGGTGCCTAGAGATCGAGTCAAAGGCATTAGTGAAAGGTGCCTAAGGTGTACATTCGATATTGTGTGATTCGATGTACAAGATAAATTAGTATTGGGTCAAAGGATATTGATATCCTTGACGGTGCTGTAATAAGGAGTGGGTCTCCTTTGGGATTAGGTGTTGTGTAGTGTTGGGTAGTTGTTCCTCCATTGTAATGGAACTCGGTGCTTAGCCTAGTCTGGGATAAAGGGTAAGCGACGTTGTGTAGGTGTGGTTCACCTTGGTGTGAAAGAACTCGGTGGTTAGCCTAGTACCGAAAAAAGAGTAGGCGACGTTGTGAAGGCTTCTCCGCCATAAGGAGTTGGTGTCGTAGTGTTTACGAACTCTCGAGTAGGTGACTCGGGGAGTGAAGTAGGCAAGAAGGTGTCCTTGTAGCCGAACCACTATAAATCCTCGTGTTGGTTTGTCTATCCTTTACTTATCGCTTACGTTTATTCTTGCATTACATTGTGGTTGATGTCTATGTTTATGATACATACCTGGTCTTTCATATAGTCATAAACTATATTTAACACTTTACATATTATGACACGCTTGATCAAGAAAAAGCAACCGGACTAATAATTGTGAAACTTGATTTATAATGAACCATTAATCTTGCGGAATCTTATGTGATATTAAGGGGTTGGCCTAAGATTCCGTAATGCGTTAAATGCATCCTCGCATCGAGATTAGCAAATGCAATGGTTTATACTATATTTTATACAAAAGTTTTAAGTTTGAAACGGAAACGTATTCACCCCCCCCTCTACGTTTTCACAATTGGTATCAGAGCGGGTTGGCTCTAGTTTTTAAAACAAATGGTTTTCATAATGATTAAGGTCCTTGTATCAAATTTTTGGTGAAGTCAACCGTAATATGAAAAGTGTTTTGTTGATTTTTTTCTTTGAAGTTTTGTTGTTAGATATCTTGTTAATCAAGCTTGAATAAAGGTAAAAATGGATAATATAACTTCACTAAAAAGTCTACAAAGGTTAAACCTTTTGTCGGGTCAAAACATGCATTTTGTAATTCGTGTCGATTCGCGGATCCTCGGGTTACCTTTGGACGGATCCTCAAGCAAGGGATCCGTGGTACAGAAGACAATTTTTGTCTGAATTTCAAAAATTCATAACTAATTAACCGTAAGTCGTTAAAAGTCGTGCCACCTATCGTTTTAAAGGTATTTGAGTCTACTTCCATTTAAAAATGATTTCATAAACTGATTCTAAACAAAAATTTACAGAATCATTGATTTATAATAGAAAATCATTTTTCGGTTATAACTTTTGCACAAACTTTTGATCTAATTGGAGACGGATGTTTTCGTCTTTAAATAACAATGGTCCTATTTTGAAATTAGGGTTTTGATCATATTTATAAAAGAAACTAATCAAGCTTGTTATACTTGTTTAACACAAAGCGATGAAAATAACTTTCGTATGCTATGCTAAATGATAAATTGTTTTCCTTGCATTACTTGATTATTTGCTTATCTCAAATAGCTTTTATGCTTGTTTGATTGAATAACATATGTGGTTTCCCTTACCTTGCTATTCATTCTCTTGCTTGTCGAGTTAGTAATTTTCTACTAATCAATGTGCTACTTGAAGGAGTGTTTGGGATAACATCTAGTTGTGTCGAAAATGTTAGTTGAAAAATGTTTAAAACATATAACACACTAAATGGCTTTTTGATTGAGTTTGTCATGTGTGCAACATAAATGTTTTATGTGCTTATATGATTTCTTGATTTCATATTTTCTTGTATCGTTTTCTAAAAACAACAAGAATGTACATCGGATCATAACCTACACTTGTGTTGATAGTGTACTCTCCAGTTTTCCTTTTCATGATCGCTCTCCTAGCTTCATAGTAGGATTGACAACTTGATTATTTCATCCGATATACTCAAGTAAATTATTTTGAAACGCAAATATAATTGTTCATATCCGAAAGTCCAAACTCGAGCTTTCCAACAACATATGTTGAACCTAGCTCATCCAACCATCTTTTTGTTCACCATATGGACAACTTTTAATTTTTTGACACCTTCATCACCTTAGTTGTTTCAAGTATAATATTAATAAAAACGAAGCAAAGTATCATCATTGTTACTCTTCGATAGGACATTGTAGGAATATAAATTTTCCTAACTTGAGAATGAATATTGGAGAACTTATTGCACTAGAAACTCAATTTAACTTAACGGTTGAATTGCTTCCTTGATAGAAGTTGGGTATGTGGAATCGCCGGTAAAAATGGTCGTGTTTAGCCATAATTGAGCACCGCTAGTAATAGTCTCATATTCATTCTCTCACTTGAGAAATTTATACTCCTATGTTTTCCTAAAGTAAGTTTACAATAGAAATACTTTGCATTGTCTTAGGATTACTAATCAAACAAGTTGTAAAATTAATTTTTCTTTTAGTTAATCACAACCACTTGCCTCATCAAGCGATTATCTTGCTTTGAGCGAGAAGAGCTACATGACTTCATTGACGAAGCTCATTATATGCTAATCACAATCCGTAATGACTAGATTGTCCTAAACTAGCACCTAACAACTCTCTTGTCTTGAAAACCATCATGTGCTCTTTTCTTTCTAGACACATACCTTTCATGTCATTGTTAGTGTAAATGATTTACTAATCTAGACCGTAAATCTTTTTTGGGCTTCTTGAATAGTGCTTGTTAAGTTTGCTAAACCTTTGTGTTATTTGTGAGCTCGATCTCATTTGATTGCCTATATGTGATCTCTACACGCTCTCCTTGCTTTGCTTAACGTGTATACATGTATGCTTGCTGTAGAAACAATTTGTTTCATAATTCAAAACATAGAGCAAAATTCTGCAACTATTCTGTTAAAAAAATCTGTCTCAGACGCCGGATCCCTTAGATGTAACTAGACGGATCCCTCAAGTGAAGGATCCGTGGGATCCGGGTGGACATAAGTTCCTTTTAGCCTTCTTGAATCAATCCAATATTCTAGACCTTATTGGACTAGTTAAACATGCTACATTATGATCACTTAAAATTTCCTTAGGCTCAATCAATCTCACATTCACTCATGGATGACTTAGGATCACATTCGAAGTATTTTTTGATTTATCATTACTTCAAAACTCAACATATTTCCGCTCCAATGTTTACACATTGTTCCTATCATCTCAAAACACCTAGTTTGATATTTCTCTCAATTTTAGCAAATTGATTTTAGTCATCCTTACCTCAAAATAGGCCAAAAACTAGTTTTTAATTTCTTATGATTTTTAAGGAATTTTCCAAATCTATCTTAAGTCATCATTTGATCTCTAGGATCATTTAACACCACTTAACACTCTCAAATTTCTTAGTGCCATCTTTAATCATCCACTGATGCTCATAAAGCCCCATTTCCTTCCATAAAAGGAAATCATTAGCTACCATCAATCATTTTCTCTTGATCATTTAAGTCCATCTTCATGTAAGACACTTAATAGACCGAGTAACTTAGGATATGTAGGTGCTAGACCTTGCTAGAACCCAATCACCTCTTTTTCACCTCATCTCATTAGCCGGATCCCTAGACTTAAGCTAGCGGATCCTCTAGTGAGGAACCGTGGAACCGTGGAACGAGAGGGTACATTATCTCTTTAGATAATCATTTCAAAATTTCTTTTCCACAAAAGCACTTGTTCAACACTTAGGATTATCAGCTTATATGTTTATAAATGAGTTACATTTATATGATTCTTTATGTGTTCTTTCTTTTGTTTCATGATTTTATGTGATCAATTTATCCATTTGTATAAATGCTTTCCTTTTGTACTAACCTTTTTAGTTTCTTGTAGGTTGACAATGGTCGACTTCATCATCAAGTCAAGTTGTGCTCATTCGCACATTTCTTTTTAATCTTGCATCATACTAACCATCTTACTCCACTTTTATCACTACTCACAAGGTTATCATATCTACCACCTCTATTGAGTCATCAACCAAGTCAAAGATTCACCTTGATACCTTTCATCACCGTTTCCAAGGTCTAGTTCCTGAACTACGTGATGAAGTATGTTTCATGTTCTACCACATCCTACTTGTGTCAGCCACAATCTCAAACCACAAGCTACTTGCGTCAACCACATCCTACAAGTGTCTCACTACCACTACAATTCATGGTCGCTCAACCATCCTCCACAAACATCTATGTTGTCAAAAGCCAAGTGAATTTCGTAATGAAATGCGTCTTATCCCTAAGCACATTTATTTTCTTACCTTGAACAAACCTTAAAACCTCTAAACCAACCATGATGATGCAAGTAGTAGGATTATTCTCTTTTTGACACTAATCCTTTCTTTGTAGGTTCATATATATATACACTTTGATGTGTATGGGATTCTCGTCTATTTATGGACGAAATTTTACACTAATTTTTTTTGTAGGTTCTTCTTGACGCCCTCGAGCTAGGGGGAGCTTCCGTCGAGCATTTATAAAGTGCATCATATGACTTACTCGTCCAAGGACGAATATAATTTTGCATTAACTTTTTGTTTTGTAGATTTTCAAAACACACCAGGAGAACTTGACGCTCTCAATAAAGGGGAGTTTTTCGTCAAAGCAAAAACATTGCAAATTTTGCAATAATTTCGTCTTAGCTTTCCTAAAATACTTGACTCCCTTAACAAGGGGGAGCATGCACACATTCATTCATCAAAATTCCTTTATGTTTCAACAAAAGAGAGATTTCTTTCTCATCATATATTTTTTTTACACTAACCTTGATGTAGGTTAAGCCTCAAAAATTTGATCCATTAAGCCGTTGGCAATAATGGTTATAATTCAAAGGATCTTTCTATTTTTTTCTTCTTTGTGTGATTCTTTAGGTTCCTCTTAAAGGCGAGATCACCACCTCTTGAAGACGTGCAAGCTCAAGGTCATGAGTTGCTAAGCTTCGTCATTAGTGTTTTGTGTTGAAGGTATTGGCGTGGTGTGCCAATTGGAGCAATAAGGTGTTTTTCTTTTAACTTCACTAGGGATGATGCAAACTAGCCATTCCTGGGAGAAATTAAGGTTAAAGGACACACCCTTTTGTTTCGACAAAAGGGGAGAAGAGTGTAAACGGAGAAGGTAATGTATAGGAAATGCGGACACAGTAACTTTGACATTTTACCTATCTATTACGTTTACATATATTTTTCATCATCAAAAGGGAGATTGTTAGTGCAAATATTACGATATTTAATCTATACATTCTCATTTGTTTTGTTGATGACAAACATGTAACTTGTAATACATAACGTAAAATGTATAAGTTACTTGTAATTATATATTGTCTCAACACCTCTCGACGACTCAATTCCTTGTATGCTACAACACAGGTTTGTACATGTTTGTTATGTTGCGTTATGATCAAACCCCCAACAAACCATTAAAACATGTTTAGTTAAATAGGTTATGTATAACAACTAAGTGTTTACATATTGGGTAAATATATACATAACTAGTATATATTATAATGGGTAAAATAAATGGGTAGAAACTTAAGTATTTGACCCATTGACCAAATACATTGAATGCAGTTGGATAAAAATCAAAGTCTAGAAACATTGTACATTGGTGGGCGCTCATAACCCATTTGACTAGATGCATTGCATCCATTAGATACATTGTATCTAATCTAATACCCATGGATCAACCCATAACCCATTTGACTAGTTGCATTGCATCCATTAGATACCTTGTTGATAAAGCTACACGCGTCGTTCGGGGTCAAAGGAACTTCCTTTTCGTCGAGCAAGTTTTTCAACACCCTAGGCAGTGAACCTAATCGTTGTAGTGTAGTATTAGGGTAAGCCACGGGTATTGACATCGTTCTCTAGGGGAATAGGAATGCTAGTGAGAAGTTACTACGCTAAGGTTGGGGTTGAGGAAGATTGTTTTTTATCTTTTTATATTTTTAAGAAAAGGAAAGGTACGAATCTCGGGTTTGAATTTGGGGGGTTTGGTATTACTACCGATTACTCTATTTATCTAATTATCTAATCTAAGGTGTATGTAGTCTATGTCTAATTATTGTGTGCTCGTATGATAGTTTAAAGATGTGTTTACGTAGGTTTTACTACTCCTTAATTATCTCCTATTGGTGGTTGAATTGTCACGTCCTTATTCCTAGTTGCGTTGTGTGTCTAAGGTCGTAGGGTATGCATATGTTCCCTAACTCTTTGAACTTACCAAAGGGTCTCGTCTACAAAACCCACTAGGGATAATAAACTCTTACTCTAAGGCACTCTTTGGATGGTTTAGCTTACAACTACTCAAGGAGTCATATTCTAAGGTTCACAAAGATTCTATCAAGCATTAAGTACACAACGAATGACCTATCGCATTACTAGATCATTAATCAACTAAGATAAGAGACAACCAATCAATAATCAATAGTTAAGTTTCATATTCCTAAGCAAACACACAAGTAAATTAGCGGACATGGAGAACATGCAAGCATACACACAAATAATCAAAGACATAATTGTATTAATGAAGTAAAACACTTATCTTGGTGTAAGATAGGGTTTGGAACCCTAAAATCTTGTACAAGACAGCCTTGGTTCGGTTTTGGTTTTACTCCAAAGACTACACACTAAATCTTGAAAATTCGGATTCTATATATAATATTACATATGCGACGTCCACCTTATGTTTTGTGACGCTCGTCGTGTCGCCGTCATTAGGGTTTCGTCTTGGCCACGTTATACTTGCGACGGCGTCACCTTATGATTGTGACGCCGATCCTCTCTTCGCCTCGACGCGTCTGGATTACATCTAGGCCGTCCCGAGTTGTGACGGCCTACTCTTTTATAACTTGACGTCGTCACTTGAAAATAGGAGTTTTGGCTTCGTCCGTCACAAAGATCTTCCGACGGCGCGCAATTAACACCGACCGTCACCTTATGTTTTCAAAGACTTTGAGTGTCTCGA
Source organism: Chrysanthemum lavandulifolium (assembly GCA_022545495.1). Lineage (NCBI taxonomy): Eukaryota > Viridiplantae > Streptophyta > Magnoliopsida > Asterales > Asteraceae > Chrysanthemum > Chrysanthemum lavandulifolium. The sequence continues at coordinate 80,045,141 of CM040246.1, forward strand.
TTTTGACTTTGGCCATTTTCTTCAGATACTCGCCTTTTCGTCCAAATAAGTGCCATTCCAAGATTTTGCCTTCAAGAGACCTAAAAGTGAAAAGGAACGATATTAAGCAATAACGGATACAAAAGTGATCAAATAAGGGCTTAAACGACCCCTCAAAAAGGTACCTTTTAAAACCTTATCAATTGGATCTAATCTAATACCCATGGATCAACCCATAACCCATTTGACTAGATGCATTGCATCCATTAGATACATTGTATCTAATCTAATACCCATGGATCAACCCATAACCCATTTGACTAGATGCATTGCATCTTGTAGATACATTGAATCTACTTGGTACCCATAACCCATGACCCATGACCCAAAACCCATGGGTAAAAGAGAGCGTCCCACGGATCCCTAGTAATACACTGGACGGATCCCTCAAAGGAGGGATCCGTGGGATCCGGGGAACAGTGGCTAGTTTTCTTCTATAAATAGTAAGCCATTTCTTCATTGTTTCACACACCTTTACACATAGTTTCTCTCCACCATTTCTAGGATATTTAGATCATTAGGAAACATGCAACCACCCTCATCTGATATGATCATAATGCTTCTAACTTTTATTTGTTGTAAGCATACTCCCGAAGTGATCCTCCAAAGCAAGCTTAGAGATCTTGCATCCTTACCTACTAAAGTGATCACCCATCACAAGCATACAAGCACATGAAGATCTTCTACAACAAGCTTGGGAAACTTGTCATCTTCATCTATAGAAGACTAACTACAGCATGCTTTGTGTTCTTGATGTTTAGTTTAGGACTTCATATCCATTAGACACATTGTCTTGGATGTTGTCTAGTATCATATTCTTGTATCTATGACTAGACTAGATGGTTTATGTGTTTGTGCCATAAAACACAAGGTTTGTTATGTTGGGCCACAAAACATAACGGGTATCATAGAAGTCAAGTCACAAGGCATTAGTGAAGGGTGCCTAGAGATCGAGTCAAAGGCATTAGTGAAAGGTGCCTAAGGTGTACATTCGATATGGTGTGATTTGATGTACAAGATAGATTAGTATTGGGTCAAAGGATATTGATATCCTTGATGGTGTTGTAATAAGGAGTGGGTCTCCTTTGGGATTAGGTGTTGTGTAGTGTTGGGTAGTAGTTCCTCCATTGTAATGGAACTCGGTACTTAGCCTAGTACCGGATAAAGGGTAGGCGACGTTGTGTAGGTGTGGTTCACCTTGGTGTGAAAGAACTCCGGTGGTTGCCTAGGTACCGGAAAAGAGTAGGTGACGTTGTGAAGGCTTCTCCGCCATAAGGAGTTGGTGTCGTGTAGTGTTTACGAACTCTCGAGTAGGTGACTCGGGGAGTGGAGTAGGGTAAGGAAGGTGTCCTTGTAGCCGAACCACTATAAATCCTTGTGTTGGTTTGTCTATCCTTTTACTTATCGCTTTACGTTTATTCTTGCATTACATTGTGGTTGATGTCTATGTTTGTGATACATACTTGGTCTTTCATATAGTCATAAACTATATTTAACACTTTACATATTATGATACGCTTGATCAAGAAAAAGCAACCGGACTAATAATGGTGAAACTTGATTTATAATGAACCATTAATCTTGCGTAATCTTATGTGATATTAAGGGGTTGGGCTTACATGCCGTAATGCGTTAAATGCATCCTCGCGTCGAGATTAGCAAATGCAATGGTTTATACTATATTTGATACAAAAGTTTTAAGTTTGAAACGGAAACGTATTCATCCCCCCCCCTCTACGTTTTCACACCTTGACATAATCCCGGATCATTCTGGAATGCTTAAGTTTACAAAGCCGACTCTTTGCTTCGTTCTTACCATTCTCCGGATAAAAATGCTTCTTAAGTTCCCCAACATAATCGGCCCAAGTATTGATAGTACACGTACCTTGCTCGATATCTCCATATCGACGTCTCCATCATAACGTCGCGGTATCCTTCAGTATCGGGTCGCCATCTTGATCTTGAAATCATCATCCGTAATGTTGACACATCCCAAGTATTGCTCCATCTCCCACCATAAATAATTAACCGCCCTAGCTTCTCGCTTCCCCACAAACGATGATGGCTTTGGAACATCTATCTTCGGAGCATTGTGACTAGTGTTGCCACCTCCACTAGCCACATCGGCTTGCAAGTATTCGATGGTCTTATGCATGTTGAAGATCTCTTCTCCAAACTTCGCGATCTCACCCTTGAACATCTTCTTTAGATCATGGATCTCACGCTTAAAATCTCCATTAAGAGTATTTTAGACGACCCTAAAGTCATCCCTCATGCTCGTAAAATCAATATTTAGACCTTCCAAGCCCTCAACTTGGTTCTTCAACTCTGTCATGGATGTCTTTCAACACTCGTCAATCTCTTATCCAAACTCGAGACAACATCCTTAGACGTACCTCTTTTCTTGGGGTCTTGATGCTTATCGTCTCGACCTTTCCTTTCATCAATGATCGCACTTTCACTAGCACCAATCTTCTCGGTTTCGCTTGTCATGTCTATACAAGATTTTCCGTGCGGCACTCAGTCTCGACTAAGCTCGGCCTTGCTCGAATACTCAATAATGTATACAACTAAAGAAAAATTCAAAGAGAGGAACAAGTAGATTATGAAAACGCTTTGTATTACTTTTTACAAGTGAGATTATACGTGATTTGTTGGATGACTTCCTCAAATGAGGCCTCTTCTATTTATACTACCTTGTACAAGTATCTAGATTGTTCTACTATTTACAAGTTCTACAATGTTCCAAAGGTGGAAGCTTCTAGGGATTCTAAAAGCTTCTTACACCTTCCATCTCCTTCCAAGGGCTTTCAAGATTATCCAAACTCTTTTAAGAAAAGTGTGAAACAATCCGAAATCCCGACCATCCTCGAAAACGATCCTATCGTATAGGCGGGTCGTGACATAAAGATGGTAAGAAATGTAAGAGATTCTAACCTCTGACGAGATCTACCATTATTTGTTTTTGTCCTGGTCCATAGAGACACTTGTACTCTTCTATTAAGATTCAGGGTGCGCTTGATTCAAAATAGAGAATAGTAAATGGAAAGGCAAAGGAATGTTAAGCAAGGGAAAGGGTAAGAAAACCATTCCTCTCAATTTATTAGACAATGACCCATTAGGTAATGGGTCATTGCATTAAATAAAACCAAACACCATGTTTCATTTCCTTTTCCGTTAATTAAGCCTTATAACCCTCAACCAAACACCTCCTCGTATTCATACTTTGGTTTGGTAGTTTCATTTAAATATTCTACAAGAAATTAACCATTTGTATTTGAAACTTTTAACACCCAAATTTGAATTATCAAACCAAGTAGCAATATTAGAATCAGTATATTAACCCCACATCCATTTTTATTGCATCCCATTATGAAATACATGTGGGGGTGTTTACTTTTCTCTTAGTAGATAGAATTGTGGGCTCAAAACCCTTTTTCTCTCTTAATAGAGAGACCTATTAAAAACTACAACCTCCCATTTAAGAGGCTAATTAATAGTTTCATATAAAATCACTTAATTTAGTAAACGCCCCCATACTCCGGCTAGCAAACAGCACCTAATTTAATTCAAAAACATTTTTTTACCACTATAAATACCCAACTAAAACTCTATTTTTTCACACTTTCATAATTCAAAAATCAAATTCGTTCACAATGGATCCAAATGAAGCTGGTGATATTCCTCTGTCTTGGTCAGACGTTGAAAACCAAGAGGACTTCCAATTTATGGCGTCCGCGTACAAGTATCACCTTCAGTTGGAACAAGAAGAAGGTATTGAATCTCAACATCCTAGTCGCTCGTAGCCATGTATATCGTGAACGTGAGCTTGCGTAAGAACGTCTGCAACGATTATTTCGTAGAAGGTTGTAAGTATTCAAACCGAATTTTCGTAGAAGATTTCAGATGAGCCGGAAACTATTCACGCAAATAGTTGAAGGTATTGAATCTTATACTCCGATAATATTCCGGATCATTTTACTTTTTTAGGCAAACACCCGATTGTACGGGTCGAATGAGTATAAGTGCTCTAATGAAGTGTACGTCTGCCATACGCCAATTGGCGTACGGCACCTCACCTGATGCATTTGATGAATACTTGCAAATGGGTGCGAGTACTTCAAAAGTATGTCTTGATAATTTTAACAAATTCATTCTTGATTTGTTTATGCCGAGTATTTAAGAAAACCAACATGGGCGACATTCAAAAATTTATCAACATTATGAAGAAAACATGGTTTTCCGAATGCTTAGTAGCATGGACTATATGCACCGGAATGGAAAATTGTCCGATGGCTTGGCAAGGGCATTTGCTAGGGTGATAAAAAATACCCAAAATTATGCTTGAAGTCGTTGTTTCTCAAGATTTATGGATCTGCATGCATTTTTGGGATGGCGAGGCAAATAACGATATTAATGTTTTAGATAACTCTCCGTTATTCGACGACCTTCTTGACAATGCCCCAAGAGCACCTTATATGGTCAACTGAACTAGGTATGAGCAGGGGTATTACTTGGTCGATGAAATTTATCCACAGTGGGCAACTTTCGTCAAATCCTTCATGGCAACAACTGATGAAAAACATATGTACTTTAAAAGGAGACAAGAAAGTGCCCGAAAGGATATTGAATGTGCTTTTGGTGTTCTTCAAGGCCGTTGGGTTATACTACAACAACTGGCACGTCAATGGGAAATTGCCACGATACGTAGAATCATGTATTGTTGCATTGTTTTGCATAACATGATCATAAAAGATCAAAAATTTGCATTACGTGATTATAACGAATCGTGGGTGGATCCGTCGACAAATTTGAGGCAACGAAGATGGGTCGAAGATGTGATACTCACAATCGTAAGCCAAAAGAAATACACGACCGACAAACGATACCCAACTCCAACAGGACCTTATGGAGCATGTTTTGCAGAAGAACCTTGAACGACATGGACAACAACAAGAGAGCGACGATGATGAATAAGTATTTGCTATGTTTTGTTATTTTTTTTCGTTGTCATTTCCTTTATGTTGTAACGTTTAATTTGCGGTGTGTTTTTTTAATTTCGATGTATTTTTTTATTTGTTGTAATTTTTTTTCAATGTATTTTTTTAATTTCGTATTGTAATATATTTTCAAATTTAATGTTATGTTTAGTTTAATAAATGAAGTGTTTGTTTTAGTTTAGGGGTTGAAATTGAAAATATGAAATGTTATTGATGTTATTGGGATGTTATTGTTGTGGGTGTTTTTTGAGGATGTTATAGTGAAATGTTAAACTAATGTGGCGCTGACGTGGACGGTGTTATTGGTGTTATGATGTTACGATTGTATATGCTCTTACAAATGTAGGGAAAATGATTGTTCTAAAGGCTAAAAATACTATACATTGTATTTTTTAAGATATAAAGTATAAGGGAGTATTTGTTTATAATTCAAAGTTACTAAAAAACATAGAGACCTATAATAATACACTTAACTCTATACAATTTTTAAATTTTCAACCATTAAAGTTTTAATAATTATCTCCTCTTATTCTAAGTTTTTATTTTTACAAATTTGACACTTATATTTTTATGTGTTTTTTTTATCATTCAAATTTCTCCACCAAATTTATTAAAGTTTGACTAAAATCAATTTAATTTTGACTTTTTTTAACCATTCACATCACACGATTTTGCTTACGTGGCGAAATCGAGCTATTTCATTGGTCTATTTGTTTTTTCAATAAGAATGAATAAAGAAAATCACTCCGAAATAATGTAATTCTTTTATTATATAAAAGATATTGGCTAGTTTCATTTAAAGATTCTACGGGAAATTAACCATTTGTGTTTGAAGAATTTAACACCCAAATCTGAATTATCAAACCAAACGTATTAGAATCATTATATTAACTCACATCCATTTTTAGTGATAATTTATCCTCACCCTCTCATAGAGAGGCATATGTGTTATACACAGTAGGTGTATTTCTTTTTAAAGACTAAAAATACTAATTAGTGTTAAAAATGTGGGGAAAATGATTGTTGAAAAATTCCAACTAATTAATGGAACACAACTGCCCACCTTCCCCATGTCACATCTTTTTTGCAGAGATTTCTTTCGATCAAAGCGCATATATTTTAGCACTAAGTCGATACACACATATCACTGCTTTATTATTATATAAGAAAATAATTTAAAGAATTTTAAAAACAAAAAACATAACGAACAAGGTCTTGCTTTATTGTTTTGGGTATACTTGATAAACTAATTTGAATATTATTTCGTGTCGTTGTTTGGCTTCATTCTCGTGAAAATTACGAAAGAGGAAGATGATGACGACACCATAATTTATGAGTTTTTTCAGACTTTAAACCCGTTTTATATTTCAAAGGTAAAAAGTATAGTTTAAACTCATCAATAGAAAAATCTATAAAAAAAACTTAAATAAGTTACAATAAGCCTCAGTTAAATCCATTAATATCAAGTGAAATACAGCTTCAATCAAGTGGTTCTCCCTGTAAACAGGGTCTTGGATCCACGTACCTCATTTAGTCAGATTATATCATCCCAGGCTAAACAAAATTTTCTATTATATCAAATAAATATATATATTTTAAAATCGAATATGCTCGGATAAATAATGACTCTATCAATCAAGAATTTTCGAGCGAGCGGCTTAAAGTCGTGAATTTAATCATCACCGCAATAGTTTAAAAAATATTTAAATGATAAAATAAAAATTAGATCGATTAAGAAATTCAACCATTTAATCCTGTACTTCACAGATCACTCTCAGAAGCGCGGATAAATTATTTTCATAGCCAATAAGAAACTTCATAACAAAATTTTATAAAAAATATAGCGGATATTTTTGGAGATAAAACAAAGAAAAAATAAAACCTCCACGTTAACACCGCCTTAAATATGTGCCACGATGACTAGACCTTTTCCCAGTAGATTTATTTAGAAAAAAGGCTTAAGGGCATCCACTATGATAAACCTATACAAAGGTTTATACATTTAAAACTCCATTAATTTATAAACCTTTTCAAATTATAAACATATTTCTACTATGGATAAACCTATTCATAAACCTTTCATATCATCAAGCACACTCAACATTTACCAAATACTTAAATTTTAGACCTCTTCAAAATCCTAGACCTATTCATGCCACATAAGCTTGAAATATACATCCACTATGGTTTATACATTTTTAGACCTCTTCATCTTTTTATAAACCTTTTCACAAACCACCATAGTGGATGCTCTAAGGTGTGTTGGGCACATAGTAAATATTTTACCAAAAAACAAAGTGTAGCCGACAATTTGACACAGAAACAACCATGGAAAAAGTTAGGTACAATAGCTGAACTGCAACACTTGACGGCAGAAAAATATGATCTAGCACGAGCATTGGGGCTTACTTCTTCATTTTTATTTATTGTTTCTGAGAAGCCCGGGGTGCTACATGCGGATTAATAACAAATTTATATAAAAAAGCAAGAAAACATTTGGATTGTAAGAAGATGATTTGTTGTTTGAGGCTGTGATGGTTATGGTTGCAGAGGTGGTTGGATTATATAGGTGATTTTGAAATACAACAACAACAATACTAGAAGTGAAATGTTTGCTGTTTGGGCTTTTAGGGTTGGCTGTTAAATTGGGCCGTCCCTTCGCGTTATGTCAGCACTCAGCACTAAACTGAAAATAAATTTTAAAACAGCATTTAGTAAAACACATCTACAAGACTATAACAACCAAACACATGTTAATAGAGCTAGGTGCATTTGGGCGTATAATCATATACGACGCCATCGTCATCTTTATCTTATAACATTCTTAAAACACAATAAAAAACGCCCTACTAATAACATTCTTATAACATACCATAAAAAAACCGCACTCACTAAAATAAATTAAAAAAATATATATTTGACCAAAAACGATCACTATTTGGATGGCTATGACTCTATAACACGAGGCCTCCGGTGAAGCTATACCAAGTATAATGGCGCCATAGGGGCACAGATGACCCTATAGCATGTTATAGATGCACTGCATCGTACCCTCTAATAATGACGTTATTGATTCATTAGGATGGTACTACTCCTTAACTCCGAGAATGACTTTGATAAAGGTGTAGGATGACATTTAGTGTCACTGATGACACTAATACATTAATAATTACTTTATGACAAATGATGTTCTTAATGAATATATCATACACTCAACAAATTCATTATACTTGGTGATGAGTGATGACTAATCGTTGTTTCTTTACTTTATTTTTATTTTTGGTATATCTGGGTTTTTGTCTCGGTATTGTGAGCCGACTAATCTTAGAACAATTATTCTTTTGAATAATTCGGAGTCGGCGCAGGTGAACCTCTGTGGTCAATGGGGATTTAATTTTCTCCCATTGGTTCGAACCTAAGACCTCTAAACACTTTCGTCCTAAAAAGCTAAACCCATACCAGTAGGTCACCCCTATTGGTTAAAAAAAAAGTCAATAACTTCTTTATTTTTATTTTCCATCGTCCAAGGTTGATTATAATGGTCGTCTTAGTTGTAAAATCTTTTATATAATAAAACAAAACTTCAAGTGGAGATTTTCTCATTTCAAAAAAACTAAATTTTCCGTTATTAAGTAATAATTAATCTAATTGAGTTTCTTTTTTCTTTTCTTTTTTTAAATTGAAAAACAAAATAAAAGCTAAAACTTCCCTTATATGGTTAAAATAAGAGGAAAAAAAAAGTTTTTAAGTTATGCGGTGAAAAAGAAAAAGACACATGTACTTGCAAGTTATTTACTAAAAAACAGGGACTAAAAAAAAGCAGGTCTGTAAAATCAAAGCTAGAAAAGCACCCACTTTCTTTTTCTAACGCAAAAGCTTCACTTCAATCTTCATAGTCTCCGTCTTGTCAATCGATTTGTATGTTTCTTTTATAACTCAATTCAACAATCATGATATGATTTTTTTTTCTATTTATCAAATTTACCTTTTCAGTTTCAACAATGTAATGATTTGAATCGAATTAATGGAAAACCTAATCCGATTTGGTTTTTTTTTTGTTTTTTCTTTTTCCAATTAAATGGTTGACTTAATTCGCTAATGCGATTTGCTTATTGTTTGTTTTTCTTATGCATCTATGATAATTTATATTCAAGCTTGATTTGTATATTAGTGTTGATGTTTTGCGGATAATTCAAAATTTACTGATGATTGTGGCTAAAAGTTCATTCGAATTGGAGTTTGTGTTTATACAATTGTTAATACGCTACTCAGTTTTTTTCTTTTCTTTTTTTTATATTGAACATGAGACTTCTATGGAACAACTCTTACCGCTTGATCAAATTTTAGTAGTTGAAGATGGCATGGAAGGAAAATACATAGTTATTCTCTCATACTATATAGTATGGAGGGTCTGCCATATTAATTTATCGTGTTATTTGATTACTTTTCCATTGCTTAATTTATGTTTTGTTAGAATTAGTAAATAAGGACCCAACCCATTAGTTAACCTAGTTTAGCCTTCAAGCTAAGAAAGGCTTATTTATACTCCTGTAGTTTTAGTCTTTCATTATCAATTTCAATAAAATCATTAGTTAAATATCATTGTTCTTTACATGGTATCAAAGCAAGGTTTTCGTACCCATTAGGGTTTCGTTTTTAGTTTTGGAGAACACTACCGGTGTGAGTATTGATCTATTTTAGGGCTTCCAGAATAAGTTTATCACCTGTTCCCCGAGGGATGTAGTCTTGGTTGTCAGGTTTTGATTTTTGATTATGTTTATGTTTTGAGGTTTGCAACTGTTTCTTTGTTTTATTTGTTCTTAGAGGTATTGTTTGGGGTTTTCTGGTTGTGATTCGTTTTGGTAATTAAGGTTTTGTTTGAATATTGAATCTGGAATTATGGTTAATGACATGAAGAATGATGGGGCATCTGGCAATAGTTCTACTGATGGACTTCTGGTAGTGATTCGAATCACATATAGTAAACTTGATGGCTCCAACTTCTTTGCATGGAGCAAAACAGTTCGTATCCATCTACGCAGTATTGGAAAAGCTTCTCATCTTATAGATAAACCTCCTACTGATGAGACTAAGGATCAATGGTTGCAGAATGATGCTCGGTTGTTCTTGATGATTAGGAACTCTATCGAACCATCTGTGATTCCTTTACTTGATCATTGTGAGTATGTAAAGGAATTGATAGATTATTTGGATTTTTTGTATTCAGGACAGAAGAATATCTCTCGGATATATAGTGTGTGCAAGGCTTTTCATCGTGGAGAACAACAAGATCACTCATTTACCGCTATGTTATGGAATTCAAGAAAATGTACGAGGAATTGAATTCTCTTCTCCCTATGAGTGCTAATGTGAAAGTGATGCAAAAGCAAAGGGAACAAATAGCTGTAATGAGATTTCTGACCGGTTTACGATCGGAATTTGATTCTCTTAGATGTCAATTCTTGAATGAGACAGATATCCCATCTCTTCAAGACACATTTGCTCGAGTTATTCGTAATGAGACTCTCCAGTCTCCTCATGCAATGGCTTCTAATAGTGCTCTTGTTAGTCGTCATGGATTTCAAGGTGGTTATAGGAATGGTAATAGTGATCGAGTTGGTGATTCGATAAGGTTTTAAATGTACCTTTTTAGGGTCGTTAAACCCTTATTTTATCACTTTGTATCCGTTATTACTTAATATCGCTCCTTTTCACTTTTAGGTATCTTGAAGGCAAAATGCTTGAATGACACTTATTCGGACGAAAAGGCACGAATATGCTAAGAAAATGGCCAAAGTCAAGAATCGAGACACTCAGTGCTAAAAATGAAGGGACGGCGTCGGTGTTATCTGTGACGCCGGACCACTTTTGTGACTTTACCAAGAGCTAAATTGCTTATTTTCAAGTGATGGCTTGAGGTTTTAAAAGAGTAGGTCGTCGCAACTCGCACGGCCTAGATTTGATCCGCACGACGTCAAAGATCGAAAGGGGACGGCCACAAGCATAAGGTGACGCCGTCGCAAGACTAACGTGGCCAAGACGATACCCGCGACCGATGGCATCACAAATCAAAGGGACGCCGTCGGATATGTAATCTTATATATAGAATCTGAATTTTTAGTTTTCGGTGTGTAGTCTTTTGGAGTAAAAACCTAAACCAACCAAGGTCGTCTTGTACAAGATTTTAGGGTTCTAAACCCTATCTTACATCAAGATAAGTGTTTTACTTTATTAATTCAACTATGTCTTCAATTACTTGTGTGTATGCTTGCATGTTTCCCATGTCCGGCTAATTTACTTGTGTGTTTGCTTAGGGAATATGAAACTTACTTATTGAATATTGATTAGTTGTCTCTTATCTTAATTGTTAATGATCTAGTATTGCGATAGGTCATTCGTTGTGTAGTTAATGCTTGATTAATCTTTGTTGAACCTTAGCTTATAATACCTAGAGTCGTTGTAGGCTAAACCATCCGAAGAGTACCTTAGAGTTGAGTTTATAAATCCTAGAGATTTTGTAGGCGATAACCTTTGGTAGTTTCAAAGAGTTAGGGATAAACGCATACCCTACGACCTTAGACATACAACACGATTAAGAATAAGGACGTGACAATTCAACCATCAATAGGAGATAACTAAGGAGTAATAAAACCTAAGTAAACACATCTTTAAATCATCATACGAGCACACAATAATTAGACATAGACTACATACACCTTAGCTAAGATAATTAGATAATAGAAGTAATCGGTAGAAATACCAACCCCCAAATCCAAACCCCGAGATTCGTAATTTCAATTTTCTAAAAAAACATAAAAAGAAAAAAAATAATCTTCGTCAACCCCAACCTTAGCGTAGTAACTTCTCACTAGCATTCCTATTCCCTAGAGAACGATATCAATTCCGTGGCTTACCCTAATACTACACTACAACGATTAGGTTCACTCGCCTAGGTGTTGAAAACTTGTTCGACGAAAGGAAGTTCCTTTGACCCCTAACTATGCGTGTGGCGTTATCAAGTTTTTGGCGCGCCGCGGGGAATAGAATAGCTAGTTAGAGTCCACCTCGCTTAGGTTTCTTTGCTTGATTCCTATCAAGTAAACTTTTTCCCATTTTTAGCTTTCTCGTAGTCTATCCCCTTCTTCGTGACATTTGTTAGTAACCCCATCACTTTTCATCGTGGAAGGTGATAACCAACCACCATTCATCAACCTACCACCAAATGACCCGCCAAGAGGCCGACTTTGGTGAATACCGAGACCAAGCCACCTAGGCCGAGGAACACCATTGAGCTTCCTACCAAGACCAAACTACGGCCTGCGATCCGACACCATCCGGTTGGTGCAAACGGATGTGCATTCCATGGACTTCATTCAAGATCCTAATCAAGATCTTAGGGATTTCTTAAAATTGTCGATTCCATCGACCTCGATGCTACTACTCGAGACCACGCGCTCTGCGCTCTTCCATATCTCTCATGACGGACCAAGCTAGTAATTGGCTTGAGCGACTTCCGCCGGCTCCATCTCAAGTTAGGATGATCTCACCTCTCGCTTCCTTGCTCAATTTTTCCCACCGGGGAGAACCACTAAGCTTAGGAATGATATCTTGATGTTCCAACAACGTCAAGGTGAATCTCTCTACGAAGCATGGACTCGATTCAAGGACTTACTCCATAAAGTCCCTCATCACGGCATTGATCTTTGGCTCCAAGTCCAACTCTTTTATGATCATGTCAACTTCCCCACCATGCGATCCATTGACCAAGCGGCTGGTGGAAAACTTAGTGATCTCACCGCGGAACAATCATGGGGTATAATAGAGGACCTTGCCCTCTATGACAACGAAAGTTGGAATGACCCCCGTGATTTGCCCAAAACCGTTAAGGCAATCTCCTTGCCTCCCATTGACTCACAACCTTCCGACCGTAGGATGCTCGAGCTTGAAGATCAAGTTAAATTCCTAATGAGCTCCTACGAAAATCCTAAGTCTTCACGCCATGTGAACAAAGTTTCTTCCTCGTGAGAGTGTAGTGATCCTCATAACACGCCAAGACTTGCACCCAATTCCCGAACAAGCTTCCGTTGACTACGCATCCTCGCAGATTAATGGAACGGAGGAAGATTCTACAACACCGGACCTAGGACTTTAATGACGCCGAGAAGCATGGAAGGGCAAGCCCGACTTCTATTGGGGACAAACCAAAGAATTCACTTCAAATGATTTCTCATGGCCCCCATCTCACGGCCCTAACCAACAAACATTGAAGGGATGTTGCAACACCTAGTCGCATCCCAAGAAGCTCAAATAGCTAAGCTCTTGGACCGTTTTAACCAACAACAAGCCGAGATGGATAGGAAGATAGATAACCTCTTGAAAGCCATGACCAATAGTGATAGGAAGGTTAATGCTATCTCAACTCCCGAACCTTCCGGTGTAGAGATTAAGGACCCAAGTAAGTTAGCTAAGCACGTTCAATTCGTCAATACCATCGCCTTAGTGGAACCTAATAAAACAAATGACGAAGCGAACCATGAGACGATACTTGAGGTTAGTGAAACACCGATGAATGAAACAACCGAGGAAGTAGATGAAGTAGACAATGACTATTTCAATAAGTTTCCTACGGAAGAAGAACTATCTCGCCACCCTCACTTAGTACGTGACCTCCGTCACATGTATGTTAGGAAGAGCCTAGGATCAAGTTTGGGAACCCTTGGAATCTTAACATACCATGTTGCATAGGACACCTTTTCGTGGAAGGCCTACATTGACCGCAAGTCCCCAATAAACATCATGACTAGCACCTACTATAATTGGGTAATGAAGAAGCCTATCCCAACTAGGCAAGATCCCGATAATCCTAGGGTTAGTTGCAATTTTCTTGGTAAAGTTAAGGGATTGCCCGTCTATGTAGGTAGTTTCACATTTCCTACGGATTTCATAATTGTGGATGATATTAGTACGGCCATATATCCTAGCTTGTCCCACGTTATTCTAGGAAAACCTTTCATAGAAAACATCGGGATGACTTATGATCCCTCATTAGGAATAGTGCGATTCAAGGATGAGACCGATGATGTAGCTTACCAAATGCCGTTTAATATTGAGAAGTTTTCATCACTCTCCAATGATGAAAAGGAACTTAAACTGTTAATACAAATAAACCGTAAAAACGTTTATTAATATTTTGCGATCTCTTTGTGTTTTGTTGATAACAAATATAATGTTGTCTTAAGTATAATTATAAGGATACATGTTATTTTTGTAAAGCATTTACATATAGCCATTTAAATACAAAAATGTAGTAATTAAGCATTTGTTGTAATAGTTTATTAGGATGGGTAAAAACCATAACCCATGGACCATAACCCATGGATCTTAACCCATACCCAAGAAGACTAGATACAATGTATACTTAGATACATTGAATCTAAAGAAAACCCATGGACCAACCCATAACCCATGACCCATAACCAAAAAACCCATGGGCAAAGAGGGCGTTCCACGGATCCCTAGGTTTACACTAGACGGATCCCAAGTGGAAGGATCCGTGGGATCCGGGGAATAGTGAAGAATTTTGCCTATAAATGAGAGCCATTTCTTCATTCTAACTCACCCTCTTCTTACTAAATCTCATACACTCTCATTCTCTTCTAACATATAGATCACTTGATCTAGAGAGTTGTTCTTCTTTTCTTTCTATTTGTGATCCTCATATAGGTCCTTCTCTAAGGCGAGATTATGAGCATTCTACAAGTCATCCAAGCAAGGGGTCCTTGATTGATTTGTCACTCCACAAGATTTCTATAGCGAAAATCTTGTATTTGATATTTCACATATTTGTTGTGTAATAGTCGTGTTGGTTTGGTCCACCGTGTTACGGACTCGGTATCTAGCTTTATACCAGAAAAAGTGTAAGCAACGTTGTGAAGGATTCTCCGCCAAGTGAAGGAGTTTGTTGACATAGTGCTTGAACTCTCGAGTAGGTGACTCGGGGAGTGGAGTAGGGCAAGGAAGGTGTCCTTGTAGCCGAACCACTATAAATCGGTTGTGTCATTTCTATCCCTTAACTTTATTTATTTGCTTGCATTATCATTAGATTTATACGTTCTCAACATCCATACGATTTCACATAATATCGGATCTAAAGTTTTTGAAATCAACTTAAAATCGGCAAAACTATTCAACCCCCCCTTCTAGTTTTCCACAATTGGCATCAAGAGCTAAGTTTATAAAAGTTTTAAAGTAAAATTGTATTTTAAAAACTTTTCGATCACTATGGGTTCGAAAATTATAAGGAAGGGCAATCTATGCAACGACCACCACTACTTGAAACTAATGGTTTTATATATTGGAAAATAGATTGAAACATATGTGAAATCTAAAGATATTGATCTTTGGTACATTATTCTTGAAGGCGACTTTGAGGCTACCTCAAAAGATGATAAAGGAAATTTAGTTAACATACCTCATTATAAACTAAATGATGAAATGAAGAAAAGCTTTCTAAAAATAGTGAAGCAAAATGGTTTTATATAATGCTTTACCGAAAAAGGAATTGAAAAGAATTTCTATGCTTAAAACCTCTAAAGAGATTTGGACTTCTTTAGTTGTAACTCATCAAGGCAACCAACAAGTTAAGAATAATAAAATTGATTTATTTGTTCAACAATATGAACAATTTTGAATATCGGATGAGAAACTATAGATCATTCCTTTGCTAACTTTAATACTATTATTACATCTTTACAAGCACTTGATGAATCTTTTTCTAGCCGTAACCATGTTAGGAGATATCTAAGGCACTTCCATCGAAATGGAGATCTAAGGTGACGGCGATCGAAGAGTCAAAAGATTTGACAATCCTCACCCTCGATGAACTCATAGGAAACCTAAAAGTCTATGAGCTTGTCCTTGCCAAAGACCCAAAGCCTCAAAGGTGAAAGAAACACAAATCTCTTGCCCTTAACGCCAAAAAGGCTTCGAGCGATGAAGAGAACTCCTCTTGAATAGTGACGACGAGGAGTACGCTATGGCGGTAAGGACTTTAAAAGTTCTTTAAAAGAAAGGAAGATCGTCAAACAACCATATGACGATAAGAAAGGCTTTCGGAAAAGCAAAGAGGACGAGAAGCCAAAGGATGACCGTACTTGCTTTAAATGTGGTGATCCTAACCACTTTATTAGTAAGTGTCCCAAACGGGATGATCAAAAGGCATTCGTGGCGGCACATGGGGAATGAGCGATGAGGAGGATGAAGAAATTTGTCTCATGGCAAATGACGAGGTATGTCACGAATACTATAGTAGTTCATCACTGATGACAACTCTTTGCATAATGAATATGACAAACTATGCAACATTAGCTTAAAACTAATTAACAAAAACAAGCTTTTAAAGAGTCAAAACCAACGTTTAGATAAAGAAGTCATAGAATTAAAAGCAAAACTAAAACGTTTAGAAAAGGGTAAAATAGCAAGTGGTGAATGTGAACTTTACGTTCAACTTCAAACACTAGTTGATCATCTAGATTCTAAAATTGCTAGAATGAGTACAAACACTTTAGATACGATATTAGATAATGTTAAAACCGGTAACAACCAAAAGGTTTAGGTATTCAACAACTTGATCCATAAACTAGTGAAAATAAAGAAACAAAATTTGTTAAAGCACTAGAAAAACTAGCCCTTTGTGGCGGATCCCACAATCCTTGATAAGGAACCGCTAGTGTACAACTGGGATCCGTGGATCTGCTGTAGCAAACAGTAGCAATAAATTAGCGTCTTCATCTAGAACTGATTTTGTGATCATTAATAGGAAGAAACCAACTCACATCACCACTAGACAACCACCTCCAAAATATAATCCTACTTTTGCAAGAAACAAAGCTCCATCTTTTTCAAAACCTAATTCATTTAGGAGACCTAATAACGTTTATCCAAGAAGTAACCATCAAATGGGATGGAACCCAAATATGCAAAACGGTTTTTCTTTTCAAAACTTTGCTCCATGGAATGCATATTCATCTTATCCATACATGTCTACATGAATGGAATGTTTAACACTAATGGACCCATGAACAAATGGGGACCAAACTTTGAGTTTATTATTGTTTTAGGTGTGCTTAAAGGTCGATCTAGACCCGATGAATGGGTTAAGGATAGCGGTGCACGAGGCACATGACCGCAATAGGGATCTATTGTCCACATATGAATCCGTAAATGGAGGTAATGTGGTGTTTGGAAATAGCAAAAGTAGAATCATCGGTAAAGGCACGATTTCTAACAAATCTCTAACCATTAACGATGTGTGTCACGTGAAAACCTAAACTTTAATCTCTTAAGTATAGGACAAATATGTGATAAAAGTGCAATGTACTTTTACCGAAATCGTAGTAAGATACTAAAAATGGCATAACCATAGGAAGAGGAATTAGGAAACATGGAGTCTATGTCATTAAAATTGGTAATGAACCTAAAGAAAAACTTTGTCTTACCTCTATGGATGATACTTCGACCTTATGGCATCGAAGATTGGGTCATGCCAATATGCGACTTCTTCAATCGCTATCATCCAAAGATCTAGTAAGAGATCTACCTAAGTTAAAATATGAACATCACTTTTGTGATGCGTGTAATGTAGGAAAACAAGCTCATTCTAGTGATAAAGCTAAAAACATGGTGTCAACAACTAGGTGCCTAGAATTACTACATATGGATTTATTTGGTCCATCCGCTATCCAAAGTTATGGAGGCAACTACTACACTTTGATCATAGTGGATGACTACTCTAGGTATACATGGACAAAATTTTTAAAGAACAAATCGGAAACCTTTAATTATTTTGAAATATTAAGCAAAAAGATCCAAAGACAACTAGGAAGTCCTATAGTGTCCATTAGGATGGATAATGGTAGGGAATTCAATAATGAAGTGCAATTTGGAGCCTTTTGTGACACTAATGGTATTACTCACAACTTCTCGGCTCCACGCACTCCACAATCGAATGGGGTAGTAGAAAGAAAGAATAGAACCCTACAAGAAATGAGTAGAACAATGCTTAATGAACAATCCATACCTCAAAAGTTTTGGTGTAATGTCGTTGATACTTCAACGTACATACTCAATCGAGTCTTAATAAGACCAATCTTAGGTAAAACTCCATATGAGTTACTCCGAGGCAAAAAGCCTACGTTAAATCACCTTAGAGTCTTTGGAAGCAAATGTTTTATTCTTAACACTAAAGATTACCTTACAAAATTTGATCCTAAATCAACCAAGGTATCTTTCTAGGTTATTCGCCAAATAGCAAAGCTTACGTCATATTAAACAAAGAAACAATGAAGGTAGAAGAGTCATTAAATATAAAATTTGATGAAAGTCCACCCAAACCCTCTCCACCTCTTGTCGATGACGAGATCATAGAAAGTGATGCTATAGTAATAAAGAAAAAGATAAATAAATAAGAAGAACCTTTAAATAATGAAATCATAAACATTAAAGAGTCCAAAGATCACCCGTAGATAAAGTCATAGGAAAGCTAAATGAGCGAACATTAAGGTCTCAAGTTCAAAATCAAAGTAGCTTGTTTTGTTTCGTTTCAACCATAGAACCTAGGAATACACAAGAAGCCATAAAAGATGAGAGTTGGGTAATGGCTATGCAAGAAGAACTAAATCAATTCGTGTCTAATGATGTTTGGACGCTTGTCCCTCCACCTAGTAATCAAACCATAATAGGAACCTAATGGGTTTATAGAAACAAATTAGATGCAAACGGAGTAGTGTCTAGGAACAAGGCTAGACTCGTTGCTCCAGGGTATAACCAACAAGAAGGAATAGACTTTGATGAGACCTATGCCCCCGTGGCTAGATTAGAGTCTATAAGAATACTTCTTGCGTATGCTTGTGCTAATGATCTAAAGCTTTATCAAATGGATGTCAAAAGCGCTTTTCTAAATGGTTTCATTAATGAAGAAGTATACGTAGCTCAACCTCCGGGCTTCATAGATTTTGAAAAACCCAAACATGTATATAAATTAAAGAAAGCCCTTTACGGTCTTAAACAAGCTCCAAAAGCTTGGTATGATAGACTCAAGTCATTTTAATTAAACACAACTATACCATGGGGTTAGTTGACAACACACTTTTTACTAAGAAAAGAGAGTCACACATAATCATAGTACAAATATATGTAGATGATATTATATTCGGATCCACTTGTCAAGACATGTGTGATGATTTCTCTAAAATCATGCATGACGAGTTCGAGATGAGTATGATGGGAGAACTTAGTTTCTTTCTTGGTCTACAAATTAAACAAGTAGAAGATGGTATCTTCTTTAATCAATCTAAATACATAAAGGAGATGTTAAAGAAATTCGGTCTAGAAGAGTCGAAACCAATTAGGACACCAATGTCATCCAACACCAAACTCACAAAAGATGAAGATGGCAAATCCATAGATAATACTAAATATCATGGCATGATAGGTAGTCTTCTCTACCTCACTGCAAGTAGGCGGATATCATGTTTAGTGTTTGCTTATGTGCTAGGTTTCAAGAAGACCCTAAAATATCACACCTAGAAGCCGTAAAAGGATATTTAGATACATTAAGGGTACAACACAATTAGGATTATCGTATCCTAAGGGCACGGGAGTAGAAACAATTGTATATGCGATTCGACCATGCGGTGATTACGTTGATAGAAAAAGTACAAGTGGGTATGTACTTTCATGGGATGTTGTTTAACATCTTGGTTTTCTAAGAAACAAACGGCATTAGCAATATCAACTACCGGCCGAGTATGTCTCCACGGAAAAGCATGCCAACAAGCACTATGGATGAAACAAGCGTTAGTCGACTCGACATTCATCTAAGCGACATAGCCATCCTATGTGACAACAAAGGTGCCATCGACTTAAGCAAGAATCTGGTATTGCATTCTCGCACAAAGCATATAGAGATTCGACATCACTTCTTAAGAGACAATATTCAAAAGGGGAACATCTCTATTGAGAAGATAGCATCCGAAGAAAACATAGCCGACGTCCTCACCAAACCGTTGAAGCGGGAACAATTCAACCTTCTTCGTCTTGGTCTTGGTCTAATGGAACAAACGTCGTAAATTACTTGACTCTACAAGGTATGTAAACACTAGCCTTCCTCTTTCTGAGTCTAGGATCTCTATTTCACGCACAACTCACAAACAATACGGGAATTTTCAAAACCCAAGATAAGTTTTCAACTTATAACTTTCTTAGTTTTTTTCAAACACATACACATTTTCAAAGAAAACTCTTTTCAAAATGTTCTCTAAAATAATGATACCTTCCAGTATCAATTTCACAAAAGCAATTTCTCACGTCTAGGACAAATCGCTTTTTCATTATTAATACAAAGTAAAAACCCGTTTTTATTGCATCTCATGTATTTTGAATGCTAAAGGGGACACATAACTAATATGTGTTTTCTGGTACATTCATTTAAGCGACAATGAATTAGGAGCATTGATAACACTCAATTACGTACTTGTGTACTAAATATGTGTTTTCGGGTTATCTCAATAGGATGCTTTTTCTACTCCTAGTTTATTTTTCTTAAGTATAGGACAAATATGTGATAAAAAGTGCAATGTACTTTTTACCGAAATCGGTAGTAAGATACTAAAAGCTGGCATAACCATAGGAAGAGGAATTAGGAAACATGGAGTCTATGTCATTAAAATTGGTAATGAACCTAAAGAAAAACTTTGTCTTACCTCTATGGATGATACTTCGACCTTATGGCATCGAAGATTGGGTCATGCCAATATGCGACTTCTTCAATCGCTATCATCCAAAGATCTAGTAAGAGATCTACCTAAGTTAAAATATGAACATCACTTTTGTGATGCTTGTAATGTAGGAAAACAAGCTCATTCTAGTGATAAAGCTAAAACATGGTGTCAACAACTAGGTGCCTAGAATTACTACATATGGATTTATTTGGTCCATCCGCTATCCAAAGTTATGGAGGCAACTACTACACTTTGATCATAGTGGATGACTACTCTAGGTATACATGGACAAAATTTTAAAGAACAAATCGAAAACCTTTAATTATTTTGAAATATTAAGCAAAAGATCCAAAGACAACTAGGAAGTCCTATAGTGTCCATTAGGACGGATCATGGTAGGAATTCGATAATGAAGTGCAATTTGGAGCCTTTGTGACACTAATGGTATTACTCACAACTTCTCGGCCCACGCACTCCACAATCGAATGGGGTAGTAGAAAGAAAGAATAGAACCCTACAAGAAATGAGTAGAACAATGCTTAATGAACAATCCATACCTCAAAAGTTTTGGTGTAATGCCGTTGATACTTCAACGTACATACTCAATCGAGTCTTAATAAGACCAATCTTAGGTAAAACTCCATATGAGTTACTCCGAGGCAAAAAGCCTACGTTAAATCACCTTAGAGTCTTTGGAAGCAAATGTTTTATTCTTAACACTAAAGATTACCTTACAAAATTTGATCCTAAATCAACCGAAGGTATCTTTCTAGGTTATTCGCCAAATAGCAAAGCTTACGTCATATTAAACAAAGAAACAATGAAGGTAGAAGAGTCATTAAATATAAAATTTGATGAAAGTCCACCCAAACCCTCTCCACCTCTTGTCGATGACGAGATCATAGAAAGTGATGCTATAGTAATAAAGAAAAGATAAATAAAGAAGAAGAACCTTTAAATAATGAAATCATAAACATTAAAGAGTCCAAAGATCACCCGTAGATAAAGTCATAGGAAAGCTAAACGAACGAACATTAAGGTCTCAAGTTCAAAATCAAAGTAGCTTGTTTTGTTTCGTTTCAACCATAGAACCTAGGAATACACAAAGCCATAAAAGATGAGAGTTGGGTAATGGCTATGCAAGAAGAACTAAATCAATTCGTGTCTAATGATGTTTGGACGCTTGTCCCTCCACCTAGTAATCAAACCATAATAGGAACCAAATGGGTTTATAGAAACAAATTAGATGCAAGCGGAGTAGTGTCTAGGAACAAGGCTAGACTCGTTGCTCAAGGTATAACCAACAAGAAGGAATAGACTTTGATGAGACCTATGCCCCCGTGGCTAGATTAGAGTCTATAAGAATACTTCTTGCGTATGCTTGTGCTAATGATCTAAAGCTTTATCAAATGGATGTCAAAAGCGCTTTTCTAAATGGTTTCATTAATGAAGAAGTATATGTAGCTCAACCTCCGGGCTTCATAGATTTTGAAAAACCCAAACATGTATATAAATTAAAGAAAGCCCTTTACGGTCTTAAATAAGCTCCAAAAGCTTGGTATGATAGACTCAAGTCATTTTAATTAAACACAACTATACCATGGGGTTAGTTGACAACACACTTTTACTAAGAAAAGAGAGTCACACATAATCATAGTACAAATATATGTAGATGATATTATATTCGGATCCACTTGTCAAGACATGTGTGATGATTTCTCTAAAATCATGCATGACGAGTTCGAGATGAGTATGATGGGAGAACTTAGTTTCTTTCTTGGTCTACAAATTAAACAAGTAGAAGATGGTATCTTCTTTAATCAATCTAAATACATAAAGGAGATGTTAAAGAAATTCGGTCTAGAAGAGTCGAAACCAATTAGGACACCAATGTCATCCAACACCAAACTCACAAAAGATGAAGACGGCGAATCCGTAGATAATACTAAATATCATGGCATGATAGGTAGTCTTCTCTACCTCACGGCAAGTAGGCCGGATATCATGTTTAGTGTTTGCTTATGTGCTAGGTTTCAAGAAGACCCTAAAATATCACACCTAGAAGCCGTAAAAAGGATATTTAGATACATTAAGGGTACAACACAATTAGGATTATCGTATCCTAAGGGCACGGGAGTAGAAACAATTGTATATGCAGATTCGACCATGCGGTGATTACGTTGATAGAAAAAGTACAAGTGGGTATGTACTTTCATGGGATGTTGTTTAACATCTTGGTTTTCTAAGAAACAAACGGCATTAGCAATATCAACAACCGAGCCGAGTATGTCTCCGCGGGAAAGCATGCCAACAAGCACTATGGATGAAACAAGCATTAGTCGACTCGACATTCATCTAAGCGACATAGCCATCCTATGTGACAACAAAGGTGCCATCGACTTAAGCAAGAATCTGGTATTGCATTCTCGCACAAAGCATATAGAGATTCGACATCACTTCTTAAGAGACAATATTCAAAAGGGGAACATCTCTATTGAGAAGATAGCATCCGAAGAAAACATAGCCGACGTCCTCACCAAACCGTTGAAGCGGGAACAATTCAACCTACTTCGTCTTGGTCTTGGTCTAATGGAACAAACGTCGTAACTTACTTGACTCTACAAGGTATGTAAACACTAGCCTTCCTCTTCGAGTCTAGGATCTCTATTTCACGCACAACTCACAAACAATACGGAATTTTCAAAACCCAAGATAAGTTTTCAACTTATAACTTTCTTAGTTATTTTTTACACATACACATTTTCAAAGAAAAACTCTTTTCAAAATGTTCTCTAAAATAATGATACCTTCCGTATCAATTTCACAAAAGCAATTTCTCACGTCTAGGACAAATCGCTTTTCATTATTAATACAAAGTAAAACCCGTTTTATTGCATCTCATGTATTTTGAATGCTAAAGGGACACATAACTAATATGTGTTTTCGGTACATTCATTTAAGCGACAATGAATTAGGAGCATTGATAACACTCAATTAAGTACTTGTGTACTAAATATGTGTTTTCGGGTTATCTCAATAGGATGCTTTATACTTCTAGTTTTATTCTATTTCTCGAGATAATCGTAGTTTATTTTTGTTTCCAAAAGGAAAATTTTGTGCGAATCACTTCCCACCTAGAGGATCGAGATAACCGCATTGGCTTTATTTTACTTTAGATGAAAATTCACATTTGTTCTATTTTTGTATGCTCTTTAATGCTTGTGTTCTCATGATCACATGCCTTAAATTCATATCTAATCATTAGATTTAATCCACATTTTAGGTCAAGCATTCATTACAATGATTTGTTTTTCTATATATAGAACTCCCAAAATGCTTGCATAATCCATCTCATCCTCACAATACACCATGTCATCCAAAATCCCTTTAGATGAATCACCTAGTACAAACAATCATCTTCATGATACCCAAACCTTTGTACTACCACCATCCAAAATACCACAATCAAACTCTAGGATATCCGCGGATTAGTATCCGATCTTGTTGCTTAGCAAAACCAACCTCAAATGGTTCATCCTCAACAAACAACTCACCACAAGATGCTTCCTTTATAGCACCTCCCTCATCACCAACAAGTACACCAACTTCATCACCACCTAACGTCACTCTTTTGGAACTCCTTAAGACTCCAACAAGATCTAACCAACCTAAAGAAAAAGAATTAGTCTTTTCAACACCCCCCACATCTCCAAATACTATTTTTCAAGATCTTGAAACATCACCACCATTAGATCCGATAACATTACAAGAACATCTAGGTTCTTTTCCACCACCATTCACAAACATTCCGGATGTTGATCCATATTTTCCTATTTTTCCACCACATCTTTCGCATAACTCAAATCAAAACAACTCGGAAAACTTCCGCACTCATTACCCACATCATTTACATTGTGAACATTGCCAATCCACTAGGAAATCGCAATAGAAGTTAGGGAAGAAATGCGTTTCATACTCAACCTCATCCTTGATCGCATCAATACCATCACTCATCAAAACCTCCATCCATAACCTTATGCAAG
The DNA here is from genome assembly GCA_022545495.1 of Chrysanthemum lavandulifolium. Lineage (NCBI taxonomy): Eukaryota > Viridiplantae > Streptophyta > Magnoliopsida > Asterales > Asteraceae > Chrysanthemum > Chrysanthemum lavandulifolium. The sequence continues at coordinate 80,070,002 of CM040246.1, forward strand.
CATGGAAGGAATCACTAGTACTATTTTCTATTTTTAGTATTTTCTCTTTTGAAGTCATTTTCAAGAACAAGTCTTGTTCTTATTTTTACATGCTTGTAAGTGGCATAAATACCACTACAATTTGTTGTTTTATTACTAGAGCTTTTTTACATACCTTGGCTCCCAATCTTTTTCTCGGCAATCACAAGATTATTTAAGCATGTTACTAACCTTTCTTTTGTAGGATTTTTAATTTTCTTCTCTTGGCGCCCAAACAAGGGGAGCTACCGTCAAGGGGAGTTAGCGTTTATTTCTTCCAAGGGTTAACTTTTGTTTTGACAAAAGGGGAGAAGAAGTAAACTTAGGGGCTTTCAAAACTTACATCTATTCTTAAGTTTTACTCATCATAACATTATGTTTTGTCATCAACAAAAGGGAGATTGTTAATACTAATAAACCGTAAAAACGTTTATTAATATTTTGCGATCTCTTTGTTTTTGTTGATAACAAATATAATGTTGTCTTAAGTATAATTATAAGGATACATGTTATTTTTGTAAAGCATTTACATATAGCCATTTAAATACAAAATGTAGTAATTAAGCATTTGTTGTAATAGTTTATTAGGATGGGTAAAACCATAACCCATGGATCTTAACCCATACCCAGAAGACTAGATACAATGTATACTTAGATACATTGAATCTAAAGAAAACCCATGGACCAACCCATAACCCATGACCCATAACCAAAACCCATGGGCAAGAGGAGCGTTCCACGGATCCCTAGGTTTACACTAGACGGATCCCAGTGGAAGGGATCCGTGGGATCCGGGAATAGTGAAGAATTTTGCCTATAAATAGAGAGCCATTTCTTCATTCTAACTCACCCCTCTTCTTACCAAATCTCTCATACACTCTCATTCTCTTCTAACATATAGATCACTTGATCTAGAGATCCGTGGGATCCGGGGGAATAGTGAAGAATTTTGCCTATAAATAGAGAGCCATTTCATTCTAACTCTTCTTACTAAATCTCTCATATCTCATTCTCTTCTAACATATAGATCACTATCTAGAGTTGTTCTTCTTTTCTTTCTATTTGTGATCCTCATATAGGTCCTTCTCTAAGGCGAGATCACGAGCATTCTACAAGTCATCCAAGCAAGGGGTCCTTGATTGATTTGTCACTAGCAAGATTTTTGTAGCGAAGATCTTGTATTTGATATTTCACATATTTGTTGTGTAATAGTCGTGTTGGTTTGGTCCACCGTGTTACGGACTCGGTATCTAGCTTTGTACGAGAAAAGTGTAAGCAACGTTGTGAAGGCTTCTCCTCCAAGTGAAGGAGTTTGTTGACATAGTGCTTGAACTCTCGAGTAGGTGACTCGGGGGTGGAGTAGGGCAAGGAAGATGTCCTTGTAGCCGAACCACTATAAATCGGTTGTGTCATTTCTATCCTTAACTTTATTTATTTGCTTGCATTATCATTAGATCTATACGTTCTCAACATCCATACGATTTCACATAATATCGGATCTAAAGTTTTTAATCAACTTAAAATCGGCAAAACTATTCAACCCCCCCTTCTAGTTTTCCACATAAACTATCGGTCTATTATAGGAATGAGGAGGATAAAGAGAAAGGAGTAGATTATGTTATGGCCAAGATTTTCGGTTTCTTTAAGGATTGCTTAAACTTAGGACCGAAATATAGAACCGATTGGGGAGAGGACGACCTCCTAGAAAGGTGCATCATAGGGCACTTTTACAACATGGAATCCCCCAATAGAGACCGTCATGAGGAAGAAGGTGACATAATGAAGTCACGTAGGGCACGACTTGAGTCTAGCTACAAGACTCATAAATAAAGAAAAGCGCTTAGTGGAGGCAACCCATGCTTAATTGTTTGCTTGTTTGTGTCATATATCTTTTATTGATTGTTTATTCTCATGTTTAAGTTTGTAAAAATGTTTTATTTTGTCTTTAACCTCGTCTTAATTACATATAAAGGTATTTTACATAAGGGATAAGTGTAGGGAGGATTACACACGTTTTCAAAAGAAACGTAAACATGAGAATTTCAATTAATTAAAAGATATACATGTGTGTTTGTTCGAGTCAAATGCTTGTATCGAGTCATAATGGATGTTTTGCAGGAAATTTTCCGATTCTAAAGATGTAAATTTTCTAGAATTTTTCCAAAAATCGCAGACCGGTTTTGTCGGGATAACTGACGTCGTCGAGAAAGAGCAAAAACAATTGATTACTTTCTCGTTTTACGAGATGCTTATAAATTTTTGAATTTTCCGAAATGCAGAAACATCCATTCCACAAGCATTATATCCTAGTTTAGTAGAGTCCTATATATATTATTACCATGATTTTCGCGAAGGTTTCGTTTGTTTTCTTCAGTGTGCGGGTTTAATTTAACAAGAAGAAGATACATAAGATGAGAAGGAGCTTTTCACGCAAACATTCTTCTTGAAGAAAGATGTAACCACCACTTTACGGATCCTACCGAAAGCTAATAAGGAGTACTAGTTTCTTTCGTTTTTATTACCTTCCATTATCATAACTTTGATACTTTCGGGAACATTGGGGACAATGTTCGGTTTAAGTGTGGGAGGGAAATAAAGCGGGAACTTTGAAACTAAGCTTATCCTTGATTATTTGCTTTGTCAATTGCATTTGTGTAATAAACCATGAGAAAATGTCGGTTAGGGTAATTTTGGCACCAAATTTAAAAATTTTCATGACATATAGGAGTGGGCCATTAGTCTTAACAAAAGCGACTCATGGATATGAAGTTATATGACTAGCACAAAAAAACCCTTTACCACTTAAATTCCACCCAAAATGTGAGGATCACGCTTAGATTAGTAGGAATTAAAGCATTCATCTTTAATGCTTAGTGTGTGAACCGGTAGTATAATATATTCTAGAACTTGTTTTGTGATGCATCCCGAGATTGCTAGTAAGACTACACTTGTGTAGTTAGGAATAACTAAATGATAAGAGGCATTAGGATAACCCTTGTTTGATACCTATAATATAATTACTTCTTCCACATCGGTTGAGTAATTCCCCCCACACCTTTGCGTTGTACTCATCTTTAGTACACGATACCCTAGTTAACCCCTCGAGCCTATCCTTTTCGCGGTTCTCGTGATGTTTCGGTTTTGAATATCAATGAAGAGCATTGTTTACACCCCACCCCCAAATGTACACCCAAATCGCCTTAGCCTACCTTGTATGCACTCACTTTTAGTGCATTATTGTTATCACCCTAAACCCTTAGTTTAATTATCTAGTTGCTTGCATAAGTTTCTAAGTCGAGTCATATCCTTTGTGCACAGTTTTGGGACGATTAGGACTCATGGGAAAAGTTAAAGTTTATGAAATGACGGGATGGGAAAGTTAAATTCAAATTCCCTTTATTTGCGTAATAATGTACTCCAAGTGTTTTGATCTTTTCAATTCGGGTCAAATTAGTGTTAGAGTAATAAAAACTCAAGTGTAGGGATGTGCCTATAAATCCCTATCATTTTGATGTTATCGTAGAGGATGGTAGAGTAAAAGTGTATGAAAAAAAAATCAAAAAAATAGAAAAAGAGAAAAAAAAAATAGAGTGTTGAAAAAAAAAAAAAAAAAAAACATACGGGCTACCATCCTACATCTATCTTTAAATTTATGTTTGTTTCAGTTATCTAGAGTCTAGAGTGTCGAGTCTTGGCTTAGCAACGCCATTCTTCGCATGCTTGTAACATAAAGATTTTTGACTTGCCACCACTAAATAGCCTATCCCACCAAACCCTTTGTTTCCCTACCGTAAGCCTAACAATACAACGCAAAAGACCTCTTGGATAGTCTTTCCTAGGTGCTTACGCCAAAGCGATGGAGGTTTGATCTAGTCTCAAGCCTATGGTAATCTATGTATTAGGACCGGTTAATGAGTGTTTATCTTCCATTTCCAACTTGTTATATTTCATATACACCCGAGATATGTGAGTATCCAAACACCCCATGTGAGGTGCTAGTATGTAATTTCCGTGCTTGTTATGACTTTTGCGGGGCTTATATGTGTTGTGGAATGTTCTAAACTAATACTTCATGACCCCTAACTTATAAATTAATTGGCTAAAAGCACATTTGCTTGAGGACAAGCAAATACCAAGTGTAGGGATATTTGATAAGGTTTTAAAATGTACCTTTTTTAGGGGTCGTTTAAGCCCTTATTTGATCACTTTTGTATCCGTTATTACTTAATATCGTTCCTTTTCACTTTTTAGGTATCTTGAAGGCAAAATGCTGGAATGACACTTATTCGGACGAAAAGGCGCAAATATGCGAAGAAAATGGCCAAAGTCAAGAATCGAGACACTCAGTGCTAAAACTAAAGGGACGGTGTCATGTGTTATCTGTGGCCGTCGGACCACTTTATGACTCTCGATAGCCAAATTGCTTATTTTCAAGTGACGGCTCGTTTTAAAAGAGTAGGTCGTCGCAACTCGCACGACCTAGATTTGATCCAGACGATGTCGAGATCGAAGGGGACGGCGTCACAAGCATAAGGTGACGCCGTCGCAAGACTAACGTGGCCAAGGCGAAACCCTAATAACGGCGACCGGCGTCGTCACAAATCAAAGGGTGGCGCCGTCGCATATGTAATCTTATATATAGAATCCGAATTTTATAGTTTTCGGTGTGTAGTCTTTTGGGTAAAACCTAAACCGAACCAAGGATGTCTTGTACTGATATTTTAGGGTTCTAAACCTATCTTACATCAAGATAAATGTTTTACTTCATTAATTCAATTATGTCTTCAATTACTTGTGTGTATGCTTGCATGTTTCCCATATCCGGCTAATTTACTTGTGTGTTTGCTTAGGGAATATGAAACTTAATTATTGAATATTGATTGGTTGTCTCTTATCTTAATTGTTAATGATCTAGTATTGCGATAGGTCATTCGTTGTGTAGTTAATGCTTGATTAATCTTTGTTGAACCTTAGCTTATAATACCTAGAGTCATTGTAGGCTAAACCATCCGAAGAGTACCTTAGAGTTGAGTTTTTAAATCCTAGAGATTTTGTAGGCGATAACCTTTGGTAGTTTCAAAGAGTTAGGGATAAACGCATACTCTACGACCTTAGACACACAACGCGATTAAGAATAAGGATGTGACCATTCAACCATCAATAGGAGATAATTAAGGAGTAATAAAACCTAAGTAAACACATCTTTAAATCATCATACGAGCACACAATAATTAGACATAGACTACATACACCTTAGCTTAGATAATTAGATAGTAGAAGTAATCGGTAGAAATACCAACCCCAAATCAAACCCGAGATTAAGTAATTTCAATTTTAAAAAACATAAAAGATAAAAATAATCTTCTTCAACCCCAACCTTAGCGTAGTAACTTCTCACTAGCATTCCTATTCCCTAGAGCGATATCAATTCCGTGGCTTACCTAATACTACACTACAACGATTAGGTTCACTTTGCCTAGGGTGTTGAAAACTTGCTCGACAAAAAGGAAATTCCTTTGACCCCGAGCAGCGGTAGGCGTTATCGATTCCCAAGGTTTTAATTCGATGAGGTTGAGTGTTATTATTGTCATGAATTAGGTCATACCACACGTAATTGCAATAAACTCTTAGCTAAGAAAAAGGGTTCCTCTGCACGTACTTTTGCCACTTCTGATAAAATGGTTACCATTTCTGATAAAATGGTTACCATTTTTGCTGAGGAATATGCTAGTCTTAAAGGTTCTGTGGTGAACTCTTCTACTGCTGCTACTGCTATTGTTGGGACAGAATCTGTAAAGGTATATGATGACCTAGAGGATTGTATCTGGTGACCAAGAAAAGCATTGCTCGTAAGTAATTTGTTATTTTTGGTTGATGATTCAGTTTTTTGGAGTTCTTTTTTGGTTAGTTTAGACCTGCCACAAGTTGCTTTGTTTCTTAAGTTTTTTGGTTAGTTGAGACCCGGTTGCTTCGTATTTTGGTTAGTTAAGACTAGTTTTCTCCGGGTTGCTTCATCTTTTGATTAGATCCCATGTGAGATCTATTGAGACCTTTCTTTAGGTTGCTTCGCAATTCATTTTGAAGATCCCAAGTGAGATCAATTAGATTTTTGTTTGTTGAAGATATGGATTATTGCTTCGAGGAAGACTTTTACTTATCGTTTTTGGGTTTGATATTATGTAACAAGCTGAGCATAGTATGCTCTAGCTTGAGAGGGGATGTTAGAATTAGTAAATAAGGGCCCAGTCCATTAGTTAACCTAGCTTAGCCTTCAAGCTAAGCAAGGATTATTTATACTTCCGTAGTTTTTAGTCTTTTATTATCAATTTCAATAAAATCATTAGTTAAATATCATTGTTCTTTACATGTTTTAGGTGATGTTCCTAGAAAAACAAATAAATGTATTGCTCTTTCAAGTATGTCTTTAGTTATAAGCTTCTACTTAGATTGGAGATAGGGCAAGCATTAATGTTAGGACCATACAAGTACTCGGGTTTATGTCGTAGAATGTCCATGTTACTAATAGGCAGAGGCGGAGCAAGAAAATTTGGCTCTAATGGGCACTCTTTAACAACTTTTATAAACTACACTAAAAATTGGTTCTTAGAGATCCAGATGTTTTAGAAAAATTAAACTACAATTTTTTTGGCTAGGGGTCACGTGACCTTTGTGACCCTTCGTTGTCTTTGCCCCTGCTAATAGGACACTATCTTTAGGTCTAACCTTAAGTATAGGTTTTAGGCATCAAAATCATTTTTCTTTTATATGTAATCACTTTGAATTACCTTTTGTACACATTGAGCCAATTTCACATTGTCGAGGGATACACCAGCTACTTACGATAAATAGTAAGATAGTCAAACAGTTTGATGTATTGTTGCTATTTTCTTTTGGATTGTTATGTACTACTTTTATGACTATAATTTTTGCAGGGAGATGCTAAGCTATAGCAAATTATAGTGATAATGGCCACTTCGATTCTTTGGTCAAGGTTGATACATGCTACTACTTAAGCAACTGCAACACGTAAGATTGGCAAGACTTTCATGATAGTTGTTTCGCGTAAAAATTGGAAAAGCATCAAATTTTCATGTTGACTACTTCAACAAAACTGGAAAAGGTACCTTGAACATGACCCAATAACTTATTCGTCTCAAGAAGCAAATATAATTTTACAACATAAAAAAGGGACTAATTGCTACAAAGATTCAAATAGCTGCAATTCCGTAAGTCTTTATGATATAGTTGGTTTATACTATGGACTATGAATGGCTTCACAAAAGTAGCAATTGGTAGGTTATATTATTTTTGTGGATTTCGTTATGTTATTTAAATGCCTTTTGATCTAGACATGGGTTAAATTATGTGTTGTCTATGGTTGTAATGCGCCATTTATTTAGTCTTGTTCCTTGGTTCTTTATTTAGTTTAGGGGATATGTGAAGATCGTTTAGGGCACTAGGGGTAACAATAACAATGATAATAAGATGCAAGATGGATTAAAGAAAACATCATTGTTATTATTAAGGTTCTTTGTCATCATCTCTAACAACTACATACAAACCAAAAGCCCCAATCCTACTTAATCAATGTAGGACGGTTACCTAATCAAACAAGAATCAGAAAGATCCTTGGGGCTAACCAAAGCACTAAGACTAGGCGTTTATAATCACACGCCTAGGTTACACACACACGCTTTGGTGTTTACATCTTTGACACCCTAAATAATAAAGCCCTATATCTTTTTATATAATAGAGAATACTAGGGTTACAAAGAGATAAGTGTGAATAATACATAAATCTTCCTATGTTACACACACACGCTTTGGTTTTTACATCTTTGACACCGTAAATAATAAATCCCTGTATCTCTTTATATAATAGAGAATACTAGGGTTATAAAGAGATAAGTGTGAATAATACATAAATCTTCCTAACAAAGTAAATTGATCTTTTGTATATTATTTTCTTTGAAGTTTCCCTCTTTGTCATAAACAGTCCCTCATGTTTCACATATTTTGTCTTATCAACTCAAATAATAAACCCAACAATCTTCCCCTAGTTGATAATGACAAAACCAATAAGCACGAACGAACTTCCCCTGAAGTTAATATGTCATGAAACATGTGACTTCCCTTACACCATGCTATGATCTTCAAGTTGCAAACCGTCTTTGTCGCCTTTCTTCTCCTTTTTGTCATAATCCACTAGGAGAACCGCAAATATAAGCAACTTTGATTTTGACCACCACGAACCAAAATCTTACGACTAATCCATCCTTCTAATGCCTCAAGATACCCGCCATGAAGATCACCAAAAATCTTGCTAAAAATGAAATTAAGGCAAAATAAATTCAAACCAGCAGTACAAATACCAACAAGCAGTAGTAAAAACCTTTTGAATACAACAGCTTTTATCCAGACCCTAAGAATCACTAACTCTCGACCAAAGACAACAATAAGTGTGCAAAGAAGCAATATTAACCAAGAACCAACAACAACATATTCTTTACCTACCAATTAATAACCCACAATACTAGATCACCAATCAGATAAATCAAATTAGTGTTTCAAAGAAAGCCCTAAGAATAAATCGATCACACACATCCAAATAAGATTTCTTTGATAAATAATGACTTCCATAACGACTTAAGACAAAGAAGATCAATTAAAAATCGAAACGCTAATAAAGAAACCCTAAAAATTCAAAATTTTATACCTCCCTCTGTAGCAGTGTTTGACACCAAATATCTCATGATTCAGACCTCAGATGGAAGATCTCCTAGGTAAAAAGTTAGCTTGATATATAGAGACCCTCCAAAAAATTGCAGCCCGATCCAACGGTTAACGAAAGATTTATCACTGTTTGAAAACCGACCAGGAAGGTGCGGTGTTTCAGTTGATTTTACCTTTTATTCGAAAAACCTTGTAGATCCCTATATCACGATCTCCCCATGCTCTGATACCAATTGTGAAGATCGTTTAGAGCACTAGGGATAATAATAACAATGATAATAAGATGCTTGTGATTAAAGAAAACATCATTGTTATTATTTAGGTTCTTCGTCGTCATCTCTAATAACTACAATACAAACCAAAAGCCCCAATCCTACTTGATCAATGTAGGACGGTTACCTAATCTAACAAGAATCATAAAGATCCTTGGGGCTAACCAAAACACTAACCTTAGGCATTTATAATCACATGCCTAGGTTACACACACACGCTTTGGTGTTTGCATTTTTGACACCCTAAATAATAAATCCATGTATCTCTTTATATAATAGAGAATACTAGGGTTACAAAGAGATAAGTGTGAATAATACAGAAATCTTCCTAACAAAGTAAATTGATCTTATGTATATTCTTTTCTTTGAAGTTTCCCTCTTTGTCATAAACAATCCCTCATGTTTCACATATTTTGTCTTATCAACTCAAATAATAAACCCAACAATCTTCCCCTAGTTGATAATGACAAAACCAATAAGCACGAACGAACTTCCCCTGAAGTTAATATGTTATGAAACATATTAACTTGAGACCTCACACATTTTAGAGTGATAGCCACAAGCCTTTTCTTTGAATTTTTGGTTATCAATAAAAATCTCAACCTATTTGACTCAACATATAGTTTGAGTGTTTTAGTATTATATTTGTTGTTGCAAACAAAGTTGTTACTAATATGGGTTATGCAAAATCTTTTATTTTGTCTAATAAGTTTAAGTTTGACTTTTGAATGTTAACATGAGTTATTTATACAACTATAAATTGACAAGAAATATATTATGCATTAATACATGTGAAATTTTTATTTATCACTACTGTGTAACAAGATATGAAGAGATAATGATTGGTCTATAGGAATTTCACACCATGTTATTTATTGGTATTATTTATTGATATATTTCGTAAATAATGAGACATTTTTTATGCACAAAAACAGGTTGTATCGTAACGTTGGAGATGAAGGTACCACCAAAGGCTCTCCTTACTGAGCTTGAGGTCGTCAATGCGATTTTCAAGGTAATCAAGTTTCTCTTTTCTTTGACTTCCACCAACAAGCTCACCAACCTAACAGAAAAAATAGCCACAATTGCATAATTAAAACCAATGATGACTCTAGTTACTAACTTTGAGTTGGGAAAACAATTGAGCACAAGCTGCACCACTACAACATTGGTCCTAAATTTATTGATGATCACTTTCTTAGTGCAACTAAGGGCGCCGATTGAGGTAAAAAAGTACACGGGAATCCACAAATTTGCTACTTCACTTGATGAATTATAAAGAAATATGGCCTATATGCACTTTGTATTTTTCTAGATGAAATGGATACTTGGATTTATCGGCCTAAATGGCTTTCTTCATTCTAATATATAGCATATCTCGAGCAATGTTTCTAAGAGAGCATCTCAAAAGCTTCAAGGTTTTAAATTTTAAAGAAATTTCACCCATGTTTTAAGACATATGATGTATGTTGGCCAATTTCCTATAATCAGAATAATATAGTACTATTTGTTTTAGAAGTGATTACTTGATATAGAATGATAAGTTGTGATAATCAGATAATTAGTTGTATGATTGGGTGACAACCTCTGATTGTTTATATGGAAAATGACCCCTCAATAATTAGATAATAAGCATTTTGGTCCTGGACTTTCCCCCGGTTGGAATACTATTGATACTTGGTAACACTTGATGAGGGTGGTGACTTCTCGGTTAAATGTCTTAGAAATTTGGTTGATTTAAAGACTATTAGTGCAAATATTATGATATTTAATCTATATCGTCTCGTTTGTTTTGATTTATGACAAACATGTAACTTGTAATACATAACGTAAAACGTACAAAACTCGTAATCACATTTTGTCTCAACATACATTCAACACCTCTCGACGTCTTGAGTCCTCATAAGCTACAACACAGATTCGTACATATTTGTTATGTGGCATTATGATCAAACCCCTTTGCAAATTATCTAGAATGTTTAAAATACGTTTAGAGTCATTAAGTATTTTAAAGGTTGACCATTACATTTCAAACCTCATTTTACACTTTGCATACACAAGTATCTTTATACAAATGCATCACTTTTATTTTTCTGATGAGGTTTACGTGCAAATATACACTTTTATTTGTACAAGTAAACTAATCTTATTCTCACATACATGATAAAGTTTACTTATACTTGACAAAATACATTTTATTAGAAAAGCACTTAAATAAACATTTTCTTAAACTAGTTACATTTATACATTAACTAGCTAAGTTACATTATACATTCTACTTGTTAACTTTCTTAATATATTTTAATCAAAATGAAAAATGTATTATTACATCACTACATGGATCATGCTAGTCTAGGATAATCTGAGAAAAGATCATAGTAGGATATTGGAAAGATTTTAGAAAGATTTGAACAAGATTTTGTATATTCTGTGTCAGAGGTCCACATACCCATATTTTATAAAGGGCGGAACCTTTTTTTTTGTACCTTGGGATCTGCGGGCTGCTGAGCTTGTTGGATATAAATAGCAGCCCATTGTTCACTCATTTCTTCATAACTTGAAACATATTTTCTCCACCCTCTTTCATACATTTAGATCAATCATTAAAAATGTAGTAACATACATTAAACACCCTTATCATCATGATCATCATGATTCTAACTTTAATTATGTTGCTTCTTCATCCACCACAAGCATAAATGTATGAAGACCTAATCACAAAAAGCTTAGGGAACTTATGATCTTCATCAATTGAATGCTTCCTATCAATGGAAGTTCACTTAGAATTAGTCATTCTTATCCATCAAACATTTGTGTCATGGATCATCACTGTAAACATTACTGTATCATCACAACATTTTCAGCAAACTATATTAGATGATTTATGTGTTTGGGCCTCAAAACATAGTGGTTATTGGTTCAATGTGTTTTAGTTGTGAAACACCAATTGGGTCGGTTTGTTATGTTAGGACTTAAAACATAACGGGTTTGGTTGTACCCAAAGAAGGACTCGGTATTTTGCTTAGTACCGAAAAATTTGTAGGTGACATTAGGTTGGTTCTACCTCGAGTTAGAACTCGGTATTTAGCTTAGTACCGGAAATAATGCAAGCGAAGTTTGTAAGGCTTTCTACGCCGAGAAGGGAGCTTTTTGACTTAGTGAAGTAACTCTCAAGTTGGGTACTCGGAGAGTGGAGTAGGGCGGAGAGTAGCTCTGTGACCGAACAAATATAAATCATTGTGTCTGGTTTGCACTTTCTTTTATTTGTCGCTCTCTCTTTATGTTGGGTTTATGTTTGTGATGTGGCTTGATGTTTATGTTTGTGTTGCGACAACTTGCTTTATGCTTTATATTCGTTATAGACTACATTTACACTTTTTATATTTAGACAAGCTTGATCGGCTATTTGATATAAAAGATTTTAAGTTTTTAAACGGTAATGTATTCAACCCTCCTCTACATTTTCACAATTGGTATCAGAGCCTCATGGCTCTTATTTTCAAAACAAATGATTTTTACAATGGAGTACGATCCATGTATCAAATTACCAATGAAGCAGAATATAATATGAAAAGTGTTTCGCTAATTATACTTTGAAGTTTTGTTGTTAAATATAAATTCGAACACAAGATTGAAGGTTTCTTTGAAAATAAATGAAAATGTTTCTTAAAAGAATTTGTAAGTTTCGTATTATGTGCTTAGAGCAAAATTACGAAGAAATATGGCTTTGAAAGGAGCGTTTGGGATAACTATAAATTTGTTTGAAAAATCATCTCCGTAAATGTTTAGATAAGTCACATAAGTAGAAATGATGTTAAAATATGTTTATTATATGTTCACTATCAACTCTATTAAGTCCTACACATTTTCTCTATGCGAAGATATATTTGTTCAGCATTCTGTGACATTTTGTCACAGAGGATCACAGATCACACGGACCTATTTGAAGGGGTCCTTGGTTTGCACATCCAAAAATTTTGCCAACTTAAAAAATTCACAACTAATTAACCGTAAATCCGTAGAAGTCGGATCACCTATCATTTTAGAGGTAATTGAGTCTACTTTCATGTAAAAATACTTGCATGGCCATAGCTTAATTTTAAATGAGTAAAATAAACCAAATGCTATAGTACGTCAAAAATATTAAGTTTCGTTTTGACATATAAACTCAAACTTTTGAGTCGGGTAATTTAAGTTGGTATCCTTTGAAAATTAATATACTTTTTTTGTGAAAATAAATTATTTGGTTGTATTTATAAACACAAATGAAAACTAATCAAGGTTGTTATACATCGTCATATTTAACGCAAAGTGACGAAAAGTATTTTTCTTTTTGCTATGCTAAATGACTACTTGTTTTGGTTTATATTGTTTGCATATATGTTGCTTGCTTATTGCAAATTGTTGTTTGCACGTGTTTATTCGTGTAACATAAGTGTCAATCTTGCCATGTTATTTATTTGGTTTGCTTGTTTTTCATTTTCATGTTTATGCACAATAGGACTTTTTTCTAGATTTTGTACACTAAATTGAGAAATTGTTCTTGCATTGCTTATAGACTTAGATAACTTTCTTTGCATATGTTGTATTAAAATCTTGCATAAGTCACTTAGGAATGAGAACTACGTAAGCTAGTCATGTAGTTTGAAAAATGTTGTTTTGTACAATCTCCCGCCTAAAAATTCAAGTGTTAAAATGTGTCACTACTTTCGATGATAGTCTAAACATATAATACTTTTGAAGAAGGTGTTTGGTACATTAACTAACAAATGATGTTTGAACTATTATGTGCTTTGTGGGATGATAACTTTGCTACTAATCTATTATTTGAACTAAACGCTCATCTTGCAGGTAGATAACATCTTTATGTTATCAATTTTTATTTTTCATTTTGTTGAAATTTCTATAATTTGCCTTCAATTATCTATGAATATGTGTAATAAAGCCTGATTCTCTCTCACAAACAATTATCACACACCTTCTAGATAAAATTACGGGTTTGAACGGGTTAAAATGGGTTAAATTTGTCCTCTGTGTTAAAAATCACACTCAGACGACCATGGATAGGACGACACCAAAAATTTGGGTTCGTCCTCTATAATTTTTGGGTCCGGCTAATAATACATACACGGACTGGACGGAACCAAAAATTTGAGTCCGCCCCTTATAAATTTTTGGTTCGCTTGTCACTTAAGCAAATCACCTTTTTTCGTCTACAAACCCGCACTTTAGATCATCCATGTTTTGATCCTAGTATCTTTTCACTTACATTTGAATACATCAGGATCATATAACTCTATTTGCAACAATAGGATAAGAATCTCTAATCATAATTTAAAATTTCATAAAAATGTCTTAAGGTACCTTTCTGTATATAGGAAAGACCTCTAAAAAGGGTACATTCGATTAGTGGTCCTTGAGTAAAGGTTTGCGACATCATTAATCTTATTTACGGCATTCTTCCATCCTTTACTCAACCTTCACCATTAGCTTTACTTTCTTTGTGACTTGACAACTTCCTAACATATCCAGACCCATTATTTGCAAAGATAACATAGAATATCAAAATCACAAGTCTAACTTACGACTGTAGATATTGTCTTGTAACTACATATGTTGCCTCACTTGGTTAAACATGGAAATAATGTGTCATCCTCCATAACGATAAGGATGTACATCGAGTCATAACTCACACTTAGGTTGAAGATGAATTTTCAAGTCTTGTTATCCTTGAGTCTGATCCAATCTCAACAAAGTAGGATTGACAACTTAACTATTTTGACCAAAATATTCATGTAAATTTGACTTACGATTGTAGTCATTAAAAGTTATATTCGAAAAATCAAAACCCAGTATTTTAACAACATATGTTAAAACACTTATCCCACTGACATCAAGCTGTGGCACTTATTTCACTTTGACACCTATTGTGGCACTCATCCCACTTTGACACCTACGTGGCACTTATCCTAACACTCTCCCAATCAATAGGAATAAGAAAATGTCAATTTATCTTCATCCTTGAACATTTATCACTTATTCACCCACATTATAAATTAAGTTCACTTGTTCTTCACTTTCACCATCATCCCGTCACATTCACCTCTGTGATATATCTCAACCCATAAGCTTCACAAACATGACCAAAACTTCAATCACTTCACCCACTAGTCGTACCAACCAATGGACCACAATAATTAGTATCCGTCTTTGTTGCTTTGTCAATAAGGATTTCAATATCTATACGTAATGAATAAATAATTAACCTAAGTGTTAATACAAATAAGCCGTAAAAGCGTTTATTTATATTTTACAATCTTCTAATGTTTTGTCGATAACAAAAGTAAAATCATATTAACGAAACAAATAAAATCGTAAATGATTTGAACTAATAGTTTTCTAACACACGTTTTCATAAAACACTATAACAAGATTAAGTGACTTTATATTTTAGATACACATGTACAACAACTAGTGTTTACATATTGTCTTAACAAGTTTAAGTAACTCTATGAATTAGATACATATGTACAACAACTAGTGTTTACATATTGGGTTAATACATACTTATATTAAGTACACTAAAATGGGTAAAAACAAGTATATACTAAAATAGGTAAAAGCAAGTATATACTAAATAGATAAAAACTAGCAAATGGTTTTGATCCATAACCCATGGTTTTATATATACCACTTACACAAGTTCAATGTATCCTTAAGGTACATTGTATCTAGATAAAACCATGGATCAACCCATAACCCATGACCCATGACCCATAACCAAAATACCCATGGGCAAAGAGGCGGACCACGGATCCCTAGCTTTGTCTGGCGGATCCCAAGTGGAAGGGATGCGTGGGATCGGGAAGCAGTGAAATTTCCTCTATAAATAGAGAGCCATTTCTTCCTTTCTACTCATCCCTTTACACATACTTTCCCAGTATTCTAACCCTCTAACCTCGGATCCAAGAGATCTATGTAGCTTTTCTCTTTTGTTTTGTGTGGTCTTGTAGATTCCCTTAAAGGAAGATCACCACATCGTGAAGGCGTGCAAGCTCAAGTCCATGAGTTGCCATGCCGTCATCATCAAGACAACGAGGTTCTCTTGTTGATAGTTCTTCCTTTCTCCATAGATGTTGGGTTGAAGGCATTAGTGAAGAATCCGAAAGTGTCAAGATAAAGCATTAGTGAAAGATGTTAATCATCCGCGTCAAAGCATTAGTGAAGAATGCTTAAGGTGTCAAGGCGAAGGCATTAGTGAAGGATGCCAGCGTTGTGTCAAAGGCATTAATGAAGGATGCGAAGAATCAAATCAAGTAGCATTTGGGAAGAATGCTTGGGTCGTATAATCGATGAGGTGCATCATTATACATATAAGTTTTATTTATTCACAAGGATGGTGATATCCTTGATGGTGTTGTAACAAGGTAGATCTCCTTGATAATAGGTGTTGTGTCGTGAAGGGTAGTAGTTCCTCCATAGTAATGGAACTAGGTGCTTAGCCTAGTACCTAATAAAGGGTAGGCGGCGTTGTGATAGGATTAGTTCTCCTAAGGTGTGAAAGAACTCGGTGGTTAGCCTAGCACCGTATAAAGGGTAAGCGGCGTTGTGATAGGATTAGTTCTCTAAGGTGTGAAAAGAACTCGGTGGTTAGCCTAGCACCGTATAAAGGGTAAGCGACGTTGTGTTAGGTGTGGTTCGCCTTGGTGTGAAAAGAACTTCGGTATTTAGCTTTGTCTGGGAAAAAGGTTAAGCGACGTTGTGAAGGCTTCTCCGCCATAAGGAGTTGGTGTAGTGCTTACGAACTCTCGAGTTATAACAACCCGTAAAATTTCAAGCAAATTTTAACAATAAACTATAGTAATTATGTTACTAAGATTCACTCCTGGATTTTTCTGAGCCTATTTGAATCGAGAACGATACATTTCCTCATAAAACATAAAAACCAACACTTGACGCGTACTAGCACACCCGACGATTTAATTTATTTTGATATTTTATGAGAAGCACGTCATGTGAACACTCGTTTTTATGGTAAAATTATTCGAGCGCAATGGCATAAGATTCGAAATTTTTATCGCCATTACTCGTCGAATGTGTCCCGAACCGTATATTCATAAAGTTTACGAAATTGCTAATTAGTCCCTCCTCCTTTTTATTTTGAAATTGCAAAATAGTCCCTAGGTTTGGACTATATAAAGAATGTGATAACTCTTATTAGGGTTTCATTTTATTTTACACCTACCTAGCTCCCTCCTCCTCTATACCACACCGACACCACCGACTCCGTGCCGCCACGTTACCACCAACCATCTCCATCACACACACCGTTGTTGCCATCTTGTGCCACCACCGCCACTCCTCTCGTCCTATCTCTCTTTTCTCGTGATTTGGTATGTCGACACTTAAACCTTTGTTATTTATTTCTACAAAAAAGATTAACAAAGCGATTTATATTGTTTTCGTGGATCAAAACTTGATATCAAAACATTTTGATAACATTTGTGTGGTAAAAGTGATATAAAAGGTGTTTGTTTGAACCGTTCATGTACTGGCGGTCGACCCAAACCCATTTATGGTTTTGAATTTGGTCTCGAATTCTCGCTAATATTAATGTTTTCATGGAATTCATGTAGTGCGTGTGTGGCGTTTTCCTTACGGTCATGATCTTGAGTCGAGAAACCAAAATGTTGTCAAAGGACAAATCAATAATGTAAACATTTTTTTAAGAATGAATAAAGTTTATTTATGAAAAACAATTGTTCTATGCTTATGTTGTGATACCAATTTAGTAGCACCCAACACTTGTATGCTTCCGTGAGTCATTTTTGGGGTGTTCTGATTGACATCGAGCCTTGGTTATAGAGAACTAGGCATTTTCAAACCTAAACTATAACCACTTTTACAAAACTTAATCCTATGACCAACACATGCACCTTTGCTAATTGAATGCCTCACTTATGACTCGTTGAAGTCATCTTTGATAATATATGTGTTTTATTACTGAGAACTTAGTCTCACTATTAGCTAGGATTGCCTTACTTATACGTATGTTTACGTATCACAGCGCTACGCCTTCTCCCCCACATAAATTAAATAATTGTTCAACCGTTCATAATAAACTTTAAAAGCATTAGGACATGTTACTAGTATAACTAAGCTAAGCATTGCAAGATTCATTGAACCTCGGGTGAATATGGCACGATCACCTATATTCAACCGGGGACGGTGGGACATAACGATCACCTATGTCCGACTCGGAGATGAATGTTGCAATCGAAAGTAGTTATAATAGTGGTATGTCGATTCGCTCTGACCGGCTTCTTAAAAGAAAAATTTTCATGTGTGTTCGTCATAAGAGTTATAAAGTTTACTTCTACACATCACTGCGGCGTCACAATATTTTCTCACTCTGACACTTATCTCTAAGTGGAACACCTTTCTCATTACTACGTCTCTAAAGCGACTATTTTATACCACTACCTTACGCCTCGCGTCTACATCTTACTAGCAATGTGCATGGAGATTTGCATGGCGAGATGATGCACACTACCACTAGCGCAAGGACATCACGGTGATCCATGTTGAAATAGACCACTACGCCACCACTTGGCCGCCGTGCCCTCGTTATGTATGAGATTTCTTGACGGATAATACATAACCCGCAAAACATTGCATAATGGTTTTGGTGTTACGTGTTTGCCTTAGCTTTATGCCTCGTGTGTTCGTTGCTTTGTTACGTGTTGTCCCCTTTTGTTGAGTGCGCTTTTGGTGTGCCTTGGCTTTTGGCTTATTACATTGCGCTTTGCTTTTGGCTTATTACGTTTTGCTTGTGCGTGATCCTTTTTCTGTATGCCTGTTTGCTTGTTGGCTTGATTTCTTTTACTTCGCTTTTGCCATCTTGTTTTTGTCGTATGCTATCTCTATCCTTCGCACTAGCACATGCACTTCTTGGAGGTCTCGTTGAGCAGTCTCTATACACGGGTTTACCACAGTGCGGTAGGATCATCTCATTTTACCTCCCCATACCCCCCACCTTGGCGGGATTGGGTTTGTTGTTGTTGTTGTTGTGATTATAAGTACCATTTAGACTTGCTTAGCACATTACACGCGACTAACTAAAATTTTATTTACCGCGACATTACTCTATATTCGGATTATATATTTGGGTCGCTACAATACCATGTCTTCTGTTTCCCGTCCCATCGACTTATCGTCTTCATTACGGAATCATTAAACCTCTATTCTTGAATCATCGCAACCCATGAATCCATCATCCCATCCAATTATCATTCTCTTAGATGTCGAGATCAAGTCATCTAGTCATCCATTCGATAACAGATGCCACCTCTACCCCAAAACTTCGTACTCAATCGATGAACGATTTTTTTCCCTAGCCGTTCTAGGAACAACACACCTTGACATCTACAAAGGGAACCCCTCGCTAAACATAAATAATGAGCGAGCGACTAAAGATATAAAAACATACCAAGAGTCGACTTGCAACTCAAATCACTTTTAAGGGAAGCAGTTCTAACTTTTCACTCATTCCTTTGAAATACCAAGCTATCATCCTACCTTCCCTCTTATGAAATAATAAACTTTGTCGTTGTCTAACGCAAACTACTTTCAACTATTCTACCGACTATTTCATGGTCATTTTACAAAAAGCCTTACTATTGTGCCATTAAACCAAAAATTTACAACCTTACTCATACTTCATAAACAATGACCTTATTAATGCTTTGCAAACTATTTTCTATAGAGTAACAAACCGATTAATTACCTTACTACTATTTTTGAAACAACAAACAATTACGATATCGGTTTGTAAACTATATTACAAATTTTCACACGCAAGTTATATTACGGTCTTATAAACTATTTTACCCTTTTAGTGACTGTTTTAGCCCTTTGTCTAATTTAAAACCATAAAACTTGGTACTCTTACCTCACAAACTATTTTGCTTTTACCGTACTAAGTATTTTACTACCACCCTATTTCTTGAACTACGAAATCTTCTACTATTTGACAAACAATAAATTGTTTTCCTTATGAGCTATTTTACAAATCATTTCACGAGTTATTTTAAAATTTGAATCGTTGTCTTACCAAAATACCACAAAGTTAACTGCGATTTCACTACTTCTCTATAAATAATAAATAAATCGTTTTCTATTACCTTGTAAGCTGTCTTAACAATCACCTTGTCAAGTGTTGCTTTAATACCAAACCGCAAACTACGATTTATCTTAATAGAAATATTCTCTTCTTAATCAATAAAGTAGTTTTACAAACACTTTAATGAACTTTCTTGCAATTTCCTTACAAACTATTTACTCCTCTTAAAAAAAAAAAAAAAAAAAAAAAAAAAAAAAAACACTTGGAAGGGTAGCTGTATTTTCTTTAAATTCTCGGAGTAAAATAAGCACTTTGTTTTGAAAACAATAAATACACATTATAATGGGAAATGCTTGGAAGCAAAATTGATTCATCATTTACAAAAGCTAAGGTATTTAAAATTATTTGAAATTTCAAAGCGACTTTTGAATTAAGCAAAAAAAAAAAAAAAAAAAAAAAAAAAAAAAAAACCTTGGAACCGACTCCATGTGGTGGTCTAAAACTTTATTTGACAAGTTTTCATTCCCAAAAGCGAAATTCAACAACTTTCTTTACATACATCAAGATCTCTTTAAAATTTTAAAGACTACTATATTTTTTTACATGTACCGTTCAAATTCGAGAAGCATAACATTAACAACTAAACTCTACCCATAAGCGTGTAAAACTTATGAAAACATACATACCAACCTCATCTTCTTCTATAACGTTTTCACCTTGAAAACTTTCCTTTAAATAAAAATTGTGCCGAACAATAAAATGCGTAATGGCATTTTCTAAAAGATTTATTCTAACGGTCAAAAATTTTACGGTTAAACCTTTTCAAAACTTCTTATGCTAAGGAATATCAAACATCGACCTTTGCGAAATTGTTTTACTTGCATCGGCGTGAGGAAACTAGTTTTATTGAATTAGATTCTTTCAAGGAATTTTTTTTTGCATTTTTATCAACGATGAAACTTGTGGTAGCATTTTTAGAAAACATTTATTTTTACGAGTTAGAAATTTCGGTCAAACTTTATCGAACCTTCCTCGCTCGAAATATCAAAGCGTCAACTTTTACAAAAAAAAAAAAAAAAAAAAAAAAAAAACCTTTTCGAGGTCACAAAACTTCTTACCTAACTACCTAACACAAGCAAAGAGATTGAATTTCTTGAGATCTTGACATTATTTTTAAATAAGCATATTCGAACAAATTTGACCACGCCACGTTTTCAAACAAGTTTAGTAAGTTTTAAACCCTTACTTTATCACATAAGCGACTAACACAAATTTAACCTCGAGGACGAGGTTCCCATAAGGGGTAGGTACTATAACAACCCGTAAAATTTCAAGCAAATTTTAACAATAAACTATAGTAATTATGTTACTAAGATTCACTCCTGGATTTTTCTGAGCCTATTTGAATCGAGAACGATACATTTCCTCATAAAACATAAAACCAACACTTGACGCGTACTAGCTTTTGCAGGCGATTTAATTTATTTTGATATTTTATGAAAGCACGTCATGTGAACACTCGTTTTATGGTAAAATTATTCGAGCGCAATGGCATAAGATTCGAAATTTTTATCGCCCGCTTACTCGTCCGAATGTGTCCCGAACCGTATATTCATAAAAGTTTACCGAAATTGCTAATTAGTCCCTCCTCCTTTTTATTTTTGAAATTGCAAAATAGTCCCTAGGTTTGGACTATATAAAGAATGTGATAACTCTTATTAGGGTTTCATTTTATTTTACACCTACCCTAGCTCCCTCCTCCTCTATACCACGGTAGACACCACCAGCTCCGGCCGCCACGTTACCACCAACCATCTCCATCCTTGCACTGCATTGTTGCCATCTTGTGCCACCACCGCCACTCCTCTCGTCCTATCTCTCTTTTCTCGTGATTTGGTATGTCGACACTTAAACCTTTGTTATTTATTTCTACAAAAAAAGATTAACAAAGCGATTTATATTGTTTTCGTGGATCAAAACTTGATATCAAAACATTTTGATAACATTTGTGTGGTAAAAGTGATATAAAAGGTGTTTGTTTGAACCGTTCATGTCTGGGCGGTCGACCCAAACCCATTTATGGTTTTGAATTTGGTCTCGAATTCTCTGCTAATATTAATGTTTTCATGGAATTCATGTGAGTGCGTGTGTGCGTTTTCCTTCGGTCATGATCTTGAGTCGAGAAACCAAAATGTTGTCAAAGGACAAATCAATAATGTAAACATTTTTTAAGAATGAATAAAAGTTTATTTATGAAAAACCAATTGTTCTATGCTTATGTTGTGATACCAATTTAGTAGCACCCAACACTTGTATGCTTCGGTGAGTCATTTTGGGGGTGTTACACGTAGGTGACTCGGGGGTGGAGTAGGGCAAGGAAGGTATCCTTGTAGCGAACCACTATAAATACTTGTGTCGTGGTGATGTGCCTCTTACTCTTTATCTTTCATTACGTTTATATATCTATCTATCAACGTCCACATAAACAACCAAATAGATTGACATAAGTCGATCTAAATATTTAAAAGGAAGTTTTAATTTAGTAAAACTATTCAACCCCCCCTTCTAGTTTTCCACAATTGGTACCAGGGATTCGTAACCAAGTTTCTTAAAGTATATTGTACTTTAAAGACTTGATACGATCCGTGTATGTTTGAAAACTACAAAGAAGATTTTTTTTTTATTAAATCATTTTGTTGGACATTGATAGATGATTCTAACAATATTCCGTTCTCGAGTAATTTTCATGCTAGAATTTTCCAAAATCGTCATTCAAAGATGAAGTCAACATTTAAGGAAGGATTCTTAAAGTAATCACAACTTAAGTACATCAAGTACAAAGGATTACTTTAAAAGCTCATGAAGTATCTTTGGTTTTATACCAAATCAAAAAGCATAAAGGTATGTTCTACTTTTCATTAGATAGGATACTTGAGTTCTACTTATTTTCACAAGAACTACTTTGATTATTATAACACTAAGGCGTTAGAAGTCTCTTCGTCACTCTTCCACCTTTCTCGTCATCGGGAATAATATTTTTTAACGTCATCACATCCTCGATATGAGATTCATCAAAAGCCGTCATCCAAAAACAATCGTCATCTAAAACCTCCGAACTATTTTTTGTAAGCTATTCCATAAGCATACTACAAAATAATGTCAAACAACCTCTTTTATGTTCATAGTAGCGGATCCTCTAGTTGTACTAGCGGATCCCAAATACAAAGGATCCGGGGAGGCGTGGAGCAGAACTCACCCATCGCTTTCAAAATCACCACCGATCTTTTTCCTCTATTCTCATAACACAAAAACGACCAAGCCACGCATCCATCCTCATTGGCTTTGATAACCTCAAAGTATTTCTTCCTAGAACACCATTGTAAGTAATTACATTAGCTTGTTCTAATTTTCATCATGTTCATTCTAGGGTTTATGGTCCCCTAAATTATAATCAAATTAATTTAATTAGGGTTTTTCAAATTAATCATGAAAAGGGGCTTTTTAACTAAATCACATTGTGTTCACAACATTGTTAATACAAATCATAAACCATAAACCCATTTCCAACTAATTTTACCTAATTGGAAAATTTGTATTTCTAGGACCAACCATGCCCAAAGCTACTCAACAAGATCATCATGACACCGTCCACTATCTTACTCACTACTATTGTAAAAGGGTCGACCAAAACTAGCAGTAAAATTTTCAAAAGCCTCACAAAACGACTTATTCACGAAGGTCGTGTAGTCAAGAATGTTTCCTTGAAGATACCGACACTCGTCAAGTTTTCTCGACAATCAACTTTGATTGTCTTCTTGACGATGATGAACAAATTTATACGGTTTTCATTTTGAGTTTACAAACGCTTTAGGATCATTAGAAACACCGATAATAGCATCTCAATCGCCTTTATCATCAACACACAAACTTCACTCTTCCTCTCAACACTTTTGCTCAAATTCTTCGCATTCCTTGTGAAGGAATTTGTATGTACTCTCAAGATTGGGCAATTAACGCTCAAAACCTTGCACTTGATCCTAAGCCTCTTTACAACACTCCTCTCGACAATCCCGAAACCATCCGCGATACTATCTTTAAAATTAGGACCGATCAATCTCGTTATGATCGTAACAAAGCTAATTCACCATAATCCCTTTAAAATGGAACTTTTTGAAATGCATCCCATGTTTAGAAAATGGGAAGAAATCCTTAGAGAAAACATCATTAGCCTAGTTGGAAACAAAGATCATCCAAACGCATGCCTTGTGCAAATGATCTATTGTCTTATCCACCAAAGGCCATTTAATCTTACCTATTACATGGTAAGGAGAATGGTCAGGTATTCAAAGCTTCAACATGGTACTCCCATATGGTATGCTCTAACACGACTTTGTAAATGCGTTAGTGCATTGCAACCATCCTATCAACGATGACCATTACCTTTCGATCACGTCATGGTACCCTTACCAAACAACCATCTAAGCGGTTCATGGTCAATGGAGAAACCCAAAGCCTCTCGGACTCCTCGGTAGGAGAAGAAGAAGAAGAAGAAGATAAGGAAGACATTGACCCGTATCCAACATTAAATTGGACATTCTTGAATACCACGAACAACTTCCAACCATTCCAAAGCGAGACCGCGAATACAAACAAATAAGAGGCATGATTCAAAACCTCGCTTACAATCTCACTAAGACGTCAAAAAGAAAGAGGAAGAATTGACGAAAGAGACAATAGGAATGTGTTTATTTTTATTTATCTTATGTTTGAATGATTTCTTTTTAGCATTGTTGGTTTATGGAATTTTAGATATTGTTTCTGGTGCTATATGATGGCTTGCTTGTTTCTAATTGCTTATTTCATAGTGTACAAAATTTGCACATCATTTTTTTTGGTTCTGTGTTGATTCTGATCTGCAGATGCCGGATCCCTAGGATTAGCCTAGCCGGATCCTTCCCTTGAAGGAACCGTGGGATCCGTGACATCAGATCAACAATGCAACATTCAAGACATCAAAAGCGATTTCTAGATAACATCACATTAGCTTGGCATATGATTTTAGAACCCAACTAAGTCCACGTCAAGGATGAGAAAGGCTTAGACTCACTAAAGGCTTACTTACGATCTTAGTCGATTCTATCATCTCATCTAAAACTCACCATACTTCCGCTCAACTACTCACAAAATAATTCTCATCTCTCAAAACACTTAGGAAAGCAAGCTAAACAATTTTAGAAATTGCCTCTAGTCTTCTATATCTCAAGGTAAGACAAAATTAGTTTTCAATTCTTGAAATTTTTGAGAATTTTTCTTAATATCACCTCAAGCTAAAACACGATCACTAGGATCATTTATTATGACTTGTCACCCTCATAACTCTTAGTGTTATCCTTGGACATTCATTGGTAGTCTTCTTGTCCCTTCCTTCTTCCATAAAAGCAATCATGTGCACAAACACTTATTACTCATGATCATTCAAGTACCTCTCTTCCTAAAACACTTGGGAGAGTGAAACACCCAAAACAAGATAGGCTTTAGCTTCTAGAAACCCCATTTCAAATCATCATAAGCTGAGGCGGATCCCTAGGAATAGCCTAGACGGATCCTCCAAGGAGGAACCGTGGGATCCGGGTGACGATATATGTTTAACATTGCTAACCAAAACACTCCATCTCATCTTAAATGAGTTCCTAGATCAAGAAAACTCGAATTTCAGCCTTGTGCATGTCTATCATCACACTTCCAAGAACATTAGTGGATTAAATCTTAAATGCAATTACAAAGTTCTTTTCTATAACGCATTGTCAAGAATTCTTTAAACATATAGTTAGACTACCCAAAGCCAAATTTTCTTGATCAAAACCATGATTAAGTACAATTACTTGTTGGGATTAAGGATTTAAGATATCCAACGACTTAAGACTTCAAAATTGAGTCTATCCATGATTAAACCAATCTTACAACACATAAAATTTATCGACAACGGATCCTGGTCTTCTACCGAGCGGATCCCTAGGGAAAGGGATTCGTGGGATCCAGAAATCTGAGAGCATAAACCAGCTCCATGTTTGAATTCAAGTAACCTTTTGGGTCTCCAACCACCTTTAGCATTCATTGATTATCCTCATAGAACTTATCAAAACCCAAAAGCATGCCTAACCTTTCAAATGGCCAAGAATTTAATTTCCTAATTCATACCATCCTTTATAAACCAAACAACCTTAGAGTTAAGGTACCACTCTCAAATCACATCTCATAATCAACAACTAAAGAGTTTTTACTAGCATCATCACTATGACTAAAGCTCCTAGTGCTAACTCATCCACTCAAGAACCACCCAAGAAACTTGCTAGAATCATGCATAAAGTTTCCTCAACCAAATCACCTTCTGTAAATCCACCAAAACTAGGATCTCTCACACTAAGAAAACCAATCAAACTTGTTCACAAGAAGAGTGCTTCCGCTAGGACTTCATCACTTAATTATACTAAACCCTCCACAACTCAACCTACCTCACTAGTACCTAGAGCCACCAAATAATCATTTGAAGATCTTCAACCCACTTTACTTGAACCTCCACTTCAAGACCATGAATATGAGTGCGACCATTGCAAACATGTTGAAAGAATGAAACATGAATTAGATGTATTAATACATGACCTTCAAGCTCAAACTAAGAATGCTTAGGAAACCTTTCTCATCCTTGATCTTCAATAAGCGTTTAGTCAAATCTTAAGTTTGGGTTGACTTATTAGCATTAATAACATCTATTTGGCTAGTTCATTCTTTTAGTTTTTAGAGATTTGGTTGTGTATCTCTTTGTTTTATTGAATGAATACTTTTATGCCATGACTATTATGTGTTGTGCTTGTTATATTGTACTTTTATCTCATTCCCCAAGTTGCACTCCTTGACATTTCTTCATTGTTGAAGAAACCGGAACGAATAGCCGGATCCTTCACGATAACTAGACGGATCCTCCTTGAAGGGAACCGTGGGATCCGTGGTGCAGACACAAATTTCTACTAACTTGAGTCTCTTTTGCAGAAATTATGTACTATACTCTTGTTTTTCTAACCTTTACTTTGTATATTTTCAAAATAACACATGAAGATTTTGACACCATAAAAGCTAGGGGAGCTTTGTGTCAAAAATATTGCAAAATCATTTGCAACTTAATCCATTTTGGATTACACTTCATGTTACCCCATTGCAACTTTGCAATATTCGAGAACACGTTTTCGTCACTTAGACGAACCATTTGCAAACTTAATTGCAAACACAAGTAGCTTATTTTACATTATGTCCTTGACGCCTTTTTCAAAGGGATGGACTCGTCAAGGGGAGTTAAGACAGTACCATTCCCGTCACTTGCTCTCGTTACATCTTTTATAATTTTTCTTATAAAATTGTGTTAGTTTCTTCAAACACTTTTGTTTCGACAAAAGGGGAGAAGAAAGTAAAAACTTCTAAATTCAAACATTTACAATTTTAGCTTTTCCTTAAAATAATTTTATGTTTTGTCATCAACAAAAGGGGAGATTGTTAATACAAATAAGCCGTAAAAGCGTTTATTTATATTTTACGATCTTCAATGTTTTGTCGATAACAAAAGTAAAATCATATTAAAAACAAATAAAATACGCAAATGGTTTGAACTAATAGTTTTCTAACACACTTACGTTTTCACATAAAACACTATAACAAGATTAAGTGACTTTATATTTTAGATACACATGTACAACAACTAGTGTTTACATCTTGGCTTAACAAGTTTAAGTAACTCTATGAGTTAGATACATATGTACAACAACTAGTGTTTACATATTGGGTTAATACATACTTATATTAAGTACACTAAAATGGGTAAAAACAAGTATATACTAAAATAGGTAAAAGAAAGTATATACTAAATAGATAAAAACTAGCAAATGGTTTTGACCCATAACCCATGGTTTTATATATACCACTTACACAAGTTCAATGTATCCTTAAGGTACATTGTATCTAGATTGAAAACCATGGATCAATCCATAACCCATGACCCATGACCCATAACCAAAAATACCCATGGGCAAGAGGAGGCGGACCACGGATCCCTAGCTTTGTGCTAGCGGATCCCAGTGGAAGGATCCGTGGGATCCGGGAAGCGATGAAAATTTCCTCTATAAATAGAGAGCCATTTCTTCCTTTCTACTCATCCCTTTACACACATACTTTCCCCAAGTATTCTAACCCTCTAACCTCAGATCCAAGAGATCTATGTAGCTTTTCTCTTTTGTTTTTGTGTGGTCTTGTAGATTCCCCTTAAAGGAAAGATCACCACATCTTGAAGACGTGCAAGCTCAAGTCCATGAGTTGCCATGTTTCGTCATCATCAAGACAACGGAGGTTCTCTTGTTGATAGTTCTTCCTTTCTCCATAGATGTTGGGTTGAAGGCATTAGTGAAGAATGCGAAAGTGTCAAGATAAAGCATTAGTGAAAGATGCTAATCATCCGCGTCAAAGCATTAGTGAAGAATGCTTAAGGTGTCAAGACGAAGGCATTAGTGAAGGATGCCAAGCGTTGTGTCAAAGGCATTAGTGAAGGATGCCGAAGAATCAAGTCAAGTAGCATTTGGGAAGAATGCTTAGGTCATATAATCGATGAGGTGCATCGTTATACATATAAATGTTTATTTATTCACAAGGATGGTGATATCCTTGATGGTGTTGTAACAAGGAGTAGATCTCCTTGATAATAGGTGTTGTGTCGTGAAGGGTAGTAGTTCCTCCATAGTAATGGAACTAGGTGCTTAGCCTAGTACCTAATAAAGGTTAGGCGGCGTTGTGATAGGATTAGTTCTCTAAGGTGTGAAAGAACTCGGTGGTTAGCCTAGCACCGTATAAAGGGTAGGCGACGTTGTGATAGGATTAGTTCTCCTAAGGTGTGAAAGAACTCGGTGGTTAGCCTAGCACCGTATAAAGGGTAGGCGACGTTGTGTTAGGTGTGGTTCGCCTTGGTGTGAAAGAACTCGGTATTTAGCTTTTCTGGGAAAAAGGTTAGCGGCGTTGTGAAGGCTTCTCCGCCATAAGGAGTTGGTGTAGTGCTTACGAACTCTCGAGTAGGTGACTCGGGGGTGGAGTAGGGCAAGGAAGGTGTCCTTGTGGCGAACCACTATAAATACTTGTGTCGTGGTGATGTGCCTCTTACTCTTTATCTTTCATTACACGTTTATATATCTATCTATCAACGTCCAACATAAACAACCAAATAGATTGACATAAGTCGATCTAAATATTTAAAAGGAAGTTTTAATTTAGTAAAACTATTCAACCCCCCCTTCTAGTTTTCCACACTAAGTACTCCTATAGTACAACAAACCTCTGCATCACCACATCCCTATTTAGACACACTAAAAGACCTACCACCTAGATAAACCAATCCACCATCTTTACCATCATTTGAGTCCATTGAGTGTATTGCTCAAAAAGCCTCTAGTCCAACACTCGTGGCGGATCAAATGCACATTGAAGAAACTCAACCATACTTTCCCACCTATGAGGACTTAGATGATTCATTATGGCTAGAACATCCACAACCAAACGAGCATGATGCTCCTTGTCATTTTGAACTTCGGTCAATAAAATGTCATATCCATTAAACAAGAAATTAACACTTTAACAACATATGTCAAAATGTAATCTCAAAGCTTCGCGAAACATGCACCCCAAGTGACAATACCCTTGAGGAGTATACATAAGAAACTCGAGTGGATTTAGGATATGACTATCCAAATCAACCAACATTTCTCTGGATCCTTTCGATCTTACCTAACTTAAATTTTTTTTGTTGATCCCAATAACACTAGATCTTCTTCCTTAGCTTGTACAAAGTACTAGTTATACTATATAAATCTAACAAAACTAATGATAGAAACTTTTCTTGAATGAATTAAAGATGATGCGGAATCTAATCTTTAATCTTTAGAAGAATTTTTTAATGAAACACTAAACACAATGAACACAATTCAACAAACAAGCCTCAATATTATTATTGATAATAATACGAATACTCTAACAATATTAGGGTTATAAAACCTTGAAGCTAATCGACTGTGTATACTAAGATATCAAGATGTCTAACTTTATGCCCTAAGACCTCCTTTTATTACACTAAGAAGTCCTAATCGGCTTACAATACTTTCCTAAGTATATCAAATATTTTCTATACTTATCTATTACAAAACTTGTATTAAAAGTTATCTCATACATAAGCAGTACTAAAAACATCTAACAGTCTAACTTAAGCCTAACAATCTTAACTTTTACTCCAGCAGCAGTAACTTCATCAACAATAGTAACTTTGTACTAGCAGTAGTAAATTTGCTCTGGCAGTCTTAACCATTACACAGTTGTAAACACTTAGAATATTTTCCTTGAAGTTCCTTAGCAACAATATCTTTGTCTGAGCAGTAGTATCTTTAACCTGAGCAGCAGTAACATAAACATGAACAACAGTACACAAACAACATTAAGGAGTCTTTGAATCCCAACAATCCTCCCATAAACTTGATATTCTTCTTCAAAATCATCAAATTTCTTCATTCAAAGCTTAATCATCACCAGGAGGATGCTTCCAAACACTTCTTCACTTCTTAAGTTGTTGTATGAGGTCAATCACATATGAAGCATCCACCGGTCTTATAATTCGTCTTCAAGTCCTAGTCCTTTTTGGTTGGTGGCTTACGTGTGCTTAGACGTTTCCCTTCTCGAACTAAAGCCAATCAAGGCCTCGGCATGGGCGATAGCCGAAGCAAGGTCTTCAACTCCACGTCTTTCAAACTCCGTCTTAGCCCATTCTTGTAAACCATCAAGAAAATTGAAGAGAGAGTCTTGGTCGGAAAGATCCGGAATCTCCAAGGTAAGTGTACTGAATTCCTTGACATAATATCGAATCGTTCTGGAATGCTTAAGTTTACGAAGCCGACTCTTTGCTTCATTCTTAGCATTCTCCGGATAAAAATGCTTCAAGTTCCACAACATAATCGGCCCAAGTATTGATAGTACACATACCTCGCTCGATATCTACATATCGACGTCTCCATCATAATGTCGCAGTATCCTTCAAGTATCGGGTCGCCATCTTGATTTTGGAATCATCATCCGTAATGTTGACACGTTCCAAGTATTTTTCCATCTCCTACAAGAAATCATTAACCGCCCTAGCTTCTCGCTTCCCCACAAACGATGATGGCTTTGGAACATCTATCTTCGGAACATGGTAAATAGTGTTGCCACCTCCACTAGCCACATCGGCTTGCAAGTATTCGATGGTCTTATGAATGTTGAAGATTTCTTCTCCAAACTTCAAGATCTCGCCCATGAACATCTTCTTTAGATCATGGATCTCACGCTTAAAATCTCCATTAAGAGTATTGAGGACGACCCTAAAGTCATCCCTCATGCTCGTAAAATCAATATTTAGACCTTACAAGCCCTCAACTTGGCTCTTCAAGTCTGTCACGGATGTCTTTCAACACCCGTCAATCTCTTATCCAAACTCGACACAACGTCCTTAGACGTACCTCTTTTCTTGGGGTCTTGATGCTTATTGTCTCAACCTTGCCTTTCATCAATGATCGCACTTTCACTAGCACCAATCTTCTCGGTTTCGCTTGTCATATCTATACAAGCTTTTTCGTGCGACACTCAATCTCGACTAAGCTCACTCTTGCTCGAATACTCAACAATGTATACAGCTAAATAAAACTTCAAAGAGAGGAACACGTGGAATATGAAAACGATTTGTATTACTTAGGGGGGTGGCAGTCATGCCTAACAAAATTTCTCATACTTAATCACCCACCAATAATATCCTTCCATCTCATCTCATACCTAACCAAAGATTTTTAGTGGCAACCATGCCTAACCCATACCTTATCTAATTATTTTTTTATTTTTTTATAATTATATTAAACAATTTAATAAAAACAAAATATTTTATTAATACTTAAAAGAAAATTACATCCTAAAAATCTCATTAATAAAAAAAGCGAACTAAAACACATATCTAAAATCGTAAGTCCATCCATATTTCGCAGCGAGCTTACGTTTTGTCAAGAGTGAACGCTAGTATATTTGGATCGGTTATGTTATCGTGCGGTTCCTATAGAATTTCATCGCCCTAAACATATGCTTTTCTTCAAGGATACGGATTTTGTCGCCAAGAACTTTTCGCCATTTCATCCTTTGCAACTTTTTCTCCACCGCCCCGCAATAGTTGTGTTTTCTTTGATGTGTAGGTGTCGAGCTCGCAACTACACTATGCATTGTCAACGACTCGCGGCGTCCAAGATTTTTTTCCCGGTTTATTCAGGTGTCTTCTTCTTTGCACTTCTTGGACTTCTTGAACTTATTCATCATTTTCTAACATACAAAATTTTAACAAATAAAAATTCTAACAAACAAAATTTTAACAAATATAAGTGTAACAAATAAAAGTGTAACAAATAAAATTATAACAAATAAAAATTAAAACAAGTTAAACTTATAACAAATAAAATTATACCCATCGGAGTTGGTGGTTGCGTTTCAGGAACCACTTCATCTTCATCATCATCCAAGTCATATAGCGGTAGCTCTCGTTCGACACTTGGTTCACGCCGCGAAGGACCGTCACGGTAGTCGACGAACGGGTCAAAGTCACTTGTAGGGGACATCGTGTATTGATTTGGATTCATTGGTGGTGGTTGGTAAAAATATTGAAATGAAAAATGCGGTGGAGAAGTCATTTGAGGATAATATTGAGGGGACTCATTTGAAGAATGTAGGGAGCGGGTTGTGATTGAATTTGTGGACGAATGGAACGAGAACCTCGTCTACGGCCTTTAGATGATGACAAACCACCTTTTGATTTTCTTGGATCCATGAGACTTTTTTTTTTTAAAAGTGTAAATAATTGTAAAGAGTTGTGATTGAATTTGTGGTAAAAATAGAATTGGATTTGATTATTTATAAAGGGGGAGTATATTTATTTTTATTTTTTTTTTTTATTTTTTTATTTTTTTTTTAAAATTAATGCAACGGCAATATAGCCGTTGAACGGCTCCTTTTTTCTCACCCATTGTCCGCACCAATTCGGTGTGTTATACCAATTTCCACCCAAACCACACCACACCGATTAGGTAGTGGCGGTGTTGCCGATCGGCGTGGTCCGAACCGAATGCATACCAACCTCCATTGCCACCCCCTTAGAGAACTTTACACAAGTGAGATTATAAGTGATTTGTTAGATGACTTCCTCAAATGAGGCTTCTTTTATTTATACTACCTTGTAGAAGAGTTCCTAACCTCTGACGAGATCTACCATATTTTATTTTTGTCGTGGTCCATAGAAACACTGGTACTCTTGTATTAAGATTCAGGTTGCGTTTGGTTCAAAATAGAGTAGGGCTAAGCAAAACCGACTGAAACCAAATAATCACGACAAACCGACCTGACCGAATGGTACCCAAAACCGAACCGACAAAAAACAGTCGGTAGTCTGTTATACCAAACTGTTTTAATCGGTATCGGGTCGAGTCGGTATACAAACCCGGCTTTAGCCCGACTTAGCCTGCTAGCCCGAGAACAATTAGGTCTTGTAAAAAAATAAACGTCTCTCATTCAGTCTATTTTTTTCACTGTCAAACTTTCACAGCCTCACTCATTTATGAAACCCGATTGATTCAGAAACACCACAACCCGAAAATGAAGAACAAGCAATCCAAATGGATCAATCTCATCTCAAAAACACCACATATTAATCAATCTCATTTTCTGTACCTACATATAAATCATTCTCATCTCAACAAAACAATACAATGGAAGTATTGTACATTTTTAATATATTTATACTTTTTTTATGCATCTTATAACGAATTGGTTAACATCTTTGAGTCCCACAAAACATGTTATTGAGTCCCACAAAATACCCCACTAAAAATATTCACTCACTCACAATATAAAAAAAAGAAAAGAAAAAACAAAAGTTTGGCTGACGAATGGCACGATGCTCCGGTATGAATGACACATGAAT
This sequence comes from Chrysanthemum lavandulifolium, assembly GCA_022545495.1. Classification (NCBI taxonomy): domain Eukaryota; kingdom Viridiplantae; phylum Streptophyta; class Magnoliopsida; order Asterales; family Asteraceae; genus Chrysanthemum; species Chrysanthemum lavandulifolium. The sequence continues at coordinate 80,104,206 of CM040246.1, forward strand.
GACATGCATTTGGCACACCAATGGCATCCCATACGTTGAGCATATGTTTTAAAGAGTAGGTGTATTCCTTTTTTAAAGGATAAAAATACTAACTAGTGTTAAAAATGTGGGGAAAATGATTGTTGAAGAATTCCAGCAAACTAATGGAACACAACTGCCCACCTTCCCCATGTCACATCTTTTTTGCAGAGATTTCTTTCGATCAAAGTGCATATATTTTAGCTCTAAGTCGATACACACATATCACTGCTTTATAATATAAGAAAATGATTTTAAGATTTTTGAAACAAAAAACATAACGAACAAGGTCTTGCTTTATTGTTTTGGGTACACATGAAAAACTAATTGGAATATTATTTTGTGTCGTTGTTTGGCTTCATTCTCGTGAAAATTACGAAAGAGGAAGATGATGACGACACCATAATTTATGAGTTTTTTCAGACTTTAAACCCGTTTTATATTTCAAAGGTAAAAGTATAGTTTAAACTCATCAATACAAAAATAAACAAATAAGATTAATAAATTACAACAAGTCTCGATTAAATCCATTAATATCAAGTGAAATCTGACTTCAACTAAGTGGTTCTCCACAAAGTGGTCTTGGATCCACGTACCTCATTAAATCGGATTATATCATCACAGGCTAAACAATTTTTCATTTTTAATAAATAAATATCAATTTTAAATCAAATATGCTCGGTTAAATAATGACTCTATCAATCAAGAATTTTCGAGCGAGCGGCTTAAAGGCGTGAATTTAATCATCAACGCAATAGATTAAAACAATATTTAAATGATAAAATAAAAATTGGCTCGATTAAAAATTCAACCATTTAATCCTGTACTTCACGGATCACTCTCGAAGCGCGGATAATTTATCTTCATAGCGAAACTAAAAAGGTTATAAATTTTATAAAAAATATATAGCGGATATTTTTGGAGATAAAACAAAGAAAATAAAACCTCACGTTAACACCGCCTTAAATATGTGCCACGATGACTAGACCTTTTCCATAGATTTATTTAGAAAAAGGCTTAAGGTGTGTTGGGCACATCATAAATAAATTTTATAAAATAAAAATGTATGTAGTCGACAATTTGACACGAAACAACCATGGAAAAAGTTTGGTACAGTCATTGACCGCAACACTTGACGAGAAAAATATGATTTAGCACGAGCATTGGGGCTTACTTCTTCATTTTTTATATATTTTTTCGGAGAAGCCCGGGGTGCTACATGCGGATTAATAACAAATTTATATAAAAAAGTAAGAAAACATTTGGATTGTAAGAAGATGGTTTGTTGTTTGAGGCTGTGATGGTTATGGACTTATGGTTGCAGGACTTGTAGTGGTGGTTGCATTATATAGGTGATTTTGAAATACAACAACAACAATACTAGAAGTGAAATGTTTGCTGTTTGGGCTTTTAGGGTTGGCTGTTAAATTGGGCCGTCCCTTCGCGTTATGTCAGCACTCATCACTAAACTGAAAATAAATTTTAAAACTGCATTTAGTAAAACACATCTACAAGACTATAACAACCAAACACATGTTAATAGAGCTAGGTGCATTTGGGCGCGTATAGCTGTTATACGTATCGCCACGTTATCTTTATCTTATAACATTCTTAAAACACAATAAAAAAACGCCCTACTAATAACATTCTTATAACATACCATAAAAAAACCGCACTCACTAAAATAAATTAAAAAAAAATATATTTGACCAAAAACGATCACTATTTGGATGGCTATGACTCTATAACACGAGACCTCCGGTGAAGCTATAACAAGTATAGTGGCGCCATAGGGGCACAGATGACCCTATAGCATGTTATAGGACACTATCTTTAGATCTAACTTTAATTATAGGGGGCACGTGACCCTTCGTTGTCTTTGCCCCTGCTAATAACAAGTATAGTGGCTAGGGGGCACGTGACCCTTGTGACCCTTCGTTGTCTTTGCCCCTGCTAATAGGACACTATCTTTAGGTCTAACTTTAAGTATAGGTTTTAGGCATCAAAATCATTTTTCTTTTATATGTAATCACTTTGAATTACCTTTTGTACACATTGAGCCAATTTCACATTGTCGAGGGATACACCAGCTACTTACGATAAATAGTAAGATAGTCAAACAGTTTGATGTATTGTTGCTATTTTCTTTTGGATTGTTATGTACTACTTTTATGACTATAATTTTTGCAGGGAGATGCTAAGCTATAGCAAATTATAGTGATAATGGCCACTTCGATTCTTTGGTCAAGGTCGATACATGCTACTACTTAAGCAACTGCGACACGTAAGATTGGCAAGACTTTCATGATAGTTGTTTCGCGTAAAAATCGGAAAAGCATCAAATTTTCATGTTTACTACTTCAACAAAACTGGAAAAGGTACCTTGAACATGACCCAATAACTTATTCGTCTCAAGAAGTAAATATAATTTTACAACACAAAAAAAGGGACTAATTGCTACAAAGATTCAAATAGCTGCAATTCCGTAAGTCTTTATGATATTGTTGGTTTATACTATGGACTATGAATGGCTTCACAAAAGTAGCAATTGGTAGGTTATATTATTTTTGTGGATTTCGTTATGTTATTTAAATGCCTTTTGATCAAGACATGGGTTAAATTATGTGTTGTATATGGTTGTAATGCGCCATTTATTTAGTCTTGTTCGTTGGTTCTTTATTTAATTTAGGGGATATGTGATGATCGTTTAGGGCACTAGGGGCAACAATAACAATGATAATAAGATGCACAATGGATTAAAGAAAACATCATTGTTATTATTAAGGTTCTTCGTCATCATCTCTAACAACTACATACAGACCAAAAGCCCCAATCCTACTTAATCAATGTAGGATGGTTACCTAATCTAACAAGAATCATAAAGATCCTTGGGGCTAACCAAAGCACTAAGCCTAGGCGTTTATAATCACACGCCTAGGTTACACACACACGCTTTGGTGTTTACATCTTTGACACCCTAAATAATAAATCCCTATATCTCTTTATATAATAGAGAATACTAGGGTTACAAAGAGATAAGTGTGAATAATACATAAATCTTCCTAGGTTACACACACACGCTTTGGTTTTTACATCTTTGACACCCTAAATAATAAATCCCTGTATCTCTTTATATAATAGAGAGTACTAGGGTTATAAAGAGATAAGTGTGAATAATACAGAAATCTTCCTAACAAAGTAAATTGATCTTTTGTATATTCTTTTCTTTGAAGTTTCCCTCTTTGTCATAAACAGTCCCTCATGTTTCACATATTTTGTCTTATCAACTCAAATAATAAACCCAACAATCTTCCCCAAGTTGATAATGACAAAACCAATAAGCACGAACGAACTTCCCCTGAAGTTAATATGTCATGAAACATGTGACTTCCCTTTACACCATGCTATGATCTTCAAGTTGCAAACCGTCTTTGTCGCCTTTCTTCCCCTTTTTGTCATAATCCACTAGGAGAACCGCAAATATAAGCAACTTTGATTTTGACCACCACGAACCAAAATCATACAACTAATCCATCCTTCTAATGCCTCAAGATACCCGCCATGAAGATCACCAAAAATCTTGCTAAAAATGAAATTAAGGCATAATAAATTCGAACCAGCAGTACAAATACCAACAAGCAGTAGTAAAAACCTTTTGAATACAACAGCTTTTATCCAGACCCTAAGAATCACTAACTCTCGACCAAAGACAACAATAAGTGTGCAAAGAAGCAATATTAACCAAGAACCAACAACAACATATTCTTTACCTACCAATTAATAACCCACAATAATAGATCACCAATCAGATAAATCAAATTAGTGTTTCAAATAAAGCCCTAAGAATAAATCGATCACACACATCCAAATAAGCTTTCTTTGATAAATAATGACTTCCATAACGACTTAAGACAAAGAAGATCAATTAAAAATCGAAACGTTAATAAAGAAACCCTAAAAATTCAAAATTTTATACCTCCCTCTATAGCAGTTTTCGACACCAAATATCTCATGATTCAGACCTCGGATGGAAGATCCCCCAGGTAAAAAGTTAGCTTGATATATAGAGACCCTCCAAAAAAATTGCAGCCCGATCCAACAGATAACGAAAGATTTATCACTGTTTGAAAACTGACTTGCAGGAAGGTACGGAAATTGTTTCCAGATTCGAATTTTTACCTTTTCTTTGAAAAACCTTGTAGATCCCTATATCACGATCTCCCCATGCTCTGATACCAATTGTGAAGATCGTTTAGAGTACTAGGGATAACAATAACAATGATAATAAGATGCACAACAAATTAAAGAAAACATCATTGTTATTATTTAGGTTCTTCGTCATCATCTCTAATAACTAAAATACAAACCAAAAGCCCCAATCCTACTTGATCAATGTAGGACGGTTACCTAATCTAACAGGAATCATAAAGATCCTTGGGGCTAACCAAAACACTAACCTTAGGCGTTTATAATCACATGCCTAGGTTACACACACACGCTTTGGTGTTTACATTTTTGACACCCTAAATAATAAATTCATGTATCTCTTTATATAATAGAGAATACTAGGGTTACAAAGAGATAAGTGTGAATAATACAGAAATCTTCCTAACAAAGTAAATTGATCTTATGTATATTCTTTTCTTTGAAGTTTCCCTCTTTGTCATAAATAATCCCTCATGTTTCACATATTTTGTCTTATCAACTCAAATAATAAACCCAACAATCTTCCCCTAGTTGATAATGACAAAACCAATAAGCACGAACGAACTTCCCCTAAAGTTAATATGTTATGAAACATATTAACTTGAGACCTCACACATTTTAGAGTGATAGCCACAAGCCTTTTCTTTGAATTTTTGGTTATCAATAAAAATCTCAACCTATTTGACTCAACATATAGTTTGAGTGTTTTAGTATTATATTTGTTGTTGCAAACAAAGTTGTTACTAATATGGGTTATGCCAAATCTTTTATTTTGTCTAATAAGTTTAAGTTTGACTTTTGAATGTTAACATGAGTTATTTATACAACTATAAATTGACAAGAAATATATTCTGCATTAATACATGTGAAATCTGTATTTATCACTACTGTGTAACAAGATATGAAGAGATAATGATTGGTCTATAGCAATTTCACACCATGTTATTGATTGGTATTATTTATTGATATATTTCGTAAATAATGAGACATTTTTTATGCACAAAAACAGGTTGTATCGTAACGTTGGAGATGAAGGTACCACCAAAGGTTCTCCTTACTGAGCTTGAGGTCGTCAATGCAATTTTCAAGGTAATCAAGTTTCTCTTTTCTTTGACTTCCACCAACAAGCTCACCAACCTAACAGAAAAATAGCCGCAATTGCATAATTAAAACCAATGATGACTCTAGTTACTAACTTTGAGTTGGGAAAACAATTGAGCACAAGCTGCACCACTACAACATTGGTCCTAAATTTATTGATGATCACTTTCTTAGTGCAACTAAGGGCGCTGATTGAGGTAAAAAGGTACACGGGAATTCACAAATTTGCTACTTCACTTGATGAATTATAAAGAAATATGGCCTATATGCTCACTTTGTATTTTTTTCCAGATGAAATGGATACTTGGATTTATCGGCCTAAATGGCTTTCTTCAATTCTAATATATAGCATATCTCCAAGCAATGTTTCTAAGAGAGCATCTCAAAAGCTTCAAGGTTTTAAATTTTTAAAGAAATTTCACCCATGTTTTTAAGACATATGATGTATGTTGGCCAATTTCCTATAATCAGAATAATATGGTACTATTTATTTTAGAAGTGATTACTTGATATAGAATGATAAGTTGTGATAATCAAATAATTAGTTGTATGAGTGGGTGACAACCTCTGATTGTTTATATGGAAAATGACCCCTCAATAATTAGATAATAAGCATTTTGGTCCTGGACTTTTCCCCGGTTGGAATACTATTGATACTTGGTAACACTTGATGAGGGTGGTGACTTCTCGGCTAAATGTCTTAGAAAGTTGGTTGATTTAAAGACTATTAGTGCAAATATTATGATATTTAATCTATATAGTCTCGTTTGTTTTGATTTATGACAAACATGTAACTTGTAATACATAACGTAAAACGTACAAAACTCGTAATCACATTTTGTCTCAACATACATTCAACACCTCTCGACGTCTTGAGTCCTCATATGCTACAACACAGATTCGTACATATTTATTATGTGGCATTATGATCAAACCCCTTTGCAAAGTATCTAGAATGTTTAAAATACGTTTAGAGTCATTAAGTATTTTAAAGGTTGACCATTACATTTCAAACCTCATTTTACACTTTGCATACACAAGTATTTTTTATACAAATGCATCACTTTTATTTTTACAGTAAGGTTTACGTACAAATATACACTTTTATTTGTACAAGTAAACTAATCTTATTTCTCACATACATGATAAAGTTTACTTATACTTGACAAAATACATTTTATTTTGACAAGCACTTAAATAAACATTTTCTTAAACTAGTTACATTTATACATTAACTAGCTAAGTTACATTATACATTCTACTTGTTAACTTTCTTAATATATTTTAATCAAAATGAAAAATGTATTATTACATCACTACATGGATCATGCTAGTCTAGGATAATCTGAGAAAAGATCATAGTAGGATATTGGAAAGATTTTAGAAAGATTTGAACAAGATTTTGTATATTCTGTGTCAGAGGTCCACATACCCATTTTTTATAAAGGGGGGAACCTTTTTTTTTGTACCTTGGGATCTGCGGGCTGCTGAGCTTGTTGGATATAAAGAGCAGCCCATTGTTCACTCATTTCTTCATAACTTGAAACATATTTTCTCCACCCTCTTTCATACATTTAGATCAATCACTAAAAATGTAGTAACATACATTAAACACCCTTAACATCATGATCATAATGATTCTAACTTTAATTATGTTGCGTCTTCATCCACCACAAGCATACATGTATGAAGACCTAATCACAAAAAGCTTAGGGAACTTATGATCTTCATCAATTGAATGCTTCCTATCAATGGAAGTTCACTTAGAATTAGTCATTCTTATCCATCAAACATTTGTGTCATGGATCATCACTGTAAACATTACTGTATCATCACAACATTTTCAGCAAACTATATTAGATGGTTTATGTGTTTGGGCCTCAAAACATAATGGTTATTGGTTCAATGTGTTTTAGTTGTGAAACACCAATTTGGTCGGTTTGTTATGTTGGGACTTAAAACATAACGGGTTTGGTTGTACCCAAAGAAGGACTCAGTATTTAGCTTAGTACCGAAAAATTTGTAGGTGACGTTAGGTTGGTTCTACCTCGAGTTAGAACCCGATATTTAGCTTAGTACCGAAAATAATGCAAGCGACGTTTGTAAGGTTTTCTACGCCGAGAAGGGAGCATTTTGACTTAGTAAAGTAACTCTCAAGTTGGGTACTCGGAGAGTGGAGTAGGGCGGAGAGGAGCTATGTGACCGAACAAATATAAATCATTGTGTCTGGTTTGCACTTTCTTTTATTTGTCGCTCTCTCTTTACATTTACAACTTTTATATTTAGACAAGCTTGATCGGCTATTTGATATAAAAGATTTTAAGTTTTTAAACGGTAATGTATTCAACCCTCCTCTACATTTTCACAATTGGTATCAGAGCCTCGTGGCTCTTATTTTCAAAACAAATTATTTTTACAATGGAGTACGATCCATGTATCAAATTACCAATGAAGCAGAATATAATATGAAAAGTGTTTCGAACACAAGATTGAAGGTTTCTTTGAAAATAAATGAAAAGGTTTCTTAAAAGAATTTGTAAGTGTCGTATTATGTGCTTAGAGCAAAATTACGAAGAAATATGGCTTTGAAAGGAGCGTTTGGGATAAATATAAATTTGTTTGAAAAATCATCTCCGTAAATGTTTAGATAAGTCACATAAGTAGAAATGATGTTAAAATATGTGTATTATATGTTCACTATTGTAACACCCTCAAATTTGGTTTAGCGGAAGCATACGTGTTATGGGAAATGTTACGAAATTGGAGATCACAACACAAGTAATAAAGAACGGAATACATACTCCGTTTTAATTTCATAAAAATGGTTTTAAAGATATTATCTTACAAACATTGTTTGAATAAAATGGGCACATCCCATAAGTGCAGTGGTCCCAATTTAAAAACATCGTTATGTGTAAAAACACTTCTTTAGATATTACTACGACCATTTACCACCTCTTGCCTTGCATCCATGATCACAAATTAAGCACCTGAGAAAATATGCTAAAAAGGTCAGCTAAAAGCTGGTGAGTTCATAGGTTTAGATTAAAACAGTAAGTTTGGACCATAATCAAAGTCATATAATCATTACAACGAATATAATGATATATGGATGAATGTCTATTACGTTAGCTCTAAGTTCATGCAACCGATACCAAGACAGCTTATGTATGCTAAATGGTATCATACAATATATAGGCCCATAGCGAGTGTTTTGTCCCTCAACACTCGATTCCGACATGGTATACGTTTCGCCTTGGCCTAAGCATGGCCAACCGAACGGAGGAGTCACCCTCAATATATCTATTTATAACATTCGCGCTCGGCAGCGGCGGTTCATGAAAAAAGGGCATCTCTAGGGACATAAGGGCTTAGGCTAAACCACGTAATAGTAATCATGCAATAGTTCAGGTCCATAAAAAGGTTTTGCATATTTTCTCACCCCAAAATGTATAAAACAATTTATCAAGTAAAAGAGGGGCTATGAGACTCACCTTAGCAAATGTGCAACCCAAAAGTGGGATTTAGTGAACGTTGTAAAGCGGCACCGACACACGACCTAGATAAGGAGGTCAATGTTTTAGTTCATCTTTTTTAAGTATCACTTACTTAAAATAGTTCAATTGTTTTTATAATTGTATTAAAACTAAACTTTAGTTTGTAAAAAAATGATTAAATGGTTTTACTAGTAAGTATACGAAATTATATATACTTTTCATGTTGACACTATAACAATATTAAAATCCAAAATTTGGTTTGAAAATATTTACGTTATTCTTTTAGTAAGTATATAATGTATATATACTTATTTAAGTTGACACATGATAGTAGTGTCAAAATCAATATTGGTTGATTTATTTTCTAATTGTATTTAGAAAATACTTGAGTTAAATTGAAGACTTTCAAATTTAATATATGATAAAATGATATAGTGGTCTTTATTTATTTATCAAAATTTGTTTGTAACATTTGGCATTTACGTCTACTAGTTTACTTGTCGTAACTATGTCTTCTTGAACATATCGACGAAAATCTTGTTGTACAAATTTTATTATGTATCTAACATTGTTAGTTATTTGTTTCATGTAAATAGAACTTTACACTTGTTTAGTTGCATTAAGACTTTTACAGACTTGACATTATGACGATGTGCCACGAGATGGAGGGAAAGAATAGACGGGGACGGGTTAAGCTTATATTTGGACTTCCGGTTATACGTTACATGTTTTATTTTGTGAGGTAGTTTAAACCATCCAACGAACACCCCGAGCCACCATGGGTTGCGGCCTGGTGTCGATAGTGACAAAGTACCAGATATGGGCCGAGGCCCATAAAATAAACAGACTCCTTTGTAACATAAGTCATTAGTTGGGCGGCCTTAACTTGATGTCAAGGTACTAGTTAGTATTTTGGTAGTAGTGCTTGTGCCAATATTTTGTGGAGTAAACCATACGAAGGAAAAATAATATGACAAGGGTTCATTTAAAGTGAACAAGATACTAACATTTCGAAGCTAAACTCAAACCGAGGATATCACAGTTGACGTGCTCCAAGGTATACTCGACTACCCGTTGTTTCTAAAACGCCTCAAATATTACTCAAGTTTGACACATTAACGGAAGGGTTAGAGCAACGGTGTGACGAACCCATGTGTTTGGTCGAGTAGACATCAAAGTTATACTCTTCCAACACTCGAGTTAATTTGAATCCGGTTTCACTTGTTTGTCCTAACAACACTTAGTTTTCGAAAACCTGACAAGGTGCCATAATCACAATCCTATGTCTAGATGTAACGCAAGTATTAAGATGACCAACTTATCACTAGGTTTTGAAACAACTTATAATGACAAAGAGATGACTCTTTTAGCTTAAAATCTATATCTTCATGAATCAATAACAAGACATTGACTGGTGAATACCTCGAGTACCCCGAGTGGGTTCTCAGTCGAGGCAAAACCCATCATACTAACAAGGAATGAGATGATTAACATGATCAAATGTATAGCCAATTTCTCGATACATAAGTTTTGAGTTCTAGACACGATTGACACAACTAACACAAGTTTTTCAGATTTCATACTAAATGTTTCTAGTAAATCTTTTTATAAAACTTAACTCTTCTACTTTTCTTGGTTCATACGCCTCGACAGAAATCAACCCAACAAAATGAATGACCAAATTTATCTCAACATAGTAACAAAGAAAGAATGTTATTAACATGACCAAGTGTATAACAAATTTTAGATAGAAATCACCAAACTTGACATTACATTAACAATACCCAAAGCATTACAACAAAGGAAGATTTATAACCTCAACTCGAAAGGCGATGTGTGAAGGACGAAGGCTGCTTCGAGGGTTTCGAACCAAATGAATCTTGAATTAGCTCAAATGCACTCCCAATTGCAAAACCCCCAAATCAATTGTTGAAAACCCTAAGTTTCACAAACCCTAATTTTTGGTAAAGTTGATGATGAAACTGAATTGGGGCGTTTCACACCTCTACTAGAAATAGAGGAAGTGTTTTGGAAAGCCTTGACCTTCTTTCTCCTCTTGAGTCTAGGTGTGAAGCCGATTTGAGCTAAACTCCTATAACCTAGGGAGTCTTGAGCTTTGACTCTAGGTTGATTGATGTTGATATGTGCTTCTCTTTGGTGGCTTTTGTCTCGAATCTCTTTGGACTCATTCGAATGGCAATGGACGCCTCCAAGAGAAAGGTTGGGGAGACAAAAAGATTCATGGTTTTGGATGAGGGAGGTTATGTGATGAAGGAAAGGAGTGTGTTTGATTTCCTCTTTGATATATTCGACCTAGGTGAGGTGCAGGTATAGAGGAAGAAGATGAAGACTAGGTGCCCTTTTTTTTCTGCTTTTCTCTTGAGTTTTGTCTTGAGGGGTGAAGACACAAGGAGATTTATCTCATATTTTATAAGGAAAGGGTTTTTATTTATATCTTAAGTTTATGTATAATATACATTTTGTGTTAATGTACTTGTAGATACTTAAGAGTCATCATTTAAGTGAAAGTATATTAAGTATTTTGTGTCCCGCGATATTAAAGTCGTGATCAAGTATTAATGTATGATAATTTTATGATGTAGTATCTTATAGATATATACGAAATATTATTATCCGGGTAATATTTTCCATTATAGAGGTTTACCATTTGTTTTATTTGCCTTATCATAGTGTCGGTATACGTCTGTTGTCGGTCACTGGGGAAGACGAGATAACCTCTCGTCTTATAAATTTAATCATAAGACAATAACACAATATTCATATAATGAAATGAATGCAAAAGTAATGCAATAGGCTACTGTATGTGAGTTATCTACTCAAATGATCAGGCAAAGCTTATGCATGCTTAATGACTAGGCTTAGCAATAATAAATTACCATTTATTATTTAAATATGAGTGAAAATTTACCGTGTGTCACATCCTCCCGGCCTTAGAAGGAAAACCGTCCTCGGTTTCGATTAGAGTTACTTGTCAAGTTGAGAAAAGATGTGGGTATTTACGCTTGAATTGATCTTCACGTTCCCACATGTATTCTGGACCTCTTTGAGAGTTCCAACGGACTTTGACGATAGGAATGCAGCTTTGCTTAAGCCGTTTGATTTCTCGATCCATAATTTCAATGGGTTCCTCGACGAAGTTCAAGCTTTCATCAACTTGGATTTCTTCCAAGGGAATAGTGAGAGTTTCGTCAGAAAGACATTTCTTCAAGTTGCTTACGTGAAACACGTTGCATGCCTGGTGAGTTCTTGTGGTAATTCGAAATCGGTAGGCTACTGGCCCGATTCTTGCGAGAATTTTGAAAGGTCCAATGTAACGAGGGTTTAGCTTTCCACATTTTCCGAAACGGATCACACCTTTCCATGGCGAGACTTTTAGCATGACTTTATCTCCCACTTGAAACTCAAGTGGCTTCCTTCTTCTATCCGCGTAGCTCTTTTGACGGTCACGAGCTGCTTGTAGTCGATTTTTGATTAGCACAATCTTTTCAGTAGTTTCTTGAATTAGTTCCGGACCAGTGAGTTGACTTTCTCCAACTTTGGCCCAACACACGGGTGATCTACACTTTCGCCCGTAGAGTGCTTCATATGGTGCAGCTTTGATGCTTGTGTGATAGTTGTTGTTGTAAGAAAACTAGGCTAATGGAAAATGCTTATCCCAGCCATTTCCAAAGTCTATCACATATGCTCTTAGCTTATCCTCCAGAATTTGGATGGTCCTTTCGCTTTGCCCATCAGTTTGAGGATGGTAATTGGTACTCATGTCAAGGTTAGATCCTAAAGCATCTTGAAGTGACTTCCAGAAGTTTGAGGTGAAACGGCTATCTCTATCTGAGATGATGGAGATTGGTACACCATGACGTGCGATAATTTACTTCGGGTACAATCATGCAAGTTTGTCCATTCCGTCACTTTCTTTCATTGGTAGAAAATGTGCTGACTTGGTGAGACGATCAACTATTACCCAAATAGTGTCGTAGCCATTAGAGGTTTTAGGTAGCTTAGTGATAAAGTCCATTGTTATACGTTCCCATTTCCATTCAGGAATGTCGGGATGTACTAGTAGACCTGAGGGTCTCTAGTGTTCAGCTTTGACTTTTGAACAGGTTAAACACTGGTTGACATAAATTGCAATGTCGGCCTTCATGTTTGGCCACCAGTACAATTTCTTCAGATCTAGGTACATCTTTTCAGATCCTGGGTGTATGGAGTATTTAGACTTATGAGATTCATGCATAATGACATCGCGAATTCCTCCGTAACGTGGAATCCAACTTCAATCCTTAAAACACAAGGTTCCATCCGACCTTCTTACGAATCCATTTTCACTTTCTGGCATTCCGTAAGTTCTCATTTGGGCGATTCTCTTCTGTGAGTGCTTCTGATTGAGCCTCAAGAATCTTGGATGGAAGAGGTGAACTGATTGTCATACCCAAAGATCTGACTCTAAGGGGTTTTGGTCGCTCTTTTCTACTGAGAGCATTAGCAACTACATTCGCTTTACCCAGATGGTAACGAATCTCGCAGTCGTAATCGCTGAGCAATTCCAACCATCGGCGTTGTCTCATGTTCAGTTATTTTTTTATCCAAAATGTGTTGTAGGCTTTTGTGATCGGTGTACACGACACACTTCGTGCCATACAGATAATGTCTCCAAATCCTAAGTGCGAACACAACTGATCCTAATTCGGTCGTCGTTGTGTAATTCTTCCTGGGTTTTAGTCAAGCGAGGCGTATGCTACCACCTTCTCTCTTTGCATTAAGACCGCTCCTATCCCCTTATCTGAAGCGTCGCAATAAACGACAAAGTCTTCACTACCTTCCGGTAGGGCCAAGATAGGTGCACTACACAACTTTTCCTTAAGGAGTTGAAAAGCTTCTTTTTCTTTTTCTCCCCAGTCAAACTTGACGTTTTTCTGGGTTAGTTTATTTATTCTCAACATTTCTTCAAAAATAACATTTATATGCCATTTTTGAGGGGGAGAAAAATTATGTGATAAGAAATATGTTGTGTTTTGCTAATGAATCCTCGTGTGAAAAGACTTCAACCCATGAATTAACGAGATCTGAACAGTCTTACATTGAAAAGATTTGTCTTCCAAGACTTATCCAAGTAAATTGTACCTATTCGAGAAGCTCTTGATAGACATGAACTGTGACGGGTTTGACAACCTCTCGGGGTTTTCCACATCTTCAAGGTAGTTATTAGAGCTAGTTGTCACCTAAAAGCTGACAATGCATCTCTTTAACTATGCAACGTAATCGTGTCTCGCAAGGAATTGTCTATCTTGAGTCGATCAATTCAAAAGTCGCTCTTTCCTCACCTGTGCGATTGTCAAAACTCTTAAGCACATGTCGGGGGAGTATTTCAAAATCTAAAACTCTTGAAGTGTTCAAACATGTTTTCATTCACAAACACTTGAGAGATTTTCATGAAAATGGTTTTATGGCAACGGAGTTATAAGGTGATTAAGGTTAGGAATAACTGTCCTATGATCCGCCAGAGTTGAGGGATCTACCTAAGGACACTACCAATAGTTAGTATTAGAAATCCTTAAGTATGATTATAAAAGGAGAAAATGAGAATCGGAGAAAGAAGGAGTTGAAGAATTAAAAGAAAAGCAAAGAAAAGGGTGAAAAGAAATAGCCCTCCGTTATTCAACTTAGGGCGGACACCGGGGTTCAATTCATGTGCTCTTGGTTGTTACTTAGTGACACCGTATTGAAGATTAAAAGTCGTCATGGACCCGATGGCGCATGCACTAAACCTTCTTAGCCACTCAAGTTTCTCTCAACGAAGCATGTTTCATTCTCACGGGGAACCCTCCAGTAAACTATCGCCTCTCTTAGAGATTCTTTGGTATTGAAGAAGGAGACCTCTCCCTAGTCTCCGCTCGGAAAACCAAAACGCACTATTGAGTCTAGAGCCACGAGATTCATCATAAGATCTCTTAGGTACACGTGACATTTCATCACTTGTCGTTCAACAATAAGAATATCGGTGGTACATTATCGAGTCCCACGGATCCTAGCAATCTGTCAAGAACATTTATGAGAGGTTCACATATGTGATCCTCGGTGATTGAATGGAAACTCCCGCCGGGTCAACATCAAACCACGACAGCGGTCGTTTCGGTAACTCCCGTGGATTACGCTTAGTGGTCTCAAACGGTCTCATCGTGAGGTGATGCTTGGTGTACCTCGTGACTCATCTAAACCGTAGGTGTACTTCGATACATCGCGTTATCTCACTTGTGGGACTCGGTTCAGAGCGGCCTTTGTGAGAATTAGAGTTGTGTTTTCACACTATCTTGTTAACACTCTCAAGTTCAAACTTTTAAGTGCGGAATCCGCTTATTACTAACCTTTCCTATGTTTACTTTTTATGGAAGCTCCGAGCGGATGATCGTCGATTCTCCACATGCTCATACCAACAACATCACTTATGAAAGTTCTCTCATAATCAAAGGCAACACAAAGTCGAATGATTCTTCGTCAACAAAGAATCTACAAAGTTTAAAGACTTAAAGAACTTTATCAACTGTAATCCAACGTTATAGGCGTGTGAGCATGTTGGAGAAAGACGTGGAGACACCGGAGCGTGAGCGGCACGATGCGATTACCACAACATACTATCACTTTCAAAGAACAAAGAACTAAAGAACAAAGAAAATGAAGGCGTCAAGCGAGAATACTTCAAAAGAAACAATTTCTCTACACTGGGGAGATTGTTCGAATCAAGACACTTCTTCTCACAAGAAAGAAGAATGTCAGAAGACGTCAAAGCTACTATTACATCAACACCTTCAACGTTATCACTCTTTCATTCATCGCTAACACTTAGGGGGAGATTGTTGGAATCACTCCTAAACCTTATTCAAGTGTTAGTGATTCATATGTAATAGTTAGCTTAATTATGGCCTTTATGTTAGTAATTATGCTTAGGCTTATGTAGAAGGCCCATAAGCCTAGGCCCAAGTCCATAAGAGAAAGGAAGGGACTAGGAGTGTTGCCCTAGCTCCCTCTCCTATAAATACCTTGTAATAACCCTCACTTGAGGGTTGGTTGTTCATTTATCTCATTCACCTACGCATAACCTTTCTTTACTATCTTAACGTGTGTTTGGCTAAGTGTTCAACCGATCACTTCTTCTATTTCTTGTATTGATGCTTGTGTTACTAATATGGTGACCTAACACGGATACCATCAACTAAGAGTTCGGAAGAAGATATTCCCAAGACCGCCTTGAACTCGTTATGGACATTACGAGTTCCAAGTCATGCCTTTTGGGTTAACCAACGCATCACCGTGTTCATGGACCTCATGAACCAAGTGTGTAAACCCTACGGACAAATTTGTGATCGTTTTCATCGACGAAATCTAATTTATTCCAAGAGCGTGAAGGAACACGAGGAACATCTTAGATTAATCTCGGAATTGTCAAGAAGGAAGAAGCTGTATGCTAAGTCCTTGAAGTGTGAATTTTGGATATCGACTGCAATTTACGGGTCACGTAATTGATGGTGGGGTATTCATGTAGATCCCGCTAAGATCGAGTCGATAAAGGATTGGGCGACACCCACAACTCCCTCTTGAAATACGCCAATTCTTAGGACTCATTGGGTACTCAGAAGATTTATTGAAGGTTTCTCAAAGATTGCCAAATTTTGAGTTTTGTGGGAAGATTACACAAAGAACAATTTGTGAACAAGGTTTTTAAGTCAAATACTTCCCCTCAACAAGTAATACTAAATTTTGAGGTTTTGAAAATGTAAGGGGAAGTACTTGTTCTTTGAGCAAAACCTTGAAAATGAAATGGTTGATAGGTTTTACTCAAAAGTAAGAAGCTTTCGCTCCTTTTATAGGATTGTGGCAATCAAGCGTACCACGGGTCCTTTCATTACAAGAACGGGTTGTACAACATTATGTGTGCACAAGCCATAGTCATTATAAATCACACATCCAAATTAATATGAAATAGAAGCGGTTTAAGGGTACCAGAAGTCGAAGAATATCACCAGGAATGCGAGCAGGCGTTGATAGCGGTGAGAGTAATCCTGGGGACGACCACCTACAAAGCTCTCTAGTGTTACGAATCGGTCCCTTCATGCAACCTCTCATCAATCATGGTGATGATTCTCTTACATCCGTCTTTCCCGAGAATTCCATCTCTTTGTGACCCAATGCCTTGTTGAATCGCCTTTAACTCGTAAGCCAAGCCATCCCTAACCTTCTTCAATGTATGATCCCCAAACTTGTGAAGATCTCTACACGCCATCAAGCGGTTTCGTTGTAGCTCACTACGGTAAATTACTCCGAATGGTTTCTTGACGAGGTGTATTGTGGAAGATGGTTGATGTCGGAAGTTCTAGCCGAGGTGCGTGAAGTTGACACGGTCTCGATACAACTCAACAATAAGTTGTAGATCTTCTACACGTTCGTATCACTATGCTTCGATGAATATGAGCAAGAACTTGATGTATTCGCGTTGAATTTCAATCGAGAATTGTCTCATGCATCCCCAGACTTTGGCAAGATACGGATCTTCAATGTCGTTGAGAGACAAGTTACGAAAGTCCAATTCACGTAATTCATAGTCTCTTTCGTCTTGTCTTTTGACCATAATTTTCTTGAGGAAAGTGTAGTCCCATTTAGACGAAAGAGCTACATGCTTAACAACAACGATTGCTTTAGTACTAAACACTTCATGTTGAGACTTACGAACCGGCGACACGTAGTAGATTCGCTGCTAGGCCAATGGTGAATCCCATACATTGCATCAACATCATACAATTCCACATTGTTGGAAAACATGTGGGTAGCCTTTTCCTCGATGGCTATGCGGTTAGAGTATATGGTGCCGGAACGGAAGTGTCGTTGATGTAGCGTATTTCCTTGAATCATCACCGCTGTGTAAGAAGTTCCAAGTCGTTGTTGAAGAAGTAGCAAATGGAATCTTAGGTCGATATGGTTGTGTCGTTGGTAGAGGTTTAGACCATCGGTGTAGTAAGGAGCATTGTCTTTCTGGACAAGTCGATGTTTGCTTGTGGTTGAGCCAATCAATGTTGTTGGACATGGCTCGTGCTATGTTTTCAAGATGGTATTCAACCTCGATGGCACTTTCCGAAATGTCTTTTAGCGGTTGAAAGGCTTCATTCTTGATTCGTTTCAACTCGATTTCGTCATCTTCTTCACTCGAATTTTCTTGCAAGAACTTTGCATGCTCCAATGTACTACCGCTCACCGGATCTTGACCTTCGGATGGATAGGGAGTAGAATTAACAAGCGTAGAAAACCGCTTGTATTCATCGTGTCATCTTCATCTAGCCATGATACGACATTAGCCTTAGGAGACTTCTTATTTTTCTTCCGTGGCTTAGATGATGATCTTTGGTTTCTTTGCTTTGTCGGGAGAGGTGGGTTGTTGTTGGGGCTCAAGGACTTCCTCATCGTCACCACCCGTACACTCAAAGTGATCACCGGTTTTACGAGTCCGGGTGGTAACTCGTAATCTTGAGGTTTGTCAAGAGAAGAGCGAGGAGGAGATCGTGGTTGAGCCGGAGTCCTTTGGGGTGGAGGTTGCATGGAGGATGATTCACCGCACTTTCTTGGGCGTTTAGGCTCGTCATGCTTATCCTTATCCTTATCTTCTTCGCTCTTGGACGCTTAGGCCTTGAGTTTCTTCCTTGTGCTTATTTGAGTTGGTATTCCAGCGGTGCTTCAAACAATTTACCTTCGGAAGAAGTAAATGTTGCGAGCGCTTAGACATTTGAGCTACCACTGTTAACCAATTCAAAGATCCGAGAATATTATGGGATCAACTGGGTTGATGTTGACATGCATTGGTGTTGATCTCATAGTTTGCTTGGCCAAGTGTAATAGATTCGGATAGAGTTGTTTGGTAAACACCTCCTTTGTAACTCCGTGAACGATGTCGAAGGTACTTGTGAGTGTAACGTTTGATCATCTCGCTCATTTCCCTCGAGGATCACGCTCCATGAACTTGGATGTACTCCCTTGCATCTTTCATCTTGTCATTCTCGCCATGAAGGTACTATACCGGTCGGTGAAAATTCGATTTTGTAAAGCACGTCTTTCTTTCCGACTGTTTGACGGCTTTAACGATTCGTGTCTTAGCTTGAGAGATCCAAGAGGCGCTTGACTTCTTCACTGATTTGGACATGGATTTGGTTGATCTTTTGGATGGTGGTGGTGAAGAGTGAGAGGATGAATCGATGATGATGAGACGTGAGGAGGCTCGGGGTCCTTAGGTGGTTCAAGTTTCCTCCTTAGAACGTGCGGGGACTGCTTGAAGAAAATGATCATAGGCGGTTTCTTCTTCATTTCCGCACTTAGCCGCTTTCATCGACCTTAGTATCATCAATGTGAGTTTTCTCGCTCTTTTCCGCTTCTGGTTCCTCAATATCAAAGTTGATGGAATCTTCAATCTGCAGCTGTTGTTGTTCGTGAGTGATGGTAGTACCGTTCCACTTTATCGGGTCGATTAACCGCATCAGAACCGGTGTGGCTTGAGTACCGCCACTTGAACCTCCGGGGCCACGAGTTTGATCTTTTACGAATTCTTCGACAAAGTGTTTCCGTCGAGTTCCTTCAACTTCTTTTGATATTCACTTTCTTCGTCAACCGGTTCTTCGCCGAACTCTCCTTATCATGCTCAATCACCGGGTTTCCCTTTACCTTTGTCACCGGTGGACCGGGAGGTTTAGCTCTTGATGGAGTAATATCGGTTGCGCTTTGAGTAGAAAATCTCTTCGCCCGATTACAGATCTTCGAGCTTTCGTCCACTAGCTTTCTTGGCGGTTCGTGCTTAGGTACGGAATAGGAACAGCTTCCTTAGACGGAATTTTCCTTTTGAATGGAGGTTTCTCTTGGGAACTTTTGTTGACTCTCGGTGCTTGTGGCACTACCGCACTC